>JARFXV010000954.1:0-385547 GCA_031761425.1 Cosmopolites sordidus | reverse complement strand
CCCAAACACCCAAACACCCAAACACCCAAACACCCAAACACCCAAACACCCAAACACCCAAACACCCAAACACCCAAACACCCAAACACCCAAACACCCAAACACCCAAACACCCAAACACCCAAACACCCAAACACCCAAACACCCAAACACCCAAACACCCAAACACCCAAACACCCAAACACCCAAACACCCAAACACCCAAACACCCAAACACCCAAACACCCAAACACCCAAACACCCAAACACCCAAACACCCAAACACCCAAACACCCAAACACCCAAACACCCAAACACCCAAACACCCAAACACCCAAACACCCAAACACCCAAACACCCAAACACCCAAACACCCAAACACCCAAACACCCAAACACCCAAACACCCAAACACCCAAACACCCAAACACCCAAACACCCAAACACCCAAACACCCAAACACCCAAACACCCAAACACCCAAACACCCAAACACCCAAACACCCAAACACCCAAACACCCAAACACCCAAACACCCAAACACCCAAACACCCAAACACCCAAACACCCAAACACCCAAACACCCAAACACCCAAACACCCAAACACCCAAACACCCAAACACCCAAACACCCAAACACCCAAACACCCAAACACCCAAACACCCAAACACCCAAACACCCAAACACCCAAACACCCAAACACCCAAACACCCAAACACCCAAACACCCAAACACCCAAACACCCAAACACCCAAACACCCAAACACCCAAACACCCAAACACCCAAACACCCAAACACCCAAACACCCAAACACCCAAACACCCAAACACCCAAACACCCAAACACCCAAACACCCAAACACCCAAACACCCAAACACCCAAACACCCAAACACCCAAACACCCAAACACCCAAACACCCAAACACCCAAACACCCAAACACCCAAACACCCAAACACCCAAACACCCAAACACCCAAACACCCAAACACCCAAACACCCAAACACCCAAACACCCAAACACCCAAACACCCAAACACCCAAACACCCAAACACCCAAACACCCAAACACCCAAACACCCAAACACCCAAACACCCAAACACCCAAACACCCAAACACCCAAACACCCAAACACCCAAACACCCAAACACCCAAACACCCAAACACCCAAACACCCAAACACCCAAACACCCAAACACCCAAACACCCAAACACCCAAACACCCAAACACCCAAACACCCAAACACCCAAACACCCAAACACCCAAACACCCAAACACCCAAACACCCAAACACCCAAACACCCAAACACCCAAACACCCAAACACCCAAACACCCAAACACCCAAACACCCAAACACCCAAACACCCAAACACCCAAACACCCAAACACCCAAACACCCAAACACCCAAACACCCAAACACCCAAACACCCAAACACCCAAACACCCAAACACCCAAACACCCAAACACCCAAACACACACACACACACACACACACACACACACACACACACACACACACACACACACACACACACACACACACACACACACACACACACACACACACACACACACACACACACACACACACACACACACACACACACACACACACACACACACACACACACACACACACACACACACACACACACACACACACACACACACACACACACACACACACACACACACACACACACACACACACACACACACACACACACACACACACACACACACACACACACACACACACACACACACACACACACACACACACACACACACACACACACACACACACACACACACACACACACACACACACACACACACACACACACACACACACACACACACACACACACACACACACACACACACACACACACACACACACACACACACACACACACACACACACACACACACACACACACACACACACACACACACACACACACACACACACACACACACACACACACACACACACACACACACACACACACACACACACACACACACACACACACACACACACACACACACACACACACACACACACACACACACACACACACACACACACACACACACACACACACACACACACACACACACACACACACACACACACACACACACACACACGGGCTGAAAAGTCCCGGGTCTAACAAAGAAAACACAGTTTTTTTGGTTCAAAATTAGCTTTATTCATCAACGTAATCTCCATCAAGAGCAACGCAATCATTCCAGCGCCGCTCTAACATTTCAATACCACTTTTGTAGAATGATTTATCTTCTTATATTTATCGAAATTTCTTACCGGCGAGCATTTTTTTCAGGTCTGCGAACAGCCAGTAGTCACTGGGAGCGAAATCTGGCGAATACGGTGGATGTGGGAGCAATTCGAAGTTCAATTCATGTAGTTTTGCCATTGTTTTGATTGACTTGTGACACGGTGCGTTGTCTTGATGAAACAAAATTTTTTTCTTTGCCATATGAGGTCGTTTCTTTGCAATTTCGGCCTTCAAACGCTCCAGTAACGCTATATAATATTCACTGTTAATGGTATTTCTTTTCTCAAGATAGTCGATGAATATTACACCACGCACATCCCAAAATACCGAGGCCATAACCTTTCCAGCCGATTGTTGTGCTTTCGGGCGCTTTGGACGAGGTTCACCAGTTGCTGTCCACTCAGATGACGATCGTTTTGATTCCGGAGTGAAGTGATGGATCCATGTTTCATCCATTGTCACATATCGACGCAAAAATTCCGGTTTGTTACGTTTAAACATGGCCAAACACTGCTCAGAATCATCAACACGTTCTCGTTTTTGGTCAACAGTGAGCAAACGCGGCACCCACTTTGAACAGAGCTTTCTCATAGTCAAATGCTTATGCAATATAATGCCAACACGTTCTTTTGATATCTTTACGATGTCAGCTAACTCACGCAACTTTACTTTTCGATTATTCAAAACGATTTTGTGGATTTTTTTTATGTTTTCTGGTGTTACCGCCTCATTTGGACGTCCACTGCGTTCTGCATCATCGGTGTCTCTACGACCACGTTTGAAGTCAGCAAACCAACGTTTTATTGTTGTTTCTGATGGAGCGGAGTCCCCATAACACTTTTCAAGCCATTGCTTCGCTTGAGCGGTATTTTTCCCATCAAGAAGCAGTGTAAAATTAAAACACGAAATTGTTTTTGATCCATTGTTTTGAAAATAACAAAAGTAGCGTCACTCTTAGCACAATAACTCACAAACTAATAAATAGAATATCATGAAATTTTAACAGCTGTCTTTTGAAGGTTAGTATTAACTGAAAAAAGGTGACTGCAATAAAACTAGCGCCATCTATGTGTTAGGCCCGGGACTTTTCAGCCCATGTGTTATATATATATATATATATATATATATATATATATATATATATATATATATATATATATATATATACTGTCACTCACAATTCGTTACTTAATACAAAGACAAATAGATGATTCGTTTTTTCCGCGATTCGTAAGCGTGTAAACGCTTGTAGGAGTTTATAAGCCATTTAAAAATAAACACCATTCTTCATAAATCGCGATACTGAAAAAAGGACGAATCGTCGCCGTGTTAGCCGGCCGATGTAAAACTTTGATAAACGTCAAATTAACATATTGTAGTGGGGGCGTCCCAGAGCTTTTACTTAACTTTTTCGATTATTTAGTGGGTCGCGACACTAAAAATGTTTAGACTATGTTTTCTTCATTCTCTAGAACGGCAATAAAAATACCAATAAAATTGCCATGCCTCTCGATTGGTTCACTTATCATATAACAAAATCTTAATGTTCAAAAGTAGCGCATTTACCAAATGAGCCAAATAATATTTTGGAACGAGACAGATGAGGGCGGGAAAACACAAGCACGAAAACAACCGCGCGCGAAATAAACGACACATTTAAAAGTGAAATTAAATTTAGTGAAAACGAAGCGTGGGACTTGGCACGTGTCCGAGCGAGCATCAAAAATTATTTCGGATAATTTACGGTGACGGAACGGGCAAGCTTTTCGGTCGTGGAAACCGAGATTAATAGATGGCGGTGGGAGTGCGAGCATTTGAATTTTTTTTTTAAGTTAGAAAATGTTTTTTTGGTATAAATAATTCTGGGGCATTAAAGTAGACAGCAACAGTTCTAAGTGAATGAAATATTGATATGCAAAGATGAATAAAAGGTCTATCATCATCAAAAATGAAAACTAGAATCACCTGTATGATATAGTTTTATAGACATAAAAAATATTATAGGGGAACCACGGAGACTTCATATAATCTTGAAACCCACGTGACTAGTGATTTATTTAAACTTAGGAACTTTATTTTTTTATATGTTGAATTATTTCAAGGTAGTAACATTTGTCACCAAAAATATTATTCAAATTTCTGTTACTAAAATCTGTCATCGAGATATAAAGTGAAAGATTTTTATTAGTGAAAGATTTTCTATACTTCCAGAGCAACAAAAATATGTTTTAAAAACACTTCATAGACACAGTTGATTATTTAAAAGAAATAATTTTCGTTGTTTGCATTTTTTCAACAATTTTTTCCATAAAAAATCTCGACATGCACTTTTTCTTCTTCTTGTTCTTTCCTTCCATAGCATCTGCTCCGATTGAGTTATTTTAACATTTTTTTTACTATAAGTTCAAGAAGCATTAAATGTTGCCCAATCCAACATTTGCAAACGTCCACATGCATTGGGAAAAATGCAGAAGGAACATGGGTTTCTATTATGAATTAAAGGAAAGATACATTGAAAGACGAAACACCACATGTGAAATTTTGCTTGCCCGGCAGCAATATTTTTTGCATGATAGGTGATGAAAACTAGATCTATTTTGACAACCCAAAGCGCAAAAAATCATGGGTAAACCCAAGCCAGCCTTCAACTCACAATCAATAGTTAATATACATGGAAGAAGGCTTTGCTGTGTATTTGGTGGGATAGTAAAGGAGCTGTATATTACGAACTGCTGAAACCCGGTGAAACGATTACTGGTGATCCGACCAGCAACAATTGATAAAGTTGAATGCAGCATTGAAAGAAAAACGACCAAAATACGTCCAAAGACACAATAAAATCATTTTTCAATATAACAATGCTCGGTCCCATGTTGTAAAATGTGTCAAAAACTATTTGGGCACCATTAAATAGGATATCCTACCACACCCGCTGTATTCACCGGACCGGACCACCTTCGGACTACCACTTATTTGGATCGATGCAGCACGGACTTTCAAAACAACACTTACATTCTTACGAAAAAGTGAAAATTTGTCTTGATGAATAATTGATCTCAAAAAACCAAAAAGCATCAAGGAAATTAATATAATAAAATACTTTGAAAATACCTAGTGTTTTTATCAATAAATAGTATATCTAGCTATCTAAAATGTTCATCTTATTGTCATCGCGTAAATAAGCATTAAAAACTTTAAGGGGGAAAATAGCTGTAGGGGCTTCAAAAAAAATGTTTTTTTCATAAATCGAATGTAGAACTATTCAAAAATATATTCTGAAAATAAAAAAAAAAATCAATCCGTTTAAAAGTTATAAGCTTTTGAGTGAGTGTCCCTGGATCGGTTGGACCCCGTGGCATGTAGTGCGGAGCAGTCGAGCAGGTAGTCATTCATAAATGATCTGAAACGATACATATGAAGCTGACGAAGGACTGCAATGTGGTGCTGTAATAGTTGATTAATTAGTAATTTGTTTAAATTGATTCATTACTGCCTTCAATTTACCTTTACTTCCACTCTTATTTTCAAACACGTTTTTCTCGAAACTACTTTTTTCCAATTTGTGTATATTCTAGCTCCTACAATTTTTGATCAATCGTTAACAAACGTAATCGTAAACACAAACCGGCACATAGTTTCTTTATATAAAAACGATTTATTTAAACCTCAATCCTAAACAATATCTTTATTTTAAATATTTTTTTATTGCAATAATGAGTACAAAAAAAAGGTAAAACATCATACAAAATTTTCACATTCCTCAAAAAAATATTAATTTTCGATTTTTTTTGTGAGAAGTGAGGTGCAAATATAAGAGACACTTATAAAAAAAAGTATTCTGTTTGAAAAATTGATTTCAGATGAAAATTGTGACCTTCAGGATGTACACAAATTGCCCAGCTGGATGGCAACTTACAATGCGCGGCAGCTGATATCTCCGTTATTTTTCGAGGAAAATGTTTGAAAATTTCAGAATATACTTTTGAATATATGTATAACATTACCTAAATTTTTTTAATAAGTCAGAGCTTTCCGGCAAATTTCCACATAAAAACACCTACATATATTGACCTTCAACATCAACACGCTCATCCAACCAGGAAAACTTCACAACCTAACTTCAGAACTTGACAGGCAAAAGATACTTGTGCTTGCCCTACAAGAAACATGCATCACGGATGAGGACACGGGAACTATCGCATATTTAAAAGCAGGACAGACAAACGAGTCACCAGGGACGCTCCGCTTCTGGGCATGGCCTTTGTGGTACATAAAGAGAGAGTTAACTCTATTAAGGAAATCACGCCCATAAACAATAGATTAATGACAATGCGCATACAGTGCATCAATAAAAAATACACCATAATCAATGTACATGCCCCCACAAATGAAGATAATAAGAAATACCCCAAGTTTACAGAGAAATTTTGGGTAACATTAGAGAAGGTAATGGCAAAGGTCCCAAAGGATAACGTCAAAATTTTACAACACGACTTTAACGCACAAATCGGTAGAGAAAAAATCTATCAGAAAACAGTAGGCAAATTACCCGGTCACAAATTTACCAATAAGAACGGCACAAGACTCATCGAACTATGCCAACAGAATAACATTAATATCATGTCAACATCCCTAAGAAAATCTCTACGAAAACAGAAGACATGGAAATCGCCTATTCAACAGATTGGATAATTCCAGTTAGACGACGTTGCGATCTCATACCCACAACAAAGAGAGATCCAAGATATCCAAGTTCGCAGGGGCGCGAACATTGACTCAGACCACTACCTAACACGAATCAAAGTCAAGTTCAAGGAGAATTCATCACAACAAAGCACATCTACAGAAATTCGACACAAAAAAGATCAAGGAATCCAACATAACAGAGGAATGGGAAAAGGAACAAGCAGATACATGGAAAAAATTCCACAAAAAGCACAGGACCTGATCCCATTGAAAAAGAACACAAAACACCCTTGGTGGGACTCGGAATGCGAAAGTGCATTGCACCGACGCAAACGAGCATTTCAGGAGTACAACACTAAAAAATCTCCAGAAAGTCAACTGCTTTTTGACGTGACTAGAAAACAGACCGCAAAGGTTATCAGGCAAACTAAGAGGAAGTACATAAAGGAACAACTAGACTCTATAGAGGAGAATTTCCGCAATTATAAGACGAGACTTGTATAGGACTTTTGTAAAAGAAATCCGTGGATACACACCACAAAATTTTTGCTTCAGACCGCGGAATGGGAGATTAGCGCTAAACAATCAGGAGAATTGTCAGGAGCTGGTACACTATTTCTCTGATCTCCTAAATTGCTCTGAACGCGACATAAGATTCCCCAAGGAAAATTGTATCCATACCCACTCAGAATCACCACCACCAACACAGGAAGAAATCCACAGGCACATACGCAAACTAAAGAATAACAGGTCATCCGGTGAAGATGGTATCACCGCGGAACTATTGAAAAACCTCGGACCAAATTCACTGTAAGAACTTACGCAAATTATCACGAGCATTTGGCAAACAGAAAAATTACCAGATGATTGGAACTGTGCTCTTATCCACCCGCTGCACAAGGAGGTAGACAGAACAGATGTGAACAACTACAGAGGAATCTCCTTACTACAAGTCACCTATAAAATCCTCTCAGCATGTCTTCTCCAGAGAATACAAGAACAATTAGAACACAAAATTGGCGAGTACCAGGCAGGCTTTCGCCCTGGTCGCTCATGCACTGAACAAATATTTAACCTAAAAACTATACTGAAATACAAAGCTATCAGGAACGTCCCAATCATCTGTACGTTCGTGGACTTCAAAAAAGTATAGCACTGCATCGACCGAAAATCTTTGTTCAACATCCTAGAAGAACAAGGACTCGACCCCAAAACACTACGATTGATTAAGCAGACACTGACTGACACAACCTCTAAAGTAAAATTTATGGGAGAAATTTCCGAACCCTACCTGATTAAAACTGGAGTACGCCAAGGAGATGGGTTATCCCCTCTCCTCTTCAACCTGGTCCTGGACAAATTCATGGTCCTGGACACTGGAAACCAATACAACTCGGACGATCCAAAAACAACATAGAAATATTATGCCTGGCTTTCACAGACGACCTAGCCATACTCGCAGACAATGAAAAAAGAGCAACCAAGCAGATCAAAGTTCTCAAGGAATGTGCAGAGAAAGTTGGCCTATAAATCTCCTTTCAAAAAAACGAATTCTTCTGCTCAAAATTAGATGTTCAAAATTTGAACACCAAATACGGCAAAATAAATAGAGTCACTCACTTCAAATACCTGAGCGAGATCCTCGAACCCACAAGAGAAGATAGCACAGAAGACTCGATTACAGAAGATGAAGAGGACATACGGCCAGACACACAATATCTACAATAAGAAATGCCTATCCACACACGCGAAAATAAGACACTACAACACAGTAATCAAACCAGAAGTACTATACGCAAGCGAGACACTTACACTTCATACACTTCACTTCATTTCAGGAAAATTCTCGGTCCAAAACTGACAGAAGAAGGATACAGACTACATTCTCGAAAGACATAAGTCGGTAGACATAAGCAAAAGAAGGTTGAAATTCTATGGACATATATAGACTCCCACCGACAAGACTCAGCAGCAGAATTCTAACATACATACAAGGAGTCAAGTCAACAGTAACATGGATCACACAAGTCAGAGCTGATCTAGAAAAGACACAAATGCGTGAAATATTTACGTTTTGATTAACGTATTTCGATTATTTATTGATTTTTTATAATTGCCCCCTTCTCTGCCACACTAGTTGTTTCCTTGTACATAATATAATATGTATGTAAAAATGTACACTACTTACAGCTTTTGGTATAGTTTTGGTCGGCTTTTAGATTTTTCTTAGATATATTTACCTAGAACAAAAAAGAAAAATACATAATATATGTTTAATTCTTAATAACCATAAACCCTAGTTACTAAAAATGTATAAATAGTGATGTTTTCTATAATGTTTCAGCTCTCTGACACTTTTTATTATTTTATCAAAGGGATTTCAAACTATCAGAAGTTATATTTAATAATTTCGCTGAAATGTATTCCCATGGGGTGCTGACCAAGGCAAATCAATAACTCATGAATGTGGTTTGAGTGCAGTTGCTAAATAGCAACCTAGCTTACAAATTAACCAAAAAAAAACTAATCAAAAAAAATACAGGAATAATTTTAGAATTCTTACAAATTTATTATATATTACCCATATAAACTATTAGTCGACATGGTTTAGATGACATAGACCGAAATTATAGTATTATAATTATTTGTATTAATTACTAAAAAGTATGTTTGTAAAAAGGTTTCACGCTCATCATCACGCTTCATTCATTTTTTTCCAATTTATTTACAATCTGCTATAAGAACAGTACAATAAGTAAATGGTTTGATTTACAATGTGGTGTGTAGTAAACATCCGAGCAGTTGTTTGCTATTATATTTATAATACAAATTATTACACAAATATTACGCAAAGTAAAATTCAGGATAGAGACAGTGTCAGACAAAGTTAACGTTTGGGAGGTTGGCCAGAGAGAAAAATGAAGGGAGGCTGGAACAACTTGGTCTGACGAAAAGACAAAAGCTTACAGCGAAAGAATGAAATCAGTATGGGCGCAAAGGAAGGCTAACAACAACAAACACCTCTAACTGTACTTCGCGTGGTCCACCAGGGCCCATACGTGAATAATAATAATAATAATAATAATAAATAAATATAATATATATATATATATATATATATATATATATATATATATATATATATATATATATATATATATATATATATATATATATATATATCACTGAAAGAGTAGAGAATTTGAAATGGAGGAGGTAGGCCATATAACGAGGTGATGGGACAATATATGGATAAGGCAATCCTGGACTGGATACAAATAAGACGGAAAACATGATGGACTGATGAAATCACTGAAAAATCTTGGACTCGAATGGCAGAGGAAATCAAGACCGTGAAAGTTGAAAGTTGGAAGCATGCTGAAGAAGCCTTCATTCTGCAGTGGATGGACACAGACTGATGTTGATAATGATAATGATAATAGTACTAAAATCGGGGATTCATGTGATATCCATTCATATAATAGCATGTACGTGATATAATTTGTTATAAAATCTTATAGATTTAGATACAGACGTTAGTGAGTAGTAAGAACCAGAGTTTTTCAAATATCAAAAATCTACCCATCTTATAGCAATTAAATTTAATTGACATTTCACGAGTTCAAAATCCCTAGAACATTATTCTGAACAAAAAAATTCGATTTGCCAAATTAAACCTGGTAAAGCGACCATTCGTATTGCCGGTTCCTCTAATTAATATTTAATGATTCTAATTGCTGTGATCAAGACTTCGCTAAAAAAACAGCGAGCGATATTTTCTATTTGGATCAGCGACGGTTGCATAAACAATTTTCTTGTTCAATCTCCGCTATTAAAATTTCATTAAGCCAAAAAATACGATGCTTCATTGAATGCTTTCACCTTCCATCTTTAATGAAAGCCAAAACAAGATCCATATAGGAAAACAAAATTATTTCCTCACTGAAACAAATCGTCGCCATAGTTTGTGCAAATATTTGAAATATAGCCGAATGAAGAGCCTCTAAAATTTTAAACTTAATTTTAAGTATCAAAAAAATATTAGTATAAACCAAATCTAAACGAGTTAGAAATATGGCTTTGCCAATATAGTTCTATTAAGGCTCCTCTACACGCTGGCCCATGGCAGGCTAGCACAGTGGTCGGCATGATGGCCACCATCAATGGTAGCCACCGTCGGTCCATCCACACGCTAGTCTTTGATGGGCCAGTCTGTACCAGGTAGGTAAATATGAAACCCGAATTATTTTATAGAAAATACACGTTTATTGTAATAAAAACGATGAAAAAATATTTTATTCGAAATATTGCCCATCGCTAGCTATGCAATTTTCTCACCTGTCTGACAATTTGTGGATACTACGCCAAAAAAGTGTTGTCTTTTGAAGCAAATTAGTCACCGAGCCATTTTCGTAAGATGTGAAGAGCTGCTCAAAAAGTATGTGTCCCATTGTTGCAAATACGTAGTAATCGGACGGAGCCAAGTCTGGTAAGTAAGCCGCATGCGAAAGTATTTCCCAACTAAACGCCTCAATCGTTTCCTTGACCAGTTTTGCTGTGTGTGATGGTACATTATCACGAAGCAAAATCACTTTGTGTCGCTTTTTTTGATATTCTGGTCGTTTTTCACGCAAAGCTTGATTCAAATCAATCATTTGTTGTCAGTAGCGTTCAGTATTAATGGTTTTGTCAGGTTTTAGAAGCTCATAATAACCCTTCTGGTGCCACCAAACACAAAACATTGTCTTCCGTCCATAACGATTTGGCCTTGCAGTCGATGTCGATGGTTCGCCTGAAGTTACCCATGATATTTTACGCTTGGGATTCCCAAAATAAATCCACTTTTCATCGCCAGTCACAATTTTTTTGTACCTAGCGAGCAGCAGTTCACAGTAATTTTTCAGTTTTCCTGCTGTCTTTCATTCAGTTCATGGGGAACCCATTTTCCTATCTTCTGGATCTTTCCCATGGCTTTCAAACGTATAGAGACGGCTTCTCGTGTCACATTTAACTGATCCGAGTATTGTTGTTGTGTTTGAGCGTTATTCTTATCTAACAATGCTTGCAATTCGCTGTCTTCAAACTTTTTCGGTGGTCTTCAATGTTCTTCGTTTCTCAAGTCAAAATCGAAACGAATTTTTTAAACCACTCAAAGCACTGTGATTTACCAAGAGCATGCTCACCGTAAGTTTCGACAAGCATCGTATTTTCCAGGCACAAAATTCGACATGTTCATCGCTATTACAAACTACGCTGTTGTATGAAACTTGTATTGTTGTGAGTTGGAAATTTTTGTCAGATGTCAACAACGAAATGGCGCCAATGACGCGGTTGGATGGTAACTACATTGAAAGCTAGGGCCATCTAAGGGCAAATTCCAGTTTCACATTTACAGACCTAGTAAATAAGCAAGACTGGCCCAAGTGTTCTATGTTTGTTGAAATCTCTTTTTCTGCTCGATATTCCGTATTTCGTAATTAATTATGAAGTAATTAATAAAACAGATAATCAAATTAACAGAACTGGTGAACCATGGGTCACTATGTGGTCGCACCAATGGTGGCAGTCATTACGTAGGCGGGTTCTCATTTGATGAGAGGAGAAAAACCGCTTCCAAAGCCATCCTCCATACGGAGCAAGCCATACAGTGGCGATGATTTGACGTGGCCCATAATAGGCCAGGGTAGAGGAGGCTTTAAATTCTTATTGTGTCTTCATAGAGCTTCAGGTAATTAAGGATGTATTATATAGGGTTGTCCAAAAAGTTCAGAAATTAGCATCTTCATTGGGTTTAACTGCTTCTTACATTTTAAAAGACATCCCATTTAAACAATTTTGGAGGGAGTGGGATAGATGCTAGCCCAAAACATCCCAATTGAAGCCCAACAATTTTTGCTGGATCCTGATTGAAACGTGTGATTGTGCATTATCATGATGAACCACGACGCCTTTCCTGTTTGTTAATTTTGTTAATATTCAATTGCTCCTTTCAGCCGATCTAATTGAGAACTGTAAATGTCAGTGTTGATGGTTTGGTTGAGTTAAATAGTTTAAAGGGCACGGCTCGCTTCCAACCCCATCAAATGCAAAGCATATCTTTCCTCGGATGAAGATCGTCTTTCGTCGTACTTAAAACGGCTGACACTGGCAACCCATATAATTTTTTCGCTGCACGTCATTGTGCGTAATCCACTTTTCTTCACCAGTTACTGTCCACTTCAAATCTGCAGCCTCAATTTTTTTTTCAGCAAAAGATCCCACGAAGGATTTCGGTCCAGCAGATTTTGCTCACTAAGTTTTTGAGGGACATATAAATCCTGTTGGCAGACGTGCTTTTTTTCAGTTGGTTACAAACGATCGATTTGCCAATATTTAAGTTATCTGCGATCTCACGAACCATGGGGTGTGGATCTTCGGCTCTAATGGCCTTTATTTTCTCGACATTAATACATGAAAGACGGCTAGAGCAATGCCGCACTTCCAAGCCAAAATGTCCGCTCCAGAGCCCACCAAGCCACTTTTGCACCGTGATCACCCCAGAAGAACCCTCTCCGTAAACAAATCTTGTTTTTTCTTTGGGCATCGTTCTTGTCTTTTTGAAAATAAGAAATGAAACATAATGTGGCGTAAATGCAAGTTAGATGAATTATTCATATATAAATAATCATTACCAATCCAACTCACATTTTTGTTTACAAACATTAAAAGAGGAACTAATCGAAAATCCCTACGAACTTTACGGACAACCTGATATTTGTTTTTAGAATACGGTGGAAAGTAATTGCCAAATTTTCAACCACTGTGTTTATTAGGCTCTTTTTGACACCTGTTTAATCAGAAACAGTTTGGATAGTGTTGAAATTGGTGCAATTATTTCAGGACAAATTTCAACACTATACCAAGACTTTAGACCTACATTTTACAATAAGCAATAAGTTATAAAGGAGGACCTAACATGAACATCTGTGCTAAATAGTATTTCACATTAATACCCACTTTATTCAGAATGGTAGTGATACTCAACCGTATTTTAAGAGCAATGACGAACCAGCTGGAGAGCGAGAGAGAGAATTTGGGATGATATGCCCCCATTAGCTACAATGACCGTTTAGCGGTTGGAATCAGTTGGATTATATGGGTGTCACGAGCGTTGAATAACAGATATTAAAATAATTCCATTTTGAATAATTCAACATTATATTTTTGACATTACAACCTGATAGTAGCGATTCATACTGTCGGTTCCTCTAATTAATATCAAACCGTCCTTACTGCCATGGTCACAAATTCGACCAAAAACAATGACCGATATTTTTCATTTGGTTCAGTGACTGTTGCATAAACAATTTTCTTGTTCAACCCTCGCCATTAAAATTTCGCTAAGCCAAAAAAATACAGTGTTTCACCACGGGATAAACGGCGAACCTTTATATATTATCAAAAATTACAAAGTTTAATTGAACGTTTCCACGGTCCATCGTTAATTAAAGGTAAAACGAGATCCCCAGAGGAAAAGCAAAATGATTTCCCTTTTGAAAAAAAATATCTAGCTTCAGCTTGTGCAAATGCTGTAAAGTATTAATAATCTCTTTATATATATATATATATATATATATATATATATATATATATATATATATATATATATATATGTATATAAAGAAAAACGTATCAGAGAAGACACGCGCCGGTTCAACATGCAGCTACTACAAAAAAACCAAAAAACAAAGGAATTAACAAGGTCAAGCAGAACCTGAGAAAGAAAAGAACGCAAATATATGCCTTAATGCGTGAGGATGGCACAGTGTGCAGGGCGCGTATGCAAAAGTTGAAGGTTGTCAGAGAATTTTATTCCCAGTTATATGAAGATCAGAATCAATCAAAGATAACAATATCTACGGAAGAACAAATGCCAGATATCCTAGTGAAGTAGCAAATGCCATAGAAAGGATTAAAATCGGCAAGGCTCCAGGAAAGGACAGTGTAACTGTCGAAATGCTAAAAGCTGGTGGTCGGACGTCACATAAAACACTTGCAAGATTATACTCAAAATGCCTCAAGGAGCAGAAAGTGCCTGATGCAGAAGTGATAGTTTTACATAAAAATGGAGCACAGGAAGATTTAAAGAACTACCGTCCAATAAGCCTCCTATCAGTAATATACAAAGTTTTCACTAAGATAATTTCTAAAAGAATATTAAAAAACTGAATGACGCACAACCAAGAGAACAAGCAGGATTCAGAAGTGGATTCAGTACAATGGATCACATCCAGGTTGTACAGCAGGTCATAGAAAGGCACAACGAATACACCATGCCACTGTGCTTGGCTTTTATCGACTACGAAAAAAGCATTGGACTCCATCTCAAAGCATGCCTTAATGGATGCACTGCTAAGCCAGGGGGTAGATTAAGCAAATGCAAATATATTAGGATCGATATATGATGGAGCTACAGCGACAATCCACCTTGATGATCTTGAAGTGGGAATTAATGTAGAACGAGGTGTACGGCAGGGCAACGCAATATCGCCTATCCTTTTCTCGGCTGGCCTTGAAGAAGTATTCCGTAAACTCGATTGAGATGGTGTAAATATCAATGGTGTAACCTTAAACCATCTCAGATTTGCAGATGATATCGTTCTCCTTTCGCAAGACCCAGAGGTGCTTCAAAGATGCATACAAGAGCTGCAAAAGGCTGGCGAACCATTTGACTTAAAAATTAACCTGAAAAAGAGCCAGGTTATGTTTCATAACTTCGTTCAAGACAGAAGAATTTCAGTTTTAGGAAGGGATTTGGAGATCATCACTAGGCAGAGGATTTCAATGGAGGGGGATACCGCCCGGGAGGTGGAATGACCTGTAAAATGGCATTGGGCAGGCTCAACATGATGTTTAAGAGCAGACTCCCACTTTGCCTGAAAAGAAAAGTCTTCGATCAGTGCGTCCTACCCGTTATGACATACGGAAGTGAAACCTTGACACTCACATCACAATCAATTTAAAAACTTCGGATAGCACAGAGGGGAATGGAAAGATGTATGCTGGGCATTACAAGATGAGACAAAAAGCCCTGCGCATGGATCTGGGAACAAATAAAATACTAACAAATAAAATTAAAATATTTTAAAATCGTAAAAATTGTCTAAATTAGTACTGGTTATATATTGATTAAATTAATATTGCTTGAGTTATGATTTTTTTTTTGATTTTTCGCAACGATCTAAAACTCAAAAAATATCAAAATATCTGTTCTTATGTAATAAAAGAATATCTGGGTAAAAAACAAAACGGAGACCAATTTCTCAGTGATCTGTAATATCTCTAAATTATTTTTCAGATTCGTTTTCAAAACGGGAAGAGAAGACCTCCCGAAACGTTAACGTTCAAAAGTTTGTTTTATTTAAGAAAAATTTCATATTTTTAAAATTTTTGTTCGTTAGGCAAATTCATTACAGAAAAAAAAATCACTGAGAAATTTGTCTCCATTTTGTTTTTACCCAGTAATTCTTTTATTACATGAGAACAGATATTTTGATTTTTTTTTTGAGTTTTAGATCGTGGTGAAAACCGAAACCCAAAAAAAAAAATATGAACACGCCACAATCAATTAGTCAATACTTGAGTTATGATACCGAACATAATTTCATACGAACACTAAAGCTTGTAATACATCAAACGTGTCCAAACATTTATTTCTATATTATAAGTGGATGCCGATTTATTAAAATGTTATTTTTAATCATTATATAAACATCGTTAAATATGACGTATTCTTGATGAATACTCCATTATTTTCTTCAATATATACCATTACTTGTCGGTCATTTCGATTATATTTTAATTGTCATTTTCATAATAATCTGAATTTTGCATTAATCATTTAGGTCAATCAGTTAATCCAAATTCACAATTCTTACAAAGAAATAAAGGCACGAAAACGTGTTTAATTATTCTTTCTCTTACTCTTGGTTGAAACCCTGAAATAGAATCATTGCCCCCGTTTCACACTCTAAAGGGTGATTTTTTAGTGTATTCGAACTTCCGATAGGGGTCGCTGTCAAACGTACTGTGAGTTTACGCGCCTCTAGTGTCTAAATTGTTCAATAAAGTCTGGTCAAAGACGGACATAAGACCCCAAATGCTTGAAAAAGTGTTTGCACCGGTTTAATGAAATTGTTTTTAAACAATGATACCACTGAATGTTATTTCACATAAAAATAAATACTTGTAAGGCATCGAATTTATTTGAATTTAAAGTTCGGATGTACTAAAAAAATCACCCTATATATGATATGGTAGATGGGTACCATGTTTCGCTATAAATATGATATCACATAGCACTTTTTACTGCAGTTGTACTAAAGACTATCGAAAGAACATATTAGAGCACCTTAGGCTCAGCTTGTAGCGTGAAATTAATCATACATATTGTTATATACCCTCAGTGTCAACATTACGTGTATATACACTTGAACAATTATATTTTTAAGACTTTTCAAAATAACATATTAATATGATAACTGCAATAAAATCAATTCTTACTCATATTTAGTTAAACTGTTCACAAAATGTTTCTCAAAAAAAATTATATTTTAAAATCTTTAATTGATTTTAGATGCGCCAGATATTGTGCACATCATCAGTTTTATAAGAAAGAGGAAAGTCGACAAGAGGAAAACATAAACAAACAATATTTTAATAGTTTGTGGGCTTTCCATCACCTTTTATTGAGTAATGTCTGAATGATTGTGGCGTGTTCATATATTTTTTTTTTCTTTACTTGGGTTTTTCGCCACTATCTAAAACTCAAAAAATATCAGAAATACCTGTTCTTATTTAAAGAAAGAATCACTGGGTAAAAACAAAAAACCAAACGGAGACAAATTTCTCAGTAATTCTTTTTTGTAATAAATTTGCCTAACGAACAAAATTTTAAAGATATAAAAATGTTATAAAAAATGTACAAACTTTTAACGTTAAGGTTTCGGAAGGTACTCTCCCCCCGTTTTCAAAACTAAAGTAAAAAATAAATTATATTAATTTGTAATATATAAATTAATGAGGGAAAGTAAATATATTTTTTTGTATATGTCAACGATACTTACATTGACAACAATAGATTTTCATGATAGTGACATGCTACCAAAAAATATATATAGGTAATGTTTACTGTATGATTGTTTATTGTACTGATTGTGTAGTCAAATATTTAAATGTGTTTAATTGTATTCTTTAGAATCGGGAACCATATTGAATTTAAATCTAGCGAAGGCATAGCAATACAGTTATTTTTATTTAAATTCATTATAGCGGTTTCTTTTAATCTTCTGTATTTTGTTACCGATTCTTTTAATACCGTTTTGGAATTATTCCAATTGATTTTATGACCCGATTCCCATGCGTGTTGACAAATTTTAGATTTATTAAAATCGCCTTTTCTAAGAAGGTTTTTATGCTCTTTTACTCTAACATCTAACGGTCTAGATGTCTCACCTATACAGAATTTGCCACATTCGCAGGGAATTTTATAAACCACATTTTATAAAATTTTTTCGTTTATAATTATATAAACGACATTTAAAACAAAAAATACTCTTTTAACAAAGACTAAACCAAACAATATAAAAAAATTGGTATTTGCTATTTGGTATTTGGTTGTATATTGTTTGGTTTAGTCTTTGTTAATAGAGATCTAAGAGTATTTTTTGTTTTAAATGTCGTTTATATAATTATAAACGAAAAAAAAATTATAAAATGTGGATTATAAAATTCCCTGCGAATGTGGCAAATTTTGTATAGGTGAGACATCTAGACCGTTAGATGTTAGAGTAATTACATTTACATTAATACATTCTTAGAAAGGGCGATTTTAATAAATCTAGAATTTGTCAACACGCATGGGAATCGGGTCATAAAATCAATTGGAATAATTCCAAAACGGTATAAAAAGAATCGGTAACAAAATACAGAAGATTAAAAGAAACCGCTATAATTAATTTTTTAATTCTAAAGAATACAATTAAACACATTTAAATATTTTAATACACAATCAGTACAATAAAGAATCACACAGTAAACATTACCTATATATATTTTTTGGTAGTATGTCACTGTCATGAAAATCTATTGTTGTCAATGTAAGTATCGTTGACATATATAAAAAAATATATTTACTTTCACTAATTAATTTATATATTACAAATTAATATAATTTAAAACGTTAACCTCCGAAACGTTAACCTTAAAAGTTTGTACATTTTTTATAACATTTTTATATCTAGTGACCAACGTAGAAAACCTCTCAGAAGGCATCCGGCCTTACCCAGCCTCGAACTGGCGTGACTGAGGGGTGATTCCTTGTCAGATTTTACACTCTTACCTAGAAACATTCACAAGAATTTTAGAAAAACTTTTTTGCCTAGTACGGGATTCGAACCCGGTCCACATTAACTGCCGTAACGTAAGGCTAACGCCTTAGACACCACAGCTAATGTGGCTCCCATTTTTATATCTTTAAAATTTTGTTCGTTAGGCAAATTTATTACAAAAAAGAATCACTGAGAAATTTGTCTCCGTTTGATTTTTTGTTTTTACCCTGTGATTCTTTCTTTAAATAAGAACAGGTATTTTTGATATTTTTTGAGTTTTAGATAGTGGCGAAAAACCCAAATAAAGAAATAAAAAAACACCTTTTATTAAATCAAAAATTCTGAAAAAAAAGCCTGAATCGCATTTGTCAAATGTTCCATATTTGAAAATTGTCTTGATTCACTATAAACAGGTCTTGAAAGCTCCTCCAGAAATTTTCATTGATATTCCAATCTGGAGAGACAGCCAGCCAGTCCAATTTCGAAATATCATTTTACTCGAACCAATCCGTTAAAATTTTTGCCGAATGAATGGGAGCGTTCTCTTGATGAAACACTGCCGAAGCTTCACTCATATAACTTTTACTCTAATAAATTATTATATTTTTGAGAGTTAACGCGATGAGAAAGAAACTCTAAGTTGTCTTTTAGTTTGTGACCAATACTTCTCCAAACTATGACTCCAATAAATATTTTTCTCTCTATCTGGGACCATGAAAATAAAAGGAAAAACCATCAGGCCCGTCCAAAGAGATTTTTTTTCGTCATAAAAAATTAGCTTCTTCCACTGTTCAGTCCACGACATGACCTTTTCAGCGAAAACAATTGGGAGTTATTTATGGCGAGTATTTAATGCTGGTTTTCTTTTCAATTCTGTTCTGACAATATTTTCAGACGTTTTAATATTCTTTGGACGTTCCTAACTCTTGTTTGCACTTCACCTTCCTCACCAAGTCCTCTGTAGTCTTACAAGAATTTGATGCAATTCTCACAATGAGCATTTTTTCTCTTCCTGACAGAGCAGGTGACCTCCCAGTTGAACAATGAGTTCCGTATGTTTCGCCGAACTGAATCAACTTAGCAAAACAATGAAAAACTTAATTTTAATCGGCGTCACATTTCAACGAAAAATTGTATCCTGGATCTTCTTCTGAAAAACATTTATTTTTTCACATAATAAATATTTTTTCTCTCTAAATATTCACAAGATTTAACTGATGAATAATTGAAATCTCTAGGGACTTAAGAAATTTTAAATATAAACAAATGTCTGTAATATTTTGACGCCCAAAAAAAAGTAAATATTTACTACTAATTGTTTTATATTCTGATCAAGGTCAATCAAACTTTTCCCCTTTTCCACTAATTTAACTTACATTACACAAGTACATTAAACACATGAAAAAAAAAAACTAAAAATAATAAAATTTTAATATTATTAATTTCTATGGAGGGCCTAACATGTTGATACTGAGTAGTAGTAATGTTTTATAAACTGACCTGATGTATTCTTCATCAGAACACTTTGCAAACTATTTCAATCCATCTTTCTGTCTTGATCTCAACAACAACACTATAAAGCTAAGAGTTTGGAATAAAAATTAAATAAAGATCTGACTGATTCCTTAAATTACCTACATTTTTCAGCATCGACTTCCAAACGATCAACTTCAAATTATCGACAGCTGGCACGATGTCGGGCCTCATCTGGGCGCCCGAATCGTCAGTTTTGTCTAAAAATAATCTGGTTGCGCTGGTCAGGAATCAAAATCTAGTCGCTCTTGTCAACCATCAGCGTAAATATTATTTATTTTGGTTTTCGGAGCACTTTCGTTCGCCATTGTTGAACGTGACTCACGATCCGAAATAGATGGGCCCGTTTCACAGACCGCTGTAATTGAGGTTTTATGTAAATTATCTGTATTTTGGGTGTGAGAAATCGTCTTTCACACATATTTTCTACTGTTTTTTTCTTCGTTTCGTTTGGTAGCTTTTTTTAATCTTTAAATTTTAAATATGTTAACTGCGGACTACACATTTAGTTCGAAGTGTTCACCGAATAAAAAAATATATTCGATTTTTTTGGTGACAAACTGAAATATATCAGATACCAGTTTTTCATCATTCTACGAGGTGTAACTATTAAATAACGAGACTGAGGCGGTAAATATTTCATTTTGATTTAATAAATATTTACTTATTATCACCTTCAATATACACCTCTATTCTATCCCTACAACGCTCCATGCGAATCTTCCAATTTTTGAAACAGTGCTGGAAGTCTTTCTCTTTCACAGCTTCAACGGACTCAAATCTTGTTCCTTTTAATGCAGATTTCATCTTAAGAAACAGACAAAAGTCACACGGCGTAAGATCTGGCGAATAAGGTGGATAGTCTAACACTAGGATGCTGTACTTGGTTAGAAACCTCTTGACGGACAATGCGGAATGAGCCGGCGCATTGTCTTGGTGGAGAACCCATGTCCTTCTACAATTCAGGTCGTTTTTCTCACGGAGTTCAGCAAGAACGTGAAGGTAGTAATATTGATTGATAGTTTGATCTTCAGAAATCCAGCGAAGGTACACCATCCCATGAATATCGAAGGAATCGCATGAATATCGAAAAAAAATAATCATTATTGCTTTGAATTTTGATTTGCTCATACGAGCTATTTTGGCTCTCGGTGAATTTGCGCTCTTCCAGTGCATGGATTAGCGCTGTGTTTCAGAATCATAAGTACAAAACCACGCTTTGTCACATGTTATTATCCTTTCAAATAAGTTTGGGTCATCATTTTTGGGAACTTCTTGTTGTTGAAACGTGAGAATTTCAAGCACCATTTTAGCACACATTTTTCGCATGTTAAAATTGTTTTGTAAAATTTGCCGTACGCATTATTTGTCAATTTCTATAGTTTCAGCAATTGCACGAATACTTAACCGAGAGTCAGATCGAACCAGATTGCCGATATTTTCGATATTGTCATCTGTTTTTGACTGTTCTGAAGGACGACTCGGACGTAGATCATATTCAACGTCTTCTCGGCCATCTTGATAAACATTCATTGCCATATACTTCTTTCAATAAACTATAACTTTCAGTAGCGGTTTTTCCAAGTTTCAAGTAAAATTTCACAACAATTCGTTGCTTTATTATTGCACTTAACATCTTTGCGGCGAAACCAATAAAAAACTCTAACGCGAACGAAGGCTACAGTAATACAGATTTGTTTATAGAAGCGAGAGGTACTGCATTCGAAAGAGAAGGCTTCACGCTAAACAGCTGTTGATCGCTGGCGTTTAACGCAAGTGTACTTCTTCTGTAGCAAAGTCAGTCTCGTTATTTAATAGCCACACCTCGTAGTACAGATAAAGTGGGTCAAAAAGTTGTAACACACTGCTTTTTTCCTTAATTCTCAAAACATTCAACTTAATAAATATTAAAAAACCATTGTTGGAAGGAAAAAAAATAAATGGTAAAAGTTGAAATAAAGAAGAAAAATAAATTTGAAAATTAAGTGCCAAAAAGATATTGACACAGTTCTGATGTGTATAAGCAGATATATTAGACAAAAAAAGTATTTGCACGCATCTGATTTGAGATCCTGGCATTTATCACAAATCATTTCGAAAATGACCAAAACTTTTTGTTATTTGTATATAAAACAAGAAGGTACATGACATGAAAACAAAGTTGTTTCAATCAATATCAGTTACCCAAATAATATGCCAAACAATGTTATTATGGACTGTAAAGAAGGCACAGAGACTGCAACAGTGTTAACACAGGAACTGCGACGATTAATGTTTCGATTTACAAATCAGTCAGATTTACAACTCAATCTTTTTTTTATTTCTTTGGATGAGGCAACAGTAGTCATGGGTTATACATCCCCGATCGTTGGGTTCCACAATCTCATGTGGAACGCACAACAAACTGCGTCTCCGCCAAAATGAACATTCGTTAGTTGCTTGACTGTCTGTTGGTGGTGGCAACAGACGAAACATGTGGTTTTTTCGAGGTCATCTTCGAAAAAATCCAAACAGGCTGTTACGCGGGTCCAGTTCTGTATCCTCCTGACCTTAAATGCCCAGCTTGCGGGACACCATCTAAGCTGGATTATTTGAGTTACTTATAGCCATGGCTGAGGTCATGCTCATATCGAGGTGACAGCCATCATGTAAATTCATAGAATGGTCAAAATTGAACACCGGGTTTAAATTGTTTTTGATTGTAAATTGTTTAAATTTATGATACACTGTCCGATTACACAGACCCACAAGAAAAAAAAAATTTGGTGCCTAGAATTGAGTTTTAAAACTAATTTTAGCTATATTTGGGGCGCTAAATCTAAATACTAGATATTTTAAATAATACACTTGTAGCTTCTTAATGTTTCAAACGTTTATTATAGATTCTTCTGTACATATGTTTCGCTTTGTAAAGGCATAGAACCCTAATCTTGAGAAAGTCCTAACAAGACGAAAGATGTAGATGTAGAGCAAAATAATAATAATAATAATAATAATAATAAGTTTATTTGCTGTATCAATGTTTGAATACAATAACTAAATTATACAATAATACAATTATAATTATAACAAAATACAAATCCGTCTTTATTATGCACTAACACCTACTAATGATACGCAAAATGGAACTGGAAGCAATTAAAAAAGATCTAGTCCAGTTCCAGATTTCTTTTTTAATTCGACATATTAGAAATAACCGAGTATACACAATTTGCCTATAATTTTTACAATATATTGATCAATGTAGTACCAATAAATGAATAAACAATAACAGTAACAGAGATAAAAGAAAAAAAAAAAAAAAACACCATCTGCTCACAATCAATAAACAAAAAAAAAAAGAAGCCAAACAATCAATTTCTCCATTTCTAGCCCCTTATACTATTTAATTCTTGATGCTGGAGGATACATTATCCGATGTTCATTTTATAGTGATATTTAAACGAATCTGGCGATAATTTCTTTAGTTTGCGCGAAATGTTGTTATAAAGTTTATAAATATTATACGTAAACGATCTCTTAAAAATGTGTAATCGATGCGAAGGAGGCGATATGAGGCCCCCAAACCTAAGATTCAAATTATGGACATCGGTTCGGAACGTTAATCTGTCAATGAGATACGGAGGGCATTTGTTATAAATTATTTTATGAAATAGAACGACCGTATGCACTCTTCGTCTCTTTGCCATAGATATCCAGTTAGCTTCTTTTAATTTGTATGTTATCGGAGAGAACTTTCTGATACCATATATATACCTAAGACAAGAATTCTGCACTCTCTGTATACGAGCAATATCTCCTTGATCAAGACACGGATCATACACTGCATCAGCGTAGTTAAAACATGAAAGAACCAGAGAGTCCGTCAACTTGATTTTTAATGTAGTAGACAAAAAGTGTCGATGTGGATATAGCATCTTTAAATTAGTATAGGCCTGCCTAACACACTTAATGATCTGTGGCCGAAACCTCAAATCTCTGTCAAAAATTAAGCCCAAATTTTTAGCTATGTCAACTCTTTTTAGAATATTATTATCTATCGATAATGCAATATTATTTAAAACTGGATCTGCAATTCTGGAAAAAAGCATATAACAGGACTTGGCAATGTTAATTTCAAGTTGGTGTTTATGTGAAAAATTCACACAATCTTTCCAAATCATCATTAACAGACCTCACAGCCTTATCAATATCATTGGGGTAAAAAGAGTACAAAAGTTGGGTATCATCAGCGTACAGTTGTATAGAACAGTCACTGATCCAGTCAGAAACCCTGCAAGTATACATACTAAATAGAAGCGGCCCCATTACAGATCCTTGTGGTATACCATTAATAATCTCTTTGTTACGTGATTTCCCTTTATCAGTAACAACATATTGCTTTCGATTCTTTAAGTAACTATGTAAGAATTTAATTGATTGCTTAGAAAAGCCCAGATGATGAAAGATAGAAATTAAGATATCATGATTTATTTTATCGAAAGCTTTCGTATAATCCAATAATATCATAACTGAAATTTTACCTACATCAAGTGCCCCAAAAATGTCGTCTGTTATATTCAATAATGAAGTTGTACAACTAAATCCTTTACGAAATCCGGATTGATTATTTGGTAGTAAGTTGTATTGGTCTAAGTACTCCTTAATTTGATAATTCATTATCTTTTCCAAGACCTTAGAAAGTACAGGAAGTATACTTATAGGTCTAATATCATTAAATGATTTAGGACTTGATAGTTTAGGCAACGGCAATATTTTAGCAATTTTCCATTTTTCAGGAAACTCAGAATCTAATAGGCAAGAATTTATTATATTTGTAATGAAAGGAAGTATTTCATTCATGCACAATAACACCATATCCAAACCAATCCCATCCGCCCCAATTGCATTAGATTTAATTTCCAAAATATAATCCTTTACAATCCCCTCGGACACTGAATGAAAATCAAACACAACCTCAACATCCGAGTGCAAGTTTTGCCTATAGTACGCTAAAATGTCAGTGTCAACTCCAGACTGATTTTTTTGAATGTTCCAGTAAGTTGTCATTAATTTTATTTGGTTCATTCAGTTTTTCTGGAATAGTCCAATTAGATACCTTATTATAAATATTAAGCTTTCTTAAGCCATTCCACAATATTCTAGAATTATTACCATTTTGGCCAATCAAAGTTTCTAAATATATTTTTTTCTCATTACGTATAGCGATATTGGCTTGATTCCTTAATTGACAATAATAATCCCAATGTGACCTGCTCCGAGTTTCCCCGAATTTTTTATATGCTTTATTTTTTAATTTAACTATAATACTAATCGTGTCAGTAAACCATGGCATATTCTGTTTGTTTACCTTCCTATCCCTCTCGGGGGCTAGAACGTCAAAGATATTCAATAAAGTTTTATTGAGAAATTCTATCTTCTGGTTGACATTAGACATATAAACAATCGATGTAAAATCTGTCATATTTAAAAAATGATTTAATAAATCTTTATCGATAGATTTTAAATTTCGATACAACATATTTATTCTTCTCCTGTCCACTACAAAATTAAGCATACAACACACAATTACATGATCAGAAACCGTCGGCCCCAGATCAATAGTGTTACTGTTGCAATTATCCTGATCAGCGGATACGATTATATGATCAATCAATGTGGTACTAGTATTGGTAGTTCTGGTTGGAACGGAAATAATCTGTTTTAAGTTAAAGGTTTCTAAGCAATCAATGTATTTGTCAGTAAATGAATTTGATTCTAAAACATTTATATTCATATCACCTCCGCATATAACGTTCTCACATACAAGTTCAGAAAACCGATTTTCAAGAACCTCAAGAAAATTATTGTAATTTGTATAACCTGGAGGTCTGTAAAGGGAACCAAAAAAGTGGGTATAATCTTTTATATATATTTTGATCCATAATATCTATAATATATAAATCTATATAAATCTATATAATCTATATAAATCTATCTATATAATCTATATAAATCTATATAAAATCTATAATAAACGTTTGAAACATTAAAAAGCTACAAGTGCATCATTTAAAATCGTAGTATTTTCTAAATGTTTCACAAGGAACTATCTGCAAAATCCATAAACATTGCAAAATCTAAATATAAAATCAGTTTTTTTCTATCTACTCTACTTTTTTAGATAATCCACTTATCTATCAATGTTTTTTTTCAATTCAATACATTCAACTATGGGTGTTCTTTCATCTTCAATATGCTTCATCTGAAAAGATGATTTTTTAAGAAAAATCATCTGTTTGTTCTTTGATACAATTAACAAATGCACGATGTTTTGTATGATGTATTGGCTTTAGTTCCTGCGTTATTTGAACCTTATATGCCTTCAGAGCTAAATCCTTTCGTAAAATACGCCAAGTTTTTGATTAAATGAGTCCAAATTGTTGTGAACGTCGACTAATGGAAATTTCTGGGTCTTTTTTCTGGTCTCATTTTTCATTGAATGCCCCTTTTCATAAAATAATTTCCAAAATGTTAACGCGTTGTTGAACTGTGTATAACTCAACATTTTTATAAATGTCATTAGACATCTTAAATGAGACTAGACCTAGGCTAATTCACAGCGTCATCTATGTTTTACTCAAGAATTAAAAAAAAAAAAGGTCTTTCAAAATATTTGAAAGACCTGTTATAAGTTTAGTTCGTAGGACATGCAGACTTCCAGATTATTCACATTTAATTTTGAAAAATATTACAGTGTGAAGACAGCACAATGTACTTGTATCGTAAGAAAGAAGGCATTTAGTAAACTTAATAAACAAATAATGTACAGTAAACACAGAATAAATTTGAATTTGCAGTAATATAAGGCAATTTTTTGCATAAACCAAAAATTTGCAATATTACAGACTTGAATTTCTTTAAAAATATACTATATTTTATACATACGTTCCCGAAATGACAAGGGTTCGAGTTCCTACAATGCTCGCCCATGTAATACGATAATATAAAATTGCCAAATCTCCCTTTTGTTATCTGTATTTCGTTTTTCTTCCCCATTCTAAATATGTAAATCCAAAACTCAATGGATTTACTTATATCTTTGTCAAACAAAAACATAAACATAGGGTTCATCTGTTGTTATTCATATTTGTTATATTTATTTTATATTATAAATATTTTGACTTGTTTTGCATTCGAAGACTACATATTGTTTATTTTTCATTCAATTACTTCTCTTAAAATCTCCCTAAAATCTGGAGGAAGATTGAAAAGGCGCCTGGTTTTGATGGAGTACATCCAGTTTCTTGATCACTGTGGTAAAAGAGCACAAAGATGGCTTATTAAATTTTGCTCCTCCATTTTGAGTACTGAAGTTTTGTCGAAAGTTTTTAAGATGACCAAAGTAATTGTTATACTTAAGCCGAACAAACCATCTAACAGAGAGGTGAGTTATCGGATAATTGCACTTCTCTGCTCTTCGTACAAACTATTGAAGAAGCTTATTCGGAACCGAATAGGTACGCAAATTTTAGAAACTATCCCTCGTAAACAGGCAGGTTTCAGGTCGATACGGTTTGGAAACCTTATAAAGTAGCCAAGGTGATTCCCTGCCAAACTATGGTGAGAATTATAAGGTGCATGCTCTGAGATAGGTATTGGATGATAACATGAGCAAACAGAGGAATCTAAATAATGGGCTACCGCAAGGTTCAATGTAAGCCCTAGTACTACTTAATCTTTATATCTCGAATCTACCCAATACCACAGCAAAGAAGTTTGATTATGCTGATGATCTGGTTTAGCCTTCCGACATAAAAAATTGACACAGCAACAGATACTTTAACCAATGATGGTTGCTCCCTTATAATTGCTACCCAAAATATCTGGAGATTGAGAGCACCTCAAATATATATTATCCGGTTCTCGGATAGAACCGCGATTTAAATTTGTAAAATCTCGACATTCGGGCCCTTTGAAGTCATTATCAAGATAATCTAAATAAAAAAATCGAACCGAAAATTCATACCAACATGGAAATATGTTGCGACAGACTGTTCTCATATGCAACAATATGCAACAATATGAACGTTGGCAAAGTGTCACAACACCAATTAAGGTGCATGAGATAAAAAAACTTAATCGGTCAGTGGTGATTTCTGGCTGCGAGACGTGGACCCTCACAAAGAAAATAGAAGAGATTCTTGTAGTACTTAAAACAAGAGTACTCGGGAAAATGTTTGGTGAATTAAATGAAAGACTGGAAACATCAGTCAAAACAATGACTAGTAAATAAATGGATAGTAAATATTACGGCATCAATTTTTTAGAATGGACATTAAATTATGATGTTATGAACATTTTTCAGACAAGCTGAATGATAAAAAAAAATTAAAAAGGTACGGATAGACAGCGAAAAACCAGCCAAGAAAATATTGGGAAAATGTATAGAGGGATCAAGATTCAAGGGAAGACGAAGGAAGAGATTGAGGAGGCAGTGAGGAAAGACCTGTAAGAGATGGGAATAACAGAATGGAAACGAAGAACGAGAGATAAAAGAGTGGGCAAGGAAAACGGAAGAGGCAAGAAAGCATTGATACATAAACTGGCACTCCTTTATAACTAGATCATAGAGATTATGGAAACGGGTGGTTACCGTTCCATGTAAAAAATATAGATAGGGGGCGGCAGAGGCGCTTGATGGGTTGTTAGGCCATAAGGAAGAACTTATCGAGCCAAACAATATTATAATTAACGTAAAAAACTTATGTATACGTGCAAAATAATGCACAAAATAATGTATACGTAAATTATATTTGAATTGAATCTTCATTTAAAATATACGTGGGTCATTCGAAAAGTTCTGGGCTTGAGACAGAGATGGCACACGTATGACTATATGACTATGATATTGATTAAATATGATTCGATGGTGTGTTTATGGGAAGTGCGTTTTAGTTACCTGTTTAAGGTAATCAAGTAAAACAATCAATTTTTAATATTTGGAAGCAGGTGAAAGTGCGCCAAAGAATGGAAAAATAATTGCATCTGCAGGAATAGTCACGGCTACAGTTTTTTGGGGATTCATGTGGTGTGGTACATACAGTCTACCTGGCAAAGGGTAGGTCTATCGCCACAGGGGTGCTATGCAGGCTTGTGTGCCTCCACATAAGTCTCGAGATGTAGCTGCAAAATTTCATGATTTACGCTTCAACAAGCTTGCACGTGCACAACATTCGCCATATTTGGCTTCTCTTCCATAGTTGGCTCCTCTTCCCAAAATCTCGCGCAATAGACGAAAATTCACTTTAAATGAATAAAGATTAAATGTGAAACAACTCTTATTTTGCATAGTTGGACAAAGAGCAATATACTGGGGGAATTGGGGGAACGACGTTGGTCTTAATGTAACTTTTCAAACGACCCTCGTAGAAAAATGTGTAACACAGAGTTTCTTAATTACTTGAACATTAATCACCAGAACACTCCGATGACATTGATAAATCGAAACTAAAATTGCGCTAAGAATTTCAAAACATAATCAAATAAATGTCATAAAAAGAATAGTTTTTAAGTGATTTAGTACGTCTTCTATAAATTAACTATAAATTGAGAAAACCTATTTAGAGTTTGTAGAAGTTTCAACCGCAAAATTAGGTTAATGTTCCACCAATGAATATAACAGCGAAGTATTTTAGAACTGTCTGAAACTACTCTAAAAGGATATGAAAATCAGTCAGATATTATGTTTGACGGTGGTAAAGTATGCGAACTTCATGGAACTTTCAAAGTTCGAAAAGTACAAAACTTTCCATTATTCTAGAGCAAGGTAAGTACATGCTTTACCCTAAATATTATATGACATAGTTTTGTCCTTGTATATAAAATAAAGAGTTATCCAATAATAGTGTCAGAAGTTTAAAATGAGCCACAATGAAAACTACAAGTGATAATCTGGTAAGTTTTATTTTATATTCAAGAACAAATACTAGCCTTATGTTTTGAAAATAATGTTGTTCAATTGTTGCCCTCGGCTTCGTCTAATGGAATGCATTGTGGAGACCCAATTTTCAATTACTCTTTCACACATATCGCTTGGCATGTTTTTAATGGGTGGCCTGAATGAATATTTTCGTTTAAGGTCAAGAACTGTTCGGGTTTTATTTGAGTAAACCAGAGCTTTAACATAACCCCACAAAAATGAATCCAAGTTTGCGAGATCGCATGCTTTTAATAGCCAGTTGACGTTACTATTTTGTGAAATAAATAACGAGCCCAGGAAACTTTTCTTACATTAAATCGATCGTCTGACGAGATGTCTGACAAGTCGCACCATCTTGTTGAAAGAAAACATTGTTTATATCTACATTTAACAGTTTAGGCCAAGATATTCTTCATCATTAACAGCAACACGATTTCCATCATCGTCTTCAAAAAAATTAGGTCCTATCACTCCTTCAACCCAAAAACCGCATCACACAGTAACTTTATGAGGTTGAAGAGGTAACTTCTGAATCACTTGAGAATTTTCATCGGTCCAAATCCAACAGAGTTATATTTGTTCATAAATCCATTAAACCAGAAGTGTGCTTGGCCGAAAAAGATTATTTTCCCTAAAGTGAGGTGGTCACCTTTCTACTGCTCTACAGCCCAATTCGGGAATGTTCTACGCAGAAAACGAACATAATGCCATTAAGCTGGGTCCACACCAATAAAAATTTGTGGTTTTATGTGTCGTATGTGATGTGGTGCGGTATGTGGTATGGGGTGTGCGTACGTGGCAATGTAGACGCTCTGACACACCAGGTCACAAATAAGTATTTTCGCCGCACAGCACGCACACAAACCATCTGTTGTCAGTTTTCTTGCGAACGTCAAAGTAATTTGCGGTGCACAGGATCTGTGTGTGGGCGTATTGCTGAAGTGAAATTAATGTTTTAGTTTCAAAAAGATACCTACGTGAGATGGCTATATTAAACTTTATTAATTAGTAATTTATTATTTATTGAGTAACTGATTGTAGTTAAAGAATGTCGCATCATGTTATTATGTCGAAGAAGGGTGCTATATTTGTAATAATGAACAATTTAATCAAGAAAAATATAAACTATATAAAATAACTATAAATACTGAAAAATGTAAATAACTTTATTTTTGACGCTTGTTGAAAAAAGCGAATCAAACATAGCCTAGCAACATCTCACTGTACACACACAGACAGAGCAAAAAGTACAGAGCACAAAACAAATATTTATTAACTATGTGTGGTAATTTTGCGTCGTAAATATTTTCGCCGCACAGTAAATTCAACATACACGCACATTTTTATTGGCATGGGCCCAGCTTTATTTGCTGTTCAAGGTAAACTAAAAATCACCGAATTATCACTTGTAGTGTGCCTCATTTTAAAATTCTGACATTTTTATAGACCCTTTTCATCACAATTTTTTTTGTGCGCATGCGTCAGTATCCGCAATTTTTTCGTACTGTTTTTTGTAAATAAGCATGCTAAAGTACCCGTTATTAGAATCAAAAAATATTAAATAAAGTATATTCATTGAAAAAAATTAAGAAAAAAAAATTAAAGAGGGCATTAATTGAAAAATAATTTTTTCCAATCAATTATTATTACGTTATCTGTACGAAAACGAACAACCAAAAGGAACAACGAAACGGTGTAATGTAGTATGTAAGAGTGATACACGCTATAAATAATTTAAAGTCAATACATGTTATTTTACAATTATCAATACATAAATTTTCCAAAGACTTGTCTGCAATACAGTAAAAAAATATTAATTCATCAGGCAAAGTACATATTAAAACATGTTCAAAATGTGCAAAATGTGAATTATGGGTGAAAAAACATGTAGCCGAAGTGACAGAGGTTTTCGATCGATTGATGATGTTACTAAAGATATTTATATTTGTTCACTTTATTTTCATGGAGAAAGTGGGCCAACAGAAAAAAAATCGTGATCCTTTAAGCTATCAAGAATTTAAACAAACTGATAAATCAATCAATAAGGTAATATATAATTATTTATAAAAAATTACATTTTCGAAGTTATAACCTCTAACTTGTTTGTAGGTCAGTATAAAAGAGTTGATATGGAAGCAGAAAATGGACCTCAAAAAACGAAAATAAACAACATTGCAACTAATGAGCAGGTAGAGTATGAACTTTATAAAAACGTATATAATTAAATCTAAACGCTTTTCTTTTATTATAGAAATCGCCGGCTCGTAAAGAGGTTCACAACATTATTGATGATAATGCTTGTTTTATTCAACAAATATTACCAGATCGATCATTATCAGAGTTTAGCCTCAAAATATTAAATGATTTATTTTATTAATTTTACGCATTAATTAAAATGTTTTTTACTAAAAGTACTAAAAATTGATTGATATTAATTAGAATAAAATTATAGATACTATTTGTTTTTATTATGTTTTACATAGTAAACAAGTATTGATGCCTAACCTCTCAATCGGTTTATTTTTTTCCCCTTTTTGCAGACACCCATGACATTTTAGCCACCTTTTCAATTATTCACAATTATGGACTTCAACTGAATAAATTAGTGTAACACCATCGACGATTTTTTCTAATAATTGATTTTTTAGTGGAGATAATATTGCTTTCCCAGCCATTGTTGATCAAAACAGTACGAAACTTTTAAATTACCATTATTTCAACATGGCGGCTGCGCTTGCGCTCGTTACATGATGAAAAAGCCTATTGGACAACCTTTTATAATCAAACTGGAAATGATACTGGTAAATATTTGATGTAGCATTTCATTTGTATTTAATATTTCAAGTGATATGTCATCGCGTCTGAAGAATCCTTATTGTGAAAAAAAAAGTTTTTTAAACATAAAATATAAAAATACATAAATAATATATAATATATAAATAATAATAATATATAACAAATAATATATAAAGCTTTTCTACTTCTTTCTCTAAAACTTTTCAAATTCAACTGAACTTTAAGACTACTAAGTTAACAATCTTGCATACACAGTGGAAGAGAAAAGTATGACATTAAATCAATACAAACTACAAATGATTTTCGATAAAATACGATACCATATTTAAAGATGAATAGTTTTTTTTCCCATTGTAGTTAATTAAGTGCCGATTTTTTTATAGAACAAAAGTATTGGGGCAATTGGTTTTGCTGATTAAATCCGCCATAAATAAAACATTTTAAATGCCATGAGTTCTCAATAGGATTAATATCCGTTGTTTGCGTACAATCATTCTCCTTCTGATATTGTACAGTACTACCAGTGGTTGTCTTACTGAAATGTGAAGACTTCTCTGGAACCAAACTCATTTTTTCGTAGTGTGTTCAGATACTTTCGAGTATTCAAGATCCCACCAATGATTACTAAATTCCCAGCCCCAGCCAAAGACATACACATCCAGACCATGAGGTGTCCTTTACCATATTTTACTATGGAAATGGTATTTCGAGGATCCAACACCAGTTAATTTTTTTCTCCACTCTCTTTTATGACCATCTGAACCGGTATAAATGACTGATTTCCAAAACATCTAACGGGCAATTTGGACACTTTTTGACGAGTCTCTTTCCCTATTTATCAGACTGATGAAAGATTTCTTCAGGGTAGTTCTCCCTCTATATCCAAAATTTTGTCAATAATTTCTTATAGTTTTAAGCGCGCTAGTTTACTTTACAATAAGACGCTACTTCTTGATTTGAAAAAATCATTTTTCTAATAGAATCAGACATTTTCTCTCTAAAATCTAACTAATAGTGCTTTTGGTTATACTTTTTTCTTACGTTTTCAATGTGGCCAGTTATTTGATATTTTTTTATAATGTCATATATACTATGTTGTCTCAATTTCTTTTCAAATTCATAATTTCTGCATGCGTCTCCAAAGACAGCTCTCGACTTTTTCTAGACATTATTATTAGAACATTAGATTAAATCATGATTATGCAGATTATCTCCTGATGATGCTAACATGGTTAGCGAAATGTGTGTCGAGAAGTTTAAAAAAGTGATTTGGTGTTTAACGGTAAATCTCTTCGAATTCAACATCTCCTTTATAACTGGATGAAATTTGTTAGTTTTTATATATTGAAATTATTTGTTACCTCTAAAGCCAATTAAATCAGCAAGACCAATTATTCAAATACCTTTTCCAGATAAAAAATCTGTACTTTATTGAAAAACGTTACACTTTAATTATGGTATAGTTTTGTTGAAAATAATTTGTTGTATCTGTCGATATATTGTCATCAAATTTAATTTGTCCCACTATATTAATTTTTTTGTTCCAGTGTATTAATCTAATTACAAAGCTGAGAAGTTTCAGAAATTCGGATTCCTTTGCTTAGGTGGGCTGAGACATTATTCACTACTAAGTCATTGTTTATCACAAAAAGAGCACGAAGACGTTCAACTATGATAAATTGTCATGTGCCTAAAATTTGTTCCACGGTCGCATCATCACTATTGTCGTTATGAATTGTCATGGTGAAAAGGGCCACCACCATACTTATTCTCGCTCTTCTGCTTATTATTCGGCTAATACAACTTGATGTATATTAATACCTATATTTCAAAATTTGTTTCATTATATGATGATGCTAGTCCTAAGTCACGTAAATACTTTAATATATTTATTTACATATTTCATTATATTTATAAAACAATAAATATTATCGTACCCTTAGGTTCAAATACACTTAATAAATTAAACTAAGCAAAATTATTACAGTTCACTTCGAATATGCCTGTCGAAATGAATTTTATATTCAAATTAAATAAAACAAATTTTTACTTTGTTATTTATCACTTATTTTGTTTTTTGACTTTATGACTATAGTTTTGTAAACAATGCTACATTATCAAACTGGTTTTAAAAGTTTTAAATATAAAAGTTTTAAATACCAAAGTGATAAGTAACAAAGTAAAAAATTGTTTTATTTCATTTGAAAAATGAACTATCACAAAGTAATGGACAAAACCGTCGAATTTTATATTGTTTTAAAATAATTCTAGATTAATCTCACCAGAAGCATACAATATTTATCCTTAAAATATAATATATCTATATCAAGTGAGCACGTATATTACTGAGCATAATTTATTCATTTCTTTTTTTTAGAAAAATGGAAGAAAAATTATATTCGCTAAAAATTACATTTAATCAATATAGTACGAGGGTTGCTATTTATGTATCCGGAATAATAAATAAAAACAAATATTTATCATTGAAGATGGTTTTATTCTTTTTCAAAATATTCTCCGCGATGATCGATACAGTTTTGCATACGTTTGAACCAATTTTCATAGCACTGTTTCCATTCCGTTTGAGGTATCTCCACAGCATGTCTTTTGAACGAATTTACCGCTTCTATTGGCATTGAAAATCGTTAACCACGTAGTATATCCTTCACGGAAGGGGGCAAAAAGAAGTCATTAGGTCTTAATCAGAGCTGTACGGCGGAAGACCCAATTGCAATTTAATGTTTTTACCGGACAAATATTGAGTTGTTTGGTCCGATATATGAAAGCTCGCATAGAATCAAGATTCGTCATGTTTAGATGTTATACACAGTTTTTGACGCACCACGATTGTATTTTTGAGCATTTCTTTGCATCAATCAATCCTGAGCATTAGTATGCTTGTCATACAATACCCAGTGTTGCCTCCATCTCATGGTATGTCACATGACAATCTTGCTTTATCAGTTCACAGACAATATTCTGATCCAGGTGACTTTTCAAGCCTTCCAAGGAAGTAAAGTTTTTACCATCTAAGGTTTGAAGCGATCTAAATAAATAGTAATGGGAGGATGAAAGGTCGGGAAACTGCGATGATTTCACCAAAACATCCCAGTCAATGTGTAGAAGTTTGTGTAGGTTGGCCAAAGACACGTGCGGTCTAGCATTGTCTCGATGGAAAGGAATGCCCTTTCTGTTGAATAATTCAAGCAGTTTCTGGTCGATTGCTCATTTTAATTCATATACTTATGAACAGTATTTATCCGAATTAATCGTCTGGTTTGTAGGTAACAGCTCATAACAAATAATTTACTTCAAATCCCACCAAATCCACAGCATAACCTTCTTTGGATGTAAACTAGCTTGTGCGCTGGTTGAAGAGGTATCTACTCCCTTACACCATGATCTCATAAATCTTTAAAAATGGATATATTTCGTTGGGCTTACTCCGATTCTCCGACAACTCGATTTGTTCTATGCCAATTACTTTCAATTAGAGCCAACATTTCGTTGCTATTAGCCTCGGTCGGTAGTCATCAACGATACCCTCACCGTCCACAGGTCTTTTGGATCTATGTACTCGCCGAAATTCCTTCTGTCAAACATGAAAACTTTACACGTGTTCAAAGTCGATAAGCTTATGCATCAACCTAATACAAATATCAATGAATACTATGCAATATGTTTTCTATAAAGGGTTTTATTAGTTCAATAATTCTATTAGATGAAGTAAATTCAGTAACTATAGCCTGTACAAAACTAAAATCGTTGCACCTCATCGATGACGCTATTAAAGAACAGCAGAAATACCACTATAAAAATGAAATAATAAAATAATCAAATGGAATGTATTCAATAAATTTTAAATATAGCGGCTGTGTACGGTTGGCAGCATATGCGACGTTGTCGTGTTTAAAATTTGCCTTGTTGATATTTATTGACAAGTTTGGAGGTTATCCCATTTGTATCTAAACGTTTACTTTCACTTTTACCTTGCGATCGAAAACAGTTTCTCTATGAACATTTAAATCGTCGTTTTCAAGAGTTTGTGGCATCTCTGATATGCTATTTTGAACAAAAACGAGACAATCATAGTCCATCGTCACCGTTTGCGGCTGTTAGAGAGGCATGTTAAGTTAATTGCTAATACTTGGATATGTTTAGTTTGTCATACTTTTTTAGCGTGTTGCAGCAGCATTAAGGTTGAGTATGTCCACTATTAGTGCTATTTCACAAAAAGTGAAAGAAGTAAGCATGGAAGAATGAAGTTTTAAAATCACATAGAAAGCGTAATTTACTAATTACACACTATTTGTAACCTAAGAATTGCAGAAAAGACTATTCTTAAACCCATCATAAGCACTCACAGTTTAATTTTATTTTCAGGGCAGCATGTAACTTTGAATTCCTTACAAGAGTAATTAAAAGATAAACAACTGTTTGATGGATTCCGTATGTTATTGTGAAACGTATTGAAAAAAGTACGTTTAAAATGGAAAAAGATGATCCTTAAGACGAGGCCTTATGGAACTTCCCAACGTTGCCCTAAAACATAGATTTTTTGAGAGGTTATATGAAGGAAAGGAAAAACGCCTTGTACCAATTTGTCTTCTTAGATGAAACCTGGATTTTTCAAAATGGTACTGTAAGTCATTCATGGCAAGATAATAATAAGAGGAGTGTAAAAACCACCAAAGTTGACGGTAAAAGATAAGTTACATAAACATGCAAAAAATAGGAAAAGTTTCGATTGAAAATTTTTATTTTAGATAGTGACAAGAAAGTTCTTCCATTAATTATAAATACGCCAGATGATAGCAGTGATTTCAGCCAGTACTTTTCAGACTCCGACTAATGAAATTAAGTGCATGCAGATATTTGATTGGTTTTTTTTAGTACGCGTATATTATATATCAGTAAATGTTACTGATAATTATATAATCTTTTTATTTTAATAACCATTCAAATATTAAAAAATATTGTCGATGGTTTTTGAACGAAGCATTTTACATGTGCTGAATCTATTTAGAGGTAATAAATCAACGACACTTGTAAGACTTTCAACATTTATTATAATTTGGAAGTTACTTTGTAATTTGCATTTAATTTTTATAATTGTTATTAAAGTAAAATTGTAAAAATGCTTCGCTAAAGGTTATGATATTTAATCGCAATCTGGCAACAGGGCAGTCGAAATTTTGATCATGTGCTTAATAACGTGCAACGGTTATAATTTTGTATAAGCTATATAAGTTTATTATATACAAGCTGCAACCGGTCACGCGTTCATGTGGCTCAATCTGGTTAAATAACTAGATCGAAATAAAAATAAATCGAAATCTATGAAAATTCATCTCAACAATGCAATCGAAAACCTTGAAAATGTTATGTGACAGCAGCTGTCAAGAAGCACGCTGTCCGGCATGAGCAACGTTTAGTATTGCTTGTGTTGCAGTTACGTTCAACAGATAGCGCTCCCACTGCCATAAAATATTTAGTATAGCGTGTGTTGCTTATTCTTCCAACAGATAGCGCTGTTTTTTTAAAAAAAAGCATGTTTTTACCTGTCACACGTGTGACATCTACATAATAGGTATATAAAAACACGAGCGAATTCGAAGAGAGATAATGATGGCAACATTGACAAAGAAGTGTGAAGTAAAATTTGTGCAGCATCACCGGACAATGGCACGTCCATATGCCCTATATGGAACTCGGTGTTGGGCAGCAACAAAAACATCTGAAAGGAGACTCCATGTTACGGAAATGCGCAAGGCTCGATGGACTCTGGGCATCTCCCTACTTAATCACATTAGCAATGAAACAAGCAGGACAAGTTAGCATTGCATTAATCAATGAAAAGATGCGGGAAGGACGACTCCGATTGTGTGGCCGTGTAGAGTATACAGCTCGTGTCAGTATCACTGGCTCAACCTATCATCTTGAAATCCATGGTGTCGCCTACATGGAAGACAAAACAGTGCTGACAGGACATTATCAACCTACGTCCTAATGCTGCTGAACGCGTAAAGTGGCTATCGCACAACCAAACAGTAAACCCTGCCCCAGTGGCAATATGCTAGGAAGGATAAGACGATATGGTGTGTCAACAAGAGCCTATTGCATTGATTGAAAAACGTGGTAATTCCATGGCGCAGAGTTTGTAGACTCGCTTAAGCATGGAAGAATTATTATCAGTTTTAATCAAGTTTCAACATTACTTTCTCAATAGTTCTTACAATATCACTCACGCATTATCTCATCTTCTTACAGTAATGGCAGATTACGATTAAAAATCAACTATTAAGGACAACAATAGTAAGCAATGCATCCTTTTCAAAGAAAAACATCTCATAATGTCAATAAAATAATTGTTATATTTCCGCAAACTCAGAAAAAAGACGCAATTACAGATGCCAACGTCATAGTGAGGAAACACACCTAATAATAATTTTCCAAGATAAATTACCAATATCAAACAAAAAATGCAACATTACAAAACAGGATGTTGCTCAAACTTATTATAAAAATATCTGCTTTCACTTTAATCACACCGCCGACCAAGCTCCAATCAAATCGATATCTTAGGTAACAATCTCAATTCTGACATAGACCTTATACGGCAAGAAACTGGGCATTATTCGGCAATGTCGCGATAATGATTGATGTCAGACCCGATAGTTTAGCAGTAGTTAAAGTTGTGGTATTTAATTAGTGTCAATTTGTAAATTATGAAGAGGCTTAGATATTCTCCAACTGTTTCAACTTAGATTATAGACAACGTTTTTATTTAGCATAGACTAATTACTAGATTGATAATTTATTTAAATTAAACTAAGATTCATTAGTAAATATGATTTTTATTCTTTTTTAATTTTTGCTGGTGTAACATGGATTCTATGTATCAGAAATACAGTTAAATTCAACTGCACAAACAAAGTGACCATCGCTAAGAAACTTGTAAGATGCAAACTCGAATAAATAAAATATTTGAACAGAAAATTATTTAGGAATAGACTAACAAGCTATTGCAATCTCTATCAAGAAATTATTAACAAGTAAGAAAAACAGTAACTATTTGAGGGACACTGAAATATAAAAAACGAATATCTAGGGAGGAACGAATATCTTAGAATCGAAGTCAAAACTGGAATATCCAAGAACTGTGTACACCCGATATTGACTTACGTCATCGAAATCGAAGTAGAAATGATCACCATAAAACAGGAGAACACAACAATGCAATATCCAGGAAAGCATAAAATGGAGACAGACAAAAAAGAAATTGGAACGGAAAGAAAACGCCCTATTGTAAAATTAAGAATTATTAACCGCTACATATATATATATATATATATATATATATATATATATATATATATATATATATATATATATATATATATATATGTATGTATATATATATATATATATATATATATATATATATATATATATATATATATATATATATATATATATATATGTATGTATATATATATATATATATATATATATATATATATATATATATATATATATATATATATATATATATATATATATATATATATATATATATGTATGTATATATATATATATATATATATATATATATATATATATATATATATATATATATATAGGGGTGATATATTGGTGGTGATATATTGGGGTGATATATTTATAGGGGTGATTTTTTAACACCCAGTCCTTTGACTGACTTCACAGGTAGATGCAACTTGGATTGTAGAACCAGTAGGGTTTACTACCATTTCTGCAATTATGTTAATTTCTTTGTCATTACAAATGAAGAAGCTCCCTCAAAAAATTCCTTGATCGGGATACTTCTCATTAAAAAGGCGGTCCGCAGCATGAAAATTCTTTCCGCATTCACCAAGCATTAAGATAGCTGCTACCTTGTCTTCGGAAATACGCAACATTGTGTTTATTTTGAAACGCAAATGTTTCATGCAAAAAGATTTCAAGTAAATATTCAAAAATTGAAACCATGAAAACGCAGAAAAAAAAAAGTTGGAGAATTACAAAAAGATCAACATTTTTAACAATTGTCCAGAGGCGAACTTGTATCTGTATCTGTATTAATTATACGCTAATCTGAAATTTTAGTATTTATTTATTTTATGCGTCAAAACTACCTTGAACCCAAACAAAATTAGTATTATTGAATAGGTCTTTTAAATACCTTTCAAATGAGGTGTCACTTGCCATACGATCCCATTGAAAATTATTGGTAACAATGGCACTGTGGCGCCATCTATGATAACTACGTTATCAGCCATCATTAGAAAAGGAGTTTACGTCCAGTCATTTCCATATTCCAAATTTCATTAGTTTAAGTATAACCGTTCAAAAGATAAAAGAGGGAGGACTTCTTTTGGTTAGCACTGTATATATTTTCATATGACAATTTGTATCAAATGAATCAAACAATAATTGAGACGACCAATTTCTGGTCAATATGATTAGTGTAGTCGAATCCAGTTCTTTAAGCATAATAAAGATAAACCGTATTTTTTACTTAGAAATGATACTAGTCGCAATATTTAATAGTAATAAAGTACTATGAGAAATAAAAGAAAATATAACAAACTCTTTATGACATTAATACAAGTATATGGGGAAGTTGGTCTGTGATAGATATAAGTTTAGTTAATTCTCATCAGATGATGATTAATAAAATTCAAACGCTTATAAAAAAATTCGCGTAAAATGGCAATATTTCAATATCTTCAAAAAAAAAATTTAATTGCACTACAAATGAAACAAATCGGGAGTTCTAAAAACCATGATAGATGTGATACATCTTTTAATGTTTTAACAGTTTAAAAACAAACCAGAATTTTAATCGAGAAATACTATTAGTTGCGACATCTAGCAATAAGAAGCATAATTCAATATTTTGAATGTTATATTACCGACAGTCCCCATACCACTTGAATCTTGCGGTATAAAATGTAACGATTGTTTCTTAACCCTTATTAAAAAATCTTAATATAACTTTGCACTAACAATAAGTTTAATGTGAAATTAAGGCAAACTTGTATGTTATTAAAATAAATAAACAAATAAATAAAAATATAAATAAATAAAGCAAATACATTTCGAAGATGGTCAAAAAAAGCCGAGAAATAAATTGAAGACCTAATACAAACATAAAGATTTTTGTTTTATATGAAGCGATCATACAGGCCATCCTAAATGTGGTAGGTTAATGCATACCGATTAAGGCTCAGATGTTCAAGCTTTAGCCCAATCACATAATAAATAATTAATAGTGTAAAAGTAACATGCTACTATTATTGCAATATACTGTTAGACTGCACTAATAAATTTCGTTTAGTTCTACCCAACTTTCAGACAAAAAAATAACATCGTTCCAAAGATATCCTCAGAAATATATTTTGGCAGACAAAATATTTATTTTTAACAGTGTGAATTAGAATCAGTCATTATGTGTTTTTTAATTGATAAGTGCCTGTCATGTACAGGTGTATGATTTTAAACATATTATGGATGGACGATATTTGGAAACCATTTACAGAAAAAATATTTTCAATATTTCTGATGTCTAAACAATTTGATGCCATGTCCAGGATTTTACATGGAATTTAATTTTAAAAAGGTTTTATATATTTGTTTCGCCAGTGGGATGTGTTAAAAGCACTTCTCTGTACAATTCTTTGTTTTTAACAAATGTTATTTTTATCTTAACATTTTTCTACTCTGCATCATCATCCTTTTGTCCTAAAAAACCCTGTTCCTGCTAAATCTTCAAAGCATAGCTTTTGGATTTCAAGCATATTTTTATATTTTTCAGCGTTCACTCGATTTTTCATCAAGTCAATTTTTGAAAAAATATTTGAAAAAAAGAGCCATTTTTCCAAAAACCCATAACTTTTTTTGGGTTGGGTAAAAAAAATTAAAAAATTCACAAATTCAAGGACACAAAAGTTTCAGCGAAATGGAAAGAGGTCAGGTTCAAAAGTGGTCTATTTGGCATGTAATGCCCCATATATATTATATTAAATAACGTATGCGTTACAATAATACGTATAAACATATTCATTTGATACCACCGAAAACCACTCAAATTTCTTTTTATGTAAAACTTTATGCTTTATTCAACAATATATTCATCTTATTCCTCGCAATATTTTGATATCTTTTAGGCAATTTCATAATTCAACTTTCAAAAACTTCTGATTTTCGATTAAAACTTTTAGATTTTTTTCTCAACAAAAACCATAAAATAAAATTCGAAAAAAATAAAATGTGATGCCACCAATGTGCAACTGACAAAAAAATTAGAACGATAGAAATAAATGAAAGGGTGGAAATGGGTGGAAATGAAAGGACCTAAAAAATTAGGTCATCAATTTAATTCTTGGCCTTTTTTGACTACCTTTTACATTTATTTATGAAAACAGTAAATACCAGCTTAACCTTCGAAGTAATCTCTCTCACTTTCAATACACTTTTGCCAACTTTCAAGTAACTGGCGAGTCCCAGATCGAAAAAACTTAAACGTGATTTTTTAATGGGATCAAATCATTGCGGTTTTTTTAGACTTAACCAAAACGCCTGAAGTAGCTACCAATCAGGTAATGTTGCAGAGATTAGAACAGATAAAGCTTCAAAGGGGCCAAGTACGGGAAATACGGAGGATATGCTAAAATCGCCTTACTGATCGTTTGCAAAATCATCTATATGTGGTCGGGTCAGACTATTTCTATGGTCAGGGTATATAGCCCACTGTATTGTTTCTCATATCTTTACATTCATTCACATTTTAATTTATTTTAATAAATAGGTGCTGATAGTATGGTATACATTTTAAATTAAAAAAGAGCAACGACTTGCTTTAAAATTAAACTGAATTAAGCTGTTACAAAGCTGTTAAAATTTAACTGAATTGCCATAATAAAACGAAACACCACATGTGTTCAAAAAACTAATGAGACATTCTAGTACAGTGGTTTTTTTTTTAGATAACAGAGTTATCTATGTGTCAGGTTTGAAACTTATTAATAAATCTGCGTATATGGACACTCGTAGTTCTCATTTACTTCAATATTTACATATTCCCGAAACCGGACTTAAAGAAAAGATGAAGGACCTTCGAAAATAGAAGATAGCCAAAACATTAACGAGTCGAGGACAAGCTTTAACTTAAATTTTTCAACCGAGTTAGATTTTATTTTTATTTTACTCAACGCAGCTAAAAATACGACAGTTACTCACAGAAGAAACATACATGTGTACAGGCCAAACAAATAAGTAAAAAAGAAAACTTCAAAGCGAACACTGATGCCTACAACGCCTGTGCAGCGATTTGTAATGATCACGGTTATTAAATTATTGTATGCGTAACAAGAAATCGCAATTATAACTCATATAAATTGAGGCAAGCTTGTGATATTTTACTAGCGAAGTTGTAATGTTTTTAATATTCAGCTAAATTGAGTTGTTTGGTTGTTTAAATATATTTGAGAAGTACTAAACTTGTAGAGATTTACTACTAAACACCAAATCACTTTTTTGAACTGCTCCACGCACGTTTCGTTAAACATGTTAGCATCATCAGGAGATGATTTAATCTATCTTAAACTAAACTATGTTCTATTGATATGAAAAACCCTACCTAACGAAGCGTGTAAAAATCATGAACCGTGAAGTTGACTAAGCCTTACATTAATAATTGAAAAAGTTGACTGAACTTTTCTATTTTAATACTTTCATATGCATCCAAAGCCCTATTATTATTAACACTTTTAATTAGTCTTAAATTACTAATATCTATAGAGTGTCGTGTTCGATTGCATGTTGGGCAACACAAGATTTTTCATTTCTCTCATATCTAATGTGGGCAATATGTTCTTTATATCTTGTCAATATGGATCTTTTTGTTTGCCCAATATACCTTCGATCACAGTCTTGACAACTAATTTTCGCTTTTCATGTTGCTCTACTTTATCCTTTGGATTACCCAGAACTTCTCTTAATTTATTATACGGTTTGTACACAACCTTAATGTCCACTTTTTTCAAAATTTTGTCTAGCCCTCTTGTTAATTGAGCATGATATGGTATTACCATGAATTTCTTTGTGTTCTGATCCTTTTGAAAAGTCGAAGATCCTTTCAATAATTTTCTGAAGTTATGTTTTCTAATTAATTTATCTACAATGTTCTTATTATAACCATTCACTTCAGATACCTCCCTAATTTATTTTAATTCTTTGTTATAATTATCTTTATTTAAAGGAAAATTAATTAATCTATTTACTATAAAATTTAAACTAGCCATCTTATTTTGGAAGCTATGATTTGAATCGTTAGGAATGTATCTCGAAGGGGTGGTGTTTTTTCTGAAAATATCAAAATCTAACCTATTTTTATTGTTTCAACTGACTAAAACATCCAGAAATGGTAAACTATCGTTGTTTTTGAGTTCATGCATGAATATTATGTTTTGGGATTTGCTATTTAACTTCTTAATAAAATCATCTAAATTTTCATTTTTCGAATCAAAAATGGCAAAAACGTCATCCACATATCTTAGCCATACCTTCGAAAAGTAACTGATTACTTTCAAATTTACTCATAAATAAGTTGGCTAAGAACGGTGACGGAGGATTGCCAGTTGCCGTTCCTTCTTATTGTTCATAAAGCCTGTTATTAAGCTGAAAACTTCGTGTGGGCGCGCAATGTCTCGATGGAAGATGGTTCTTTTCCGCGGTTTTTTGACATTGATAGCTTCATGATATGCTTCACAAGCTTGGCTAGATAGACATTCCTATCGATGTTGAATTATTTTTTGCCACTTTTGTCTGGAATTCGCCATTGCTAACGCACCTGCACACAACTCCCTTAGTTGCTAATATTCACCCGATTTGGCTCCCAGGCATTACATCTTCCTCCCAAACCCCCCAAAAAAAAGGGTGACTGGACGAAGATTCACTTGAGCTGATGAAATCACAGCTGGGACAATCGTTTACTTTGTTCTTATATTCTCTTCATCAGGCAGAGAATTTTTTGACCGCCTCTTATTTGTACTTCAATCTTAGTTATGTCACGGTCATAAAACATTTGAATATTATCAATAAAACTTCAATCAAGGACTCTTTAGTCATTAACGAAAGTATTCCCGTTCTAAGAGTTCCGCAACGACCCACCAAGTGATAACTGAAAGTTCCAAAGTCTAACCAATACAGTTTTCTTCGGATCGTTAATGACATGATAGGTTTGGCATTTTTATTTGTAAGTCAGATAAATACGCAGGTCAGATAAATAATCAAGAAAAACGAAAATCTAAAATATTGCAAAAAGAGATCAATTAAGTTCAACCGAAGAAATTAAAAAATATCTAATTTTGGCAAAGTCCTTGGTTAAGTCTACACCATAACAATAACAATCAAGCCAGTATCGCGCTAAAGATGAGCTTAAGCCGAGAAAACCTCATCAAAGCCGGTCAAAAGTCAAGATCTTGTTACCGGTTTTCTTCGATTAACATTGTATTGTCTACAAAGAGTTTCTTCCAACTGACCAAACAGTTAATAAACATATTATTTAAGCGTTATCCCTTATATGCGGAACTCCATTAGAAAAAGTCCAGATTTGTAGCAAAATAATTCACAGTTTTTGTCTCACGACAACGTATTATAGCACACCGCAATAATTTTTCAATACCAGCTGACCCGACAGACGTTCCTGTCCAAATTTCAATAAACCCGTTTGTGATCGTTTTGTGAATTTGTGAAAAGCTGTTGGAAATGTGTAAACAGAGTAAACATTTATTTGTTTGTCTGTTTTTTTTTGTTTCTCTTCTTGCACAATTATTCAAATTCATAGTCGCGCGATTGGTTCCTACTGACCGATGATGTCTCATTCGATGCATATCATCTTCGTTTGCGTTTTCTCTTTCTTCTTGTGTACGTGCTGAATGTGTTTGTGATAATCGATTCCGTTCAATTTCATTTCGCCCTTCGCGTTACTCTGCAGTTCGATTATATCGAAAATTCGTTTGGTTTGTAGCATTGCGAGTTCTGCGACCTAAACTGCTCCGTCTTATTGGTGGCATTGCAATGCGATGCGAAGAATCACAATTCAACTGAAAATGGACAATTGTCTCACTTTGTTGTTACTGTATAACCGTTTGTCACTTCAAAATTCACCGTATTTCGTAGGTAAATCTGCAAATCTCTGAACTTACAACAGAATCACAATTCGACTAAAAATAAACAACTGAATCAATTTTTCGTCACTATGTAATCAATTGGCCTTATTCACAATTTGATAATCAGCTGTCACATGACATTTGGGCACGTAACGAAATAAATTGAAATAGAAATAAAATAATTATATTTGTTGGGTAGATCGCAAAACAATACAAAAGTAAAAACAAATATAATTTTATTTTAATTTAGGCTGGAATGCCATGAATCAACCAAATATGTCGTTCCTATCGTCAGTTATGATCGAGAGTGCATACAAAAATTATGATTTTTTTATTTGTTCGAATTTTCCGACTTTCCTTTGTAATTGTCTGAAATTTTCCCTGAAAACTTTTCCAAGACATTAACGAACAAAACAAAAAAAGAATTACCCATATCCATGGTTCGAATCGTGAGTTATAGTATCGAGTTCATACAAAAATCCCATAGAAAAAAAACACTTTCAGTTTTTCCAGAATTTTCCGGGTAACTTTTCCAATTTCTCTTTCCCTAAGAATCTTATTCGGACTATTCGAACATTAAAATAAATTAGCCAAATCGGACCAACCGTTCTGAAGTGAAGCGCTTGTCGACGAACAGCATTTAATTGTTATTTAAATAGATATATCAATTCTTTGCTAAAAATTAAACAATTCACTCTTTTCACCAGATATGGCCCCGTGTGACTTTTTTGCTCCATCGATTGAAGATAGTACTTCAGGGACACCGAAATCCGTTGAAGCCATTCAAACGAGTTTACTCTAAAAGAGTTTTTGAAGAAAATAGCAGAAACCGAGTAAAGACACTGTTTTGAAGACTGGAAAAAAAAACATCAAAAGTCAGCAAGCCTTTCCCGAGACCGGTTTCTGACCTTAAGATGTCATCAGTCGGGTTCGAACTGAACGTTCAAGGATGGACCAAGGGTCGTGATCATATATATCGGCCATGTCGGGTGTAGGTTGTAATTAAATGCAGCTTACGCCATCCTGTGGTTGGTCTCATAATATGTTGGTCAATCCTTTAGTTGCTTTCGAACGCTCTTTCCTCGTTCAGCTTCAGCAACTGATGATGTATTTAGGCCAGAAACTGGTCTCGGGAGACATTTATTAACGTTTGATGGTGGCTGAACGATTGGACAATTTTTATGGGCACGGAAATTTTTTTCTTTGACTTTTTTATATTTTCACGGTTATCCGACACCCCCGACTCTGGTGACCAAACTAAATCAACGTCTCTCCTCGATTTTTTGTAATGATTGGAGTACCACCAAGTCTATTTCTAATGGTCATATTTTTAATTTTAACCTAGCCTGGTAATTACTGTTATTCTCAAAGTTCTAATTTCCCCAGCAAACACTTTTGAATTTAATACATTCATTAATATCGGGACTCGCTTCCACATATTTAAATTGGATCATAGTATTTTTAGTATAGAGAATTTTCTGGCGAAGTGTAAATTCAAATAAAACAACAACTAAATTGGATGCCCTGAAACTATTTATTTTATATAAATAACTTTCAATAGCATTAATGTTTGAAAACAATTTCGGACAAATGTTCGCCGAGGCTACTTCTAATTTTTCAAGATATTGCGGCCTTATGTTCACAATTGTCCGAGTTATGGTGGCTTCCAAGGCATCAATAGCCACTGGTTTATCGGCAGATACCAAATATTTAACATAACCCCAAAACATAATCTAAAGACGTTAAATCACATGACCTTGGTAGCCAATTAACAGGTCCGTAACTCGAAATAATGTTCTCACCGAATTGTTCTCTCAGTAAATCGATTTTTGCGTTGACTGTATGACATATGGAGTCGTCCTGTTGGAACTACATCTCTTCCAAATCAATACCAGGCAAATTAGGTAGGCACATTCAATAATCCAGATAGTCGAATAACAAAGACCCTTCAACTTCCTGCGAACGGCGTCGAATTAATTAATTTATACGATGTAATAAATCGATAATTGCTTCGGAATACACAGTTTTTTTTCTTGTTTTTGTTTTAATATCGAGCAGCGTGAAATGCGTTCGGAATTTGTCCATAATTCGGCGAATGCATAACAAGTTCAAATTCACGGGCTCCATAAGTTTGGCGGACAGAACAGATTTTGATAACAAATTTCGACAATTTGCAAGCGTTGCTCTGATGGTAAACGTTCCATGATGATTAGCCAGACTATTGAGACATATATTTACAGGCTTGCACGCAAATTCAATGTTCGTTTGACAGCGACCCCTATCGGAAGTTTGAACACACTAAAAAATCACCCTTTATATATGAAAACTATTCATACAATAAAATAATATTAAAATGTAATCCAACTATAATTGGATAGTCTGTTAAACGGTTAATCATGTCTAGATTAATCGATATTCTAACTACATGCATTAATATTTATTTCGATACGAAATACGAGGTTTTTTTAACACTAAAAATCACTTATGTGGAACATAACCATAAAATGATTATAATTGCTATGTTGCATAAATAGATACCACGTTTTAATTTTTAACAGTAAACCACGACAAGTTTTGTTACTAACTATATATATATATATATATATATATATATATATATATATATATATATATATATATATATATATATATATATATATATATATATAAATAAATATATATATATATATATATATATATATATATATATATATATATATATATATATATATATATTTTTTTTTTTTTTTCCGGGAGTACATCCGGTTGTTGTTCGTGACTGTCCATCGTGACGAACCTCGCGACAGTAAGCACCGAAGATGCCAAATGAGATTTTGGCGAAACGTCTGCAAGCTCCCGACAGGGACCAACCCGACAACCGGATGTACTCCCGGAAAAAACCCAATACATGTTTTTCCATCCGTGAAACAGTACGCACAAACATATATATATATATATATATATATATATATATATATATATATATATATATATATATATATATATATATATATATATAAGCTGTGAAAAGCATATTTTTGAATATTTGTTTAGAAAGAGATAATATTGACAATATGGGAATATATCGAAAAGAAGTTAATGACAAAAGTTTGAACTCCAACAGAAAAAAACTCCTAAGCTTAATTCTCCACTTTTTGACTTTAACATTTAGTTATTTAAAAAGTAATATAAACTTAATCTTCAAAGTAATCTCCATCAGTTTCTGTACACTTTTACCGCTTTCCAAGTAACTCCGGATGGGAGAAAACAACTTGGTAGTTTTGATATGGTAAAGTCATTGAAGCAATTTTGAGTTTCTCGAGAGATGCGAAGCGGCTATTAACCAGGTGATTCTATAGGGATCGGAAGAGATGAAAATCCATAGGGCTAAGTTTGGAGAATAAGCTGGGTGTGGTAAAATTTCCCAGTCCAACTCGGTGATCGTTTCCATAGTCCAGAGTGGCCGGATGTTGCCTTGAAGCAAACTGATTTCTCTTCATTCTTCCAAAGAACCAAGAAGTGAAGTTATAGGGATTGGAGATAAAAATCCGAACGGCCCAACTCAACAATTGTTTCCGGAGTCCTTTTTGCTGTATGTGGCCGTCCGTTGTCCTAAAACAAAATAACTTCTCTTCTTCCTTTGCCAACATATTGCCTTTTTTAATCTAGACCGTCACTAATACGAATCAGCTGCTGCTGATAATGCTTAGCAATGATCGTTTGGCCAAATTAGTGCAACACATAATACACGACGCCGCGATGATCCCACCATATATATACATCAACATCTTTTAGGCGTGGATATTTAGTTTTGCGACACTGGTTGATGGCTCAATAGGTTTAATCCACGATTGTCGCCTGCACGGATTATCCTAGAGAACAAACGTTTCATCATAGGCCACAATCTTATACAGGAAGTTCTCTTTCTTGAATCTGGAGACTGAAACGACAATATCAAAGCGTCTTCTCTTATTCTCAGCTGCGAGTTCATAGGAGACCGAATGAGTCTATTTCGAATTTTTCACTAGCTTGTTTGAGTTAACGTTTAGAAATGGCTTGCCGTGTTACTTCGAGTTCCTGTTCCTGTCCGAGCTCTAACAGAGTACGATAATAATTTTCTTCCGCTAGTGCTTTCAATTTTTTATCATCCACTTTTTTGGCTGTCCCGAATGTTCTGCATCATTAAAGTCAACTTTCCAGTTCGGAATTGCTGGAACCACTTCTTATAAGTACTCTACGAAACAAGATTATCTTTCAATACCACAGAAATCATGCCCCGAGCTTCAGCAGCTGATATTATATTCAGATTCCAACCGGGCAATATCGGAAAGCTATGTTTACCTGGTCTAGCGATTAATATTTTTTAATTTTTTAAGATATGGCGCTGGAAACAAAGGTCGATTCACAGTCTAATGTATACTCCAATGTCGGCTACGACAGTACCTTTCAAAACACTATTGATTTTTAAAAGATTTCGAGTTAGCGCCATATTTTTGTTGTGTGGTAAACATGTCGAGTTTCGAGCCAAATGAAGAGCCATTACGGCAAGTACTGCTTTCCTTGTTCAACCAAAAGAAAAACTCGAGCGAAAGTCGTTGAATACTTGTGGAGATTTACGGTGACAATGTCCCAATGCAAGACGTTTGTGCGCATTGGTTTAGTCGATTCCAAAATGGTGATTTCGATTTGAAAGACAAAGAACGCTCAGGTCAACTGAAAAAAATTGAGGATGCGGAATTGCAAGCATTGTTGGAAGAAGACGATATGCACACTCAACAACAAATGGCAGAGAGATTAAATGTTGATCGCCGAATCATTTGTGATCATCTGTATGCCATGGCAAAGATCTAGAAGGCAAGAAAATGAGTATCATCAGCTGAACGACAGTCAGATAGAATAGCAAAAAACGGTGTGCAAAATTGTGCTTTCTCGGCTTGAAAGAAAGACTTTTTTACATCGGATCGTGACTAGAGATGAAAAATGGATATATTTCAAAAACGCAAAACGCAGAAAATCATAGGTTTACCCAAGATAGCCATCAACATCGATGACAAGGCTGAATTGCTTTGGAAAGAAGATAATGATGTGCATTTGATATCAGAAGGGTGTCGAGTACCATGAGCTTCTGATTGAGGTGAAGCAGTTAATATCGTTTTCTACCGTCAATAAATGATAAATTTGAACCATGCATTTATCGAAAAGTGACCAGAATGGGCTACAAGACACGGAAAAGTGATTTTGCAGCATAACAAAGTTCCATCGCATATAACAAAAGCGATCGGAGACACCATTTCTGCACTTGGTTGGGAACTATTGCCCCACCCACTGTAATCACCAGACTTGACCGCTTCCAACTACCAATTGCTCTCGTCGATGTCTCACGCACTTTCCATGAAATACTTTGAAAATGAAATACATGAAAAACACTTACGCAGATGTCGAAAAATGGTTTGATGAAACCACATCGATAGATGTACGCTTTTTCTAGAAGGGCATCCACAAATTGCCAGAGAGATGGGAAAAGTGTGCAGCTAGCGATGGCGCATACTTTGAATAAACCATTTTTTACCTTTCACCCAAATTAAACTTGTTTTTTTTTAAGAAAAAATGAAAAATTATCAATCGCAACACGTGATACTTTTGAGTTTTCAAATTGTCTTCTGTCAATACCATATGGTCAACACAAAACAGTCCTGCATTTGTAGGAAGAAGATTGTCATAAAGTTTACGCCAGTAGTTATCTAGACGTAGTCTGATGCATTATTGATTACCTTGTCGGACCTATGTATTTGACTTTTTAATGATTTATCATGGACAACCCAAACAAAATGCATCACGACATTTCTATTTTCTGTTTTATTCTATTTAAAATTATTTAGAATAATAAACTGTCTGACCAAATGACGATAGAATGTTTTTCATTATTACAGGAACAGCACAAGAATGAATTACCCTTAGTTACCAAAAATAGATTGTTTTTTTTTGTTCTAGAGGGTGATTCAACAAGAATTGCAGGGATTGACATTAGTGCTTCTTCTCTTCTGTTTAACTGTTTCAAGTATATTCTGACAGCTGTGATTTGAAGTGTCAGAGCGGATACAAACCGATGAATGAATGAACAATTCGCTCAAGATTAAGTGAAAATTATATGTATTAGGTGCACCCGTAAGTATTGTTTTTTAATAGTGAACAAAATGTTACTTTATTTAAAAGTAAATACAATTTTAATCTACAATATAATCTTCATCATTATTGAAAATACTCGCTCATCTCTGTACGCGATTTTAAAGCAAAAATAATTATTTTAGTGCTGCTTTGAAAGCTGCCGCAGTAAGATTTTTTCAACGAAAAAAAATGTTTTATAAATCTGAACAGATGGCAATCTGATGGTACGGTATCAGAAGAATACGGTGGGTAAGAACGTAGTTCCCAGTCTTACCCTTTGATTTTTTAATGGATAATTCTGACACTGTGTGCGACAATATCATTTTTCGAATCAAAACCTTGTTTAGTCTATCAAGCTGAACATAATAATATTCGGCATTTATGATTTCATTAGGATGTAAAACTTCAAAGCGAATAATTCCTGTAAAATCCCTCCATACTGGCAGTAATAGAATTAGAATAAAGATTTGGTTTTGAAGAGGGCAAATGTGATTGTCTTGAAGTGATGTGGATTGATTTCTCTTATGAGCATAATAATCTTCAGCGCTTATGGTTTCATTAGGATTCAGATTCTGATAGATATTCACTTGTAAAATCCCACCATTCTGACAATAACAGTTTTTTTAGGGAGAATACCTGGATATGGAGTGGGCAAAGTGGTTGTCCTGATGTTAACCATTGTCTTTTCTATTGTGGATCATGAAGTTTTAAACTATATGGCTAATTCTTGGATGGCTTATTTGGAATCAGATTCAGTTTCAGCCAAAAACAAATCCTTATTAAACTCACCAGGTTTTCTAGATTTTTAGCATCAAAAACATTAAAATCACCATTCTTAACTTTTTTAAAGCAACGCTAACATGTTCTGCCATCCAAAGTACCAGGATAAACAACAATAATTACATTTGTGGCATTGTTATGCTTTCAAAAGTCATAAAGCATCAAATGTCTAATATGAAACTTCGACACGGTGCTCTTCCATTCTTATAAGGCTCACCTATTTTTTTTTTCAAAATTTAACAATAAGTATCATATCAATATAACATTACATATCAATATATTTAACTAGATTATAGATATGTTAATTTTCAATTATAGATAAGATATAAGATTGTAGATAAGATAAGTTACTTTATTGTCGATATATAACGATGTTTTTAAAACTCTGATAGTTCTGGGTTGAAATATTGTTTATATTCCGAACAAATCTTAATAAACATCCACCAGCGATGATTTAAAGCCTCTACAATTAAATATCGTTTTTAGGAAAAGTCTCTAAATTATGATTATGCATATCGTTTATTGATTAGCATTTCAAGAAGCACTTAGATGCTAAACAAATTACAAAAAAGCCGACGCACTGTTATTAAACAGCTCCAAATTGAAACTAATGAACGCGGTAATCTGACATTTGACAGTTAACGATTCTTCGGTTAAAGTCGGTAAAATGTATGAAACCTCGACATCTATCCATCATCGTACGAACTTTCCAGCTCATTCTTGTATGTCTCCAATTTAAACATCGAAACTAATTGTAACTCGACGAGGACTCAGTGATGAATTTATTATTCCACCAAATTTCTCGAAGGAAGCATATTAGAAATAAAGGTTTTTTGAAATTTCTCAGTTACCACCCTGCAGTAAACCAGTATTATAATCAGATTGACCACGTGAACGTCTTAATTTGTTTGATACATTATTGATAATTCCGACTGATATTTCTTATCTGACTTTCTAATGTTTTAGCGTAAAATGCACCGGACACAGTGCATTATCGTATACATATGTAGGACCGTCAATAAAAATCGACAAATGGACAATGACGTTGAGGCAGGTCAGTCAGCTCGAGCAGCGCGCATTGTTTTTTATGTGGTGATCGCGTTTCCCATACTATTCGCGGTCGGTTTTCGCCTTAATTGTGACCTGCTCAAGTACGTTACTGTTACAGTTCGTGAGCAAATTGTTTTTCGGTCTTGTACGACAATATCATCGAGGAAATGAGATTTTAAAGCACCACTCCACGATTACGGACTGTTCCATTCGTTGGCCTGGTTATTGCTCGCTTAACGACTGAAATATTTTGACGGTTAGTCTCAAATTTTATAACATTGTTTTAACAAGAATCCTATAAATTACGATTGTACATTACAATAACAAACTTCCACACATAACAAAAGATAAGAACCCGCAACATTACTGTTATTATTATTTTCCAACGCAGCAAGTCATTGAGTATTGTAATTCTCAATATATTCTCAGCTTAATTTCCCGTACATTTCATCGGCTGCATAATAAATTCGAATCAGATTTTTTTCACGACGTATATGGCGAGAATGAAATATTTTAGAACACAGCACCACATCAAGCACCAACGTAGAGTGCGGGTGTATTTTCTATGTTTTTAATATATTTCTCCACGAGCCCACTTCAACCCCAGTTGAAATATTACAACACAAAATATTTACAACAAAAAATGCCTATCCAAAGACCAAAACTGAGACATTACAACACAGTTATTAAGCCAGAATGTCTATATGACGCAGAACCGCTCATTTTGAATAGAAAGAAGGACATCGAGAAGATTGAAAAGAAAGAAAGAAAAATCATAAGAAAAAGACCCCAAACAAATTAATAGCACAACTTACCGACTTCGAGAAAACCAAGAAATCAAACAATACGTATACAAGAAAAAGATTTAAGTTTTTCGGACACATAAAACGGATGAATCCGAGTAGGCTGACTAGACAAATAGTTGAATTTTATGAAAATAGGAGCAGAGCTAAAATAGAAACAATTAAATGGATTGCTGCAATTAAAAAAGACCTAAGAGCAGCAAATATCACACAAGGTGAAATTCAGGATAGAAACTGTTTTAGACACAAGGTTAACGTTTGGGAGGTTAGCCATATAGAAAAATGTAGGAAGACAAGAACAACTTGATCTGACGAAAAGAAAAAAAGCTCATAGTGAAAGAATGAAATCAGTAATCAGTATATATGTATATATATATATATATATATATATATATATATATATATATATATATATATATATATATATATATATATATATATATAGCGCCCGAAAGTTATTTGTTAGCTTGGTGCGGTCTTTTCCCTTCTTTTTCCGACCGAGCACGGAAGTCGTTACCACCTTGGCCACTTAGCCAACGCAACCGATGAGCGTGAATACCAGATTTTTAAGAGATGGCGTTAGAAACCAGGGTCGGTTCATTGTCTAATCTCTTATGTCATTTTGTTGCTACGACAGTATCTTTCAAAACGCTTTTGATGTTTAAACGATTTTCGAGTTAGCGGTAATGTTCCAATACAAGGTGCTTATGGGCGTTCGTCTAAACGATTCAAAAGTGGAGATTTCGACTTGAAAGGCAAAGAACGACAAGGTCAACCGAAAAAAATGTCGAATTGCAAGCATTGTTGGAAGACGGTATGCAAACTCAACAACAAATGGCAGAGAGGTTAAATGTTGATTGCCGAACCATTTGTGATCGTCTGCATGCCATGGCAAAGATGCAGGTAAATGGGTACCACATAAGCTGAACGATGGACAGATTGTAAAGCGAAAAGGGTATGGGAAGTTTTGCTTTCTCGGTATGAAAGAAATACTTTTTTACATCGGATCGTGACTATGGATGAAAAATGGATATATTTCGAAAGCCTAAAACATAGAAAATTGTGGACAGTCTCAGGACAACGATCAATATAGACCACAAAACCAAATCGCTTTCTCGGCATGAAAGAAAGACTTTTTTTCATCGGATCGTGACTATGGATGAAAAATGGATATATTTCGAGAACACATAAAGCAGAAAATCATGAGTTGTCCTAGAACAACCATTTATATCACCGCAAGACCGAATCGCTTTGGAAAGGAGATAATGCCGTGTTTTTGGAGAGATCAGAAGGGTGTCGTGCACCATGCGCTTCTGAAACCAAGTGAAACAGTTAATACCGCTCGCTACCGTCAACAAATGATCAATCTGAACCATGCATTGGTCGAAAAGCGACCAGAATGGGCTACAAGACACGAAAAAATGGTTTTCAGCACGACAACACCCCATCACACAGAACCAAAGCGGCAGAGACACCGTTTCTACATTTGGCTGGAAACTCTTCCCCCATCCTCTGGACTCAGCAGACTTTATCCCTTCCGACTACTACTTATTTTCATCCATGTCTTACGCACTTTCCATGAAACATTTCAACAATTACAGAGATTTTGAAAAATCGCTAGATAAGTGGGCCACCTCAAAATAGATACGGTTTTTCTGAGAGGGCATCTACAAATTGCCAGAGAGATGGAAAATGTGCAGCTAGCGAAGGCGCATACTTAAAATAAATCATTCTTTACCATTCTCCTAAACGTATTTTTTCTTTAAGAGAAAATTAAAAATTATTAACAACCACACTTGGTATAAACTGAATAATTAGTTGTAACATAGACATGATGTCATCGAAAAGCAATATTTCAGGCACTCCTGCATTTCGGGTTTCAACTGAAAAAATTAAATGCTACCAAAACTCAAAACCTGACTTTGCGAGATAATAGCGGTTTTGGGAGATAATAGTTTTTCGTACGGTACTTGTAAGAAGTGGTTCTAACAATTGAAAACTGAAAATAACATTTTTATTAAAAATGAGCAGAAAGTAGTTCCGGAATACCCAAAACAAGAGGAATTAAACCCCAAACAATTAATGACCTTAAACGAAACATTCAGGTCACCATTGACAATATACCATACGACATATGTGGAAAAATAATCGAATATTGGATTTACAGAATGCATACTACCAGATGAAGCTGAGGAAGACATCTGAATGGTAATAATTCCGAAACCTAATGCCATTATTTGTTCTTCAAGATAAAACATACATTACCGGATTAGCACTTGTAAAAGGTGATTCAATTTGGCTTTCCACATAGATATTTAAAAAGAACACAGATATTGAAAAATATAAAAAATATGTATTTGCCCTTTGAGGTTGTTCATTATAATTATTATTCTTCACCACAATTCAGGTACTATACCGGTTATTTCGCGTCTGATCTCCTGTTTCAGCTCTGCAATGGTGTTCGGTTTATTCTTGTAGACTCTGCTCTTCAGATACTCCCAAAGGAAAAAATCTGCGGGAGTTAAATCACATGATTGCGGTGGCGACCAATTGATGTTGCCGTTGTGTGAAATAATGCGACATGTAAACTTGCTGCGCAGTAATTGTATCGTTTCTCCTGCTGCGTCGCAGGTGGCACCGTCCTGTTGTAACCAGAGATCTTCGATGTCCATATCTTTCAACTGCTCCTAGAAAAAATCTGTTATGATGTTCCGATAGCGAACGCCATTAACCATAACAGCGTTCTCCGCATGATCATCGAAAACAAAAATGAACCAATTACGCCTCCGGACCAAAAGGCACACCAAACGGTCACCTTTTGAGGATGCATTTCCGTTTAAACAATCTCTCTTAGAAATTATTGATTGATTTGTCCGTTACTTTCTGATAGTTCATTTTTTAAAAAATCAATAAAACAATTTTTTACTTTGTTATCTATCACTTTTATTTTTAAACAAAATTTGTGTGACTATAGTTTCGTAAAACGATTTTACATTCTCAAACACTACTTTAAAACTTAGTTTAAGTTTTAAAGTAGTGTTTAAAGGAGTTTTAAAGTAGTGTTTGAGAATGTAAAATCGTTTTACGAAACTAGAGTCACACAAATTTTGTTTAAAAATAAAAGTGATATATAACAAAGTAAAAAATTGTTTTATTCCATTTTAAATCTCTCTTAGATTTTCCAATGCCAAATACGGCAATTGTGCTTGTTTACGAAGCCACCAATGTGAAAATGTGCCTCATAGCTAAAGATGATTTTTATTGAAAAATTTACCCCTTGTTCGAGTATCCATTCAGCGAACACACGGAGCTTTTGATGGTCTCGAGGCTTTAATCACTGGGTTATTTGGAGTTTCTATGGATGTAACTGCTAATCTTATTTTTTTAATTCGTTGTGTAGTGGAATACGCAAGGCCTACTTACTGCGATCGAAGACGAATTGATGTGCTTGGATTTTCAATCACACGTTCGCGAACAATGGCAATATTTTGCTCCGACCGACCTCTACGAGCATACCGAGTAAATTTAATGTTAGCTACGAATCCACTTTGCTCGAATTTTTGGACCACATTCCAAATTGTCCTCTCAGAAGATCGATTTTGCGCGCCAAAGCACGAAACACACTTTTCCTCGATCGGTCATTTTCATAAAAGGCTTTGATAATTTTAACACGTTGTTTATTGCGTATTGTATTTTAACACGTCGTATGTTGCTCCATGACTATTTTTGTTTATGTTTCTAGCTTAGAAATCTGACGTTGCCGTTGAGAAATACAGTGGCCTTTCAAAAATATTTTAGATTGTAATGCGGAAACTCAATTTGAATCACCTTTTAGATATCATTGGACCTCATTTTTAAGTTCTGAACACTCTTATTGGACAACCCTTTATAAAACGTTGAGTAAAGTAATTGTTACGAATAAAGGTGTGTTTCGTACGTTATGATCCCATTTTTATAAAAGGCAACTGGTAGCATTTCTCAAATATCAATATGAAAAAAAGTTGTGTACTATGTACTAGATTAGCCTTCAACAAAACTCTTTGTTAAAGGACCCGTTATATAGCAATAGATTATAACATTTCGATTATTACTATAACAGTAAAGTGACCATAATTTCAATATCACATATGGTAATATCTATATTTTTTACATATTCCACCATTAGTAACGCCTTTCTAGTATTTGCCATACATTTGTTGCCTTATATGATAAACATCTCCACCCATGTCTTCAAGCTAACATATACGATAAGTACAGTACAGTATACGATAACCTTAGTTGAAAATGAGAAAAGTGAAATAATTTGATTTATAGAAGAAAATAGAAAAGCAGCTACTGAAGGCACTAATACGAGGGTTGCTATTTATGTATCCGGAATTGGCAACAATGGTGTTGCTAGGTGCCATCTGAAATATACATCGAAAAGTTTGACATTCTTGAGTACTCAGGTTTTGCCATACGGACGTTATTTGTGTTGTTTAGGAACTTGATAATTTCATCCCGGTCAAAAAAATGGAATAAAACCGTGAGCATTTTCGTGCCATGATTTACTACGACTTTCGACGTAGATTATCTCAACAACAGCGTATCGATCAATTCACTTCGACTTTTAGCGACGAAGCATCATCTAAAACCACTGTACATCACTGGTTTAGTGAATTCAATCGTAGCCGTCGTTCGCTCACTGACGAATTTAATTTTGTCGCCCAAAATCGATTGATGTGCCAGAAAACATCGATACTGTGCGCGAACTGATAAAGCAAGATCGTCATGTGACATATTGTGAGATTTAGGTATCCTTTGGCATTAGTTCGAAGATTTTACATGAACATTTAGCCGTGAAAGAGTTGTGTGCTCTTGATTCCGTATAGTTTGACAATCGCTCCAAAAAAGGGTCGTGACGATTGGTGCAAAGAAATGCTGAAAAAATACACTCGTGATACGTCAAAAGCCATAACATCTATACAAGTGACGAATCTTGGATCTATGCGCATATGATCTATGCGTGGGTCTTTCAAAGTGAACCAAATCCAACAAAAGTTGTTCGCGCAAGAAGCACTTCGAAGCAAATGGTCGCCTGTTTTTTTGGGATAAATTGACATGTGGCTACAGTGCCACTAGAGAATCGTAGAACGATCAATTCTGAATGGTACACAACCATTTGTTTGCCCGAAGCCTTTGAAGAAAAACAACCAGCCACACAGGATCATTCTTCACCATGATATCGCGAGCTCTCACACATCGGACCGAACAACTCAATATTTCACCGATTAAAACATCGAATTGATGGGTTATCCAACGTACAGTCCTGATTTGGCACCAAATAATTTGTTTTTGTTTCTGTCCGTGAAGAACATACTACGTGGTCAACGATTTTCGACGCCGGAAGAAGCGGTTAATGCGTTCAAAATGCATGTTTGGAGATACCTCAATCGGAATAGAAAAAGTACTATGAAAATTGGTTCAAATGTATGTAAAAGTGTACCGATCGTTGCGGAGAACATTTTGAGAGAACACAATAAATATTTGTTTTTATATAGTTCTAGTTTATAGTTCGGATACATAAATAGCAACCCTCGTAATAATATAAAACATATAAAAATAAAAAAAGATTTTTTTATACTGATAACTTTTTTAACACGTTTTTATTAGCTTCACCTGTATCTATCTATGTAACGGAATCTTTGAACGTCGTTTTCACCCACTTCAAATGTCAGATTAAATTGAAACTGCACACTTATCAAGGACCGATGACAATACAATAATTTAATAAGTTCGTCCCATTATCCTGAACAGGATCGTCAGGGTCAAGGATTTGCTTTCGGAGAGGGAGCCTGAGATACGGTTACAAAGCCGAAGGAAGGCAGTAGGCGCGCAAATTATCCTCTCCCACCATGGGTAGGTAGTGACGAAAAATAAATAACAGTTTTCAAAAAACACGCTTTTTTAGCAGATCGAACTAAAAAATGAAAAATAAATTATAGTTTAAAAAACTAAAAACACGCTTTAATGGTAAATCGAACTAAAAAGTAAAACATAATTTTTAGTATTTGAATAAAGTGATGAACGAGAAAATTAATGTATCACAATGTAACACAATCCTATTGTGTCAAATCAACACACAAGTGTTAAATATTTAACACAAAAATTATAACACAGGATTTTTTTGACGCAATGACGGAAGATTTTTTACTATGCAGTAAAAAATGTAGCTTCTTTATCTTTTTTTTGCTCAGAATGAGCAAATAGAAGATAAAATTAAAGTTGATTGTTTTATCTGTCGGTAAAAAACATCCCCACAAAATCGTCGAGAGACACTAAAGGAGCATCGAGAGACTACAAATATGTATTTGGTGATTTGTGGAAAACCACCTGCAGTTATGTTATCATACCATCAGTACCAACTCACAACAATGAAACAAACGTTCTAGCGTTTAAGAATCTTCTCTTCAGCCCTAACAGCCCGTTAGGTGAGCCTTGACCTGCTTCAACCACCTTCGCCTCCAATCGGACTGACATACCATATTGAATCAATCCCATTTCGCACGTCTGTGTACGAAGCGTGCAAACAAAACAATGAGACTAATGGCGCAGCCGTCGGTTTGGTAAAACTGTTGGCTTCCCCTGTTGAAAGGCGGCAGGCAAAAATCTGATGGTTTCAGTGCCAGTTTGAACTCCCTAGCGTCACTTGGGGGGGTCAGCTAGGGGGTGGTCCGTAACAATCCTTTTTGTAAACTGGATTTTTCTAATGCATTCTAAAAATAAGTTACAACAATTTCGAGCAACGGTGCGTTATCATTTTATGGTTCAGGCTTGGGTTAGGGCCTAGGTTTTCGAGTGGTTTATGGCATTCTCAGAAAGTCGAGACTCGATTGAAGATAAACCTCGCAGGGAAATACCTTCAACTGAAAGAAGTGATGAAAATGTCCATAGAATCCGAGATCTTGTCAGAATGGCCAGGGAAAAACTGTATTTGACTCACACAACAAATCAAATGAACATCTGATTTGACCAATGAATTGGGTATGAAGAAAAGTTGTACGAAAATGGATTCGAAAAACCTTTTGCAGGATCAAAAGAACAATAGGAAAGAAACATGCCTTCACATTTTGGGGCGTATTGAAAATTACTCTCATTTTCTATAACGTATCATCCCTGGGGATGGGTCATGGATTTTTGAATAAGACCCGGAAACAAAGCGTCAGAGCTATGAATGGCATACTCCTATTTTACCACGGCCCAAAAAAAAGCCAGAATGAGCAAATCAAAGATCAAAAGCATACAGATTTGCTTTTTTGATAGCTAGGGGAACGCAAATAGGAAATGTATGCCTCAATACCAAACAGTAAATTAAAATTTTTACCGAGAAGGCCTTGAAAATCTTTGAAAAAGGGTTACTTGTGTAAGGCTAAACGTCAAAAACACCTGAATGCTTGACTTCTTCCTATTTTCCAAGATTGAAAATTCATCTCAAAACACACCATTTTGGGATATTGGAAAACATTGAAAAGGCCGTGACCGACCAAACCATGCCGAACGTCAAGAACACCTGGATGCTTCATCAAGACAATGTGGATCCGCAGCCCCTTTATTCACCAGACTTCTTCCTTTTTTAAAAAATTGAAAATTCACCCCAAAGGACACCATTTTGGGATACTGAAAAATCGAGCAGCTGAAGAAATATACAGTATCTGAGTTTCAGCGCTGCTAGAAGAGTGGACATTGTCTCCTTCAAAATAGTTGTCTTCGGTGCTGTGTGGCTTCCCAATGCAACTATTTTGAAGGAGACAATGTTGAATCAATTGAATTAAAAAATCGGTCTCATTACTCTATTAGCACACCTCGTATCAATTCTGCAAATTTGCACACCTCGTGCAAATGTTGTGCATTGTTTTCCGGGATAGGACTGCTAGGCCCTCGCTCCGATGGGTTCCGGTTTTTTAGGCGTCGGGGTTTCGCTCTTACCTTCATCTGTTAGCTGTGTTCCATACCTTTTAAAAAAAGGTACATAAAAAGTACGTACTGCAGGGCCTACGGCACCCGATGAGGACGTGGTGGTAAGGTTTGTTGGTAGAGTTCAGATGTCGGCACCCTAAATTGTTTCCGATACCATTCTGAGCCCCCAAATAATATGAGCCCAATTAAACTGGTCTATATTGTAACAAAATTAGTTCCTAAATAAAAGGTGTAAATTTAATAACCGAATCTAACAAATTACGTGACGACAAACTAGAATTGGTTCATCGGGAAGACAACCATAAATATATTCCATCCCGTCCGACGAGAACAGCACACGATCTTGGACCGCGTGTAAAACGATAAATACGGTACAGTATCTGCACTTCCTATATAAGCCGCTATCTATCAAGCTCTGGTGGCATTTACGATGTGCTTGTTACCTTATAAGCTGAGCATCGCGGTGCAATGCCAATTTGTTTTGCGAAACCCGGTTCCGTCAAAAAATGTCGCGCTGGATCGATCGTATATCTTCTTAATTGTCTCGACGAACGAAACCACTTGTTTCCGCCCGATCGGTTTCGGATCGCGCGCGTCTTACGAATAATTCGGTTTCTCGACTAGATGACGTTTTTACGCAAATTTTGGTGATGAAACCAACCATCAAATATCTAACATTTTGTAATCAATCTGCTTCAGAGGATCGGAATTTTATCCAGTGTAAAAAGGTCGTCAAAAATTTAGTACGAGGCAAGTTCACGATTTATTATCTCTAACACAGAAGGAAACATATGGAACGTTTAAAACAATTTATTGTTCAATAGCATCTTCTAAACAGTTAATTTGCGTTAACATTATTCTATTGAAATTCCTTCTTCTTTTATTGCTTCACAAACTTTTGAGATAAGATCCGAACAAAATTAATTTCCGGTAATTAAAAAAGTAACCCTTTCAGTCATAACAATTTACACCATGATGTTGTCGCCTTAAAGAGCGACATCTATTCTGTCTGCCATAGTTTATGCCTTTCGGCTACAACCAGCAATTCTTCAAATAATCATCAATACTTTAACGCCACCACCACCAAAAGGAATTGTACCATTCCCAACGTTCTCACAACTCAATCATTCCTACGTCGCTTTTCCTCATTCCTTTCATTCGTTCTTTCTTTTCCTTCATTTTTCGTTTTCATTTGTATAATTTTTTCTTCTAAAGTTCGTTCACGCTTAATTCTGCTATCTAATCGATGTTGAAGGATACTTGCAGTTTTGATATAGTTCGAATATTCTATCGAGTAACCGCATCTAAATTTTCTTTTGTTATTTTTTGAACCTAGCTTTGATCTTGTTAGGTTTCCAAACCCGTTGGCAAGTTGCAATCCTTTCCAGAAATCTTCCAATCGGTCGAGTTCCACGTTTTTACCCCATTGATGCAGTCTTGTGCCCCTTTATGCCGCTGATTCATTCTTTCTACCATTCTCCGATTATTTCTTCCTCCTTCCACTTGCATGATTATCTTTCTCCGTCCAATATTGCGTTGTCTTCCTGTTCATTCATTCCCTGTAGCTTCGCATACCAACTTGTCTGCACTTTTACTCTCCTTAAATAGCGACAGCAAAAATAATTTCTATGGACAAGCAAGTGACTCAAATAACTCGTAATGAAGACACATCAGATTTTGGCCTGCCCCTCCAAAGAGGAAGTCAACAAAGTTGCCAAATCGAACGCTATACGACTGCTGGCCTGCGTTTGTCGGAAGCTGATAACCGTGGTTCGGAACCCACGTTAAGATGAAGGTCCAGTCGCTAAATAGCCTAGTTGCTGATGCGCCTCTAACCCTAAAACTTTACCTTTACCTTTAAGTTCTTAAAAACCTAAATACTAATTTTGTTACACCCAGGTATTATAATGTGCAAGCAAGAATAGATGCCTTACAATAACCGACAACGCTGAGTGTAAAGGCTAGACAAGGATGAAGCTCTAAAACATTCTCAAAAACTAAGCTATGGTAAAAAAAGCCGATGGTGACAGTTTAATGACAAATAGGCGTTTACACTTACTATAACGTTGTAAATCCTGACAATGCTACCATCACCATGAAGCACTATAAAAACAAGGGCAAATTGGGATTTTTGAAAAAAAAAATCATAAATCGAAAGATCATATATAAGTTTTACAACAAAAGATTTTTTTTTTCTTATAATTAGAAAGTTACATTAAATTGAAAATACATTTTTAAATCTCGTACCGATCACGGGCCGGTAGTTCCCGAAAAAACCCGAGCGCGTGTGACGTTACAACGGTTATTTCCCATCAATATTACAGATAGCTGATAGGAGTGTTTTAGTTTTTAATCAACTTATTTTCATAAGTGTATTCATAAATTTATTAAAAATGTCAAATCTAATTTATGTCTACACTAAACGTTACAGTAAACTTCAGCAACTTCTTCTAGGTGGCTATCTTTAACAATATGCTACCAAAAATGATATGTGATAATTCATAAAATCGAGGACGTCAAAATTTTACCTTACCGAAACAACTAAATGTGTTTATTTGTTAAACAAATTAAAATAAATAAGTTTTAAAATCGAGTAAAAATGAGATCCAATTAATACAAAATGTCATCTAATGCTAAAAACAATTACTTAACGGTTAAATATTAGCATATGCAATAGTTTTCAGATAGCCTACTTGGACATTATTCTGCAATGTACACTACATTAAGACCTTAGTACCAACAATAAAAATGGTTGCTTAAAATGTAAGATACTATAACATACTAAATTATGTATTAATACTTGAGAAACACCCTATATAAGAGACATATTTTATAATTTCTAAAAAAACCCAAAAAAATCAGTAAAAATTGTTTTATTACATCAATCCAGCATTAAATATACAATTTTTCAAAGCATCAAAAAAATAAAATATATACAATTCATTAAACGCCAACTTTAATACACAACAGAATCACCTTCAAAGGCACCAATGAGACGTTGTCTTCAATACGTAATTTGTTATAGCATTAGCAGAAAGCCACCGGAATCATATCAATTAATTCCAAAAGCACCCTTAAATCATAGACTTTTACCAACACAAAAAATACGCTTTGACTAACCTCATAATTTCGGACGAATCCACAACCGGATTATCACTGCCGAAAGAAAATGAACAACAAATACAGAACCCTCATAATTTAATGCTGAGACCAGAATGAAAGGTCAATATTTGTCACGCTTAGGTAAAGTAGATATAATTTCAAAATCCGTCTCACAACAATCGTATAAACGAGTATATGGAATATTATATAATACATTTTGCGGTGTTAGCCAATTAACCTCTGTCATTCACTCAATTGATGTCTAAAGTGAATACTCTAAACTAACACAGATAATACGATATTGCAATGCAAATATTACAGATTATTCTTGCGTGAATACAATAAAGGTAAGATGAACCAGAAACTGGAATCACCATTAAAAATATTCAAAAAGAACATACATTTCTCAAAAGGCATTATCATTACATAGCCCGACATGTTTTTTGTAACACTGATGAGTTTTTGCGTTTTACATTTGGGTAGTTATTAAAACACCTTCTCACTCTAATGGCCTAGCACGTCCCATTTTTAAGTACCTGCTTTTCCTTTATATCATGGAGCTATTGAAATTATTTGTACCTAATTTTGGATTGGACAATGTAGGAATTAACACAAGACCGTAGAGGGAGTATTTCCACAGTATTATAAGATCCTTTAAGGGCAGTTATTTTCTATAGCTGAGTTTGTCTCGGTTTCGTCTACAGTATAGTCAAGTGTTTAAGTCGATTTTATATAAAATGTTATAGTTTTCGATTTTGCGGATAAGTTTTGTTATATATGCCGACGAGTTATTTTATAGTCACAAGCTAGATCTATATGCGAGGAAGTCAAGAAAGCTATCTTTTATATTTTAAGTGCAGAATTGGAGATCAAGATAAAAGTTGTGCTCCTCATGTTTGCTGTGTGAATTATCACGTAAATTTAGTGCGGTGGATGTATCGCAAAAAAATTCTATGACGTTTGCTGTTCGTATGGGTAGAGAGAACCTAGTGACCATGTAAGTAATTGTTACTTTAGTATCACTAAAATAGAAAGGATTCCAAAAAAGCAAAGGGACAAAATTAAGTATCCAAATTTGACTTCGCTTAAGCCAGTTCCTCATGCTATTGCGCCTTTAAACCTGAACCACATGTTTCCCCGTGATTTCAATTCTTCATCAGGAGCTGATCCACAACTTTCTGAGAACACCAGTTATGATCCAATATTTTTAACGGCATGAATTAAATGATTTGGTACGTGACCTGGGATTGTTAAAACAAAAATCGGAACTTCTTGGTTCCAGACAGCACCTCAACAGTGGAACCTGTTAGATAAAAATGTTTCAATTTGCCGAAAACGGAATGTAACAATTTCACGTTTTTGATGGTTTAATAAATGAGCTTAATATGTATTTTCATATATTCGTCGAAAACAGCTAAAATGAGTCATACAGAGACAATGAAAGAAACTTATGATAATTTAGCAACCATACTAAATCGCGTTAAATATGAACGTTATCAGTGGTATATTTGTGGGGATTTAAATGTGATAGGTATATTGATAAGACTTCAAAGAAGTTTTACAAAGGGTAGCTGTTTTTAGTGTTTATGGGACAGTATGGCAACAAAAGAACATTACTCTCCAAATTAAGCTTAAACTAATGAAAAACTTTGTCAAAGCCATGAACAAAGTAGGTAATGGTTTCGAGTACCTAAAAGAAATATTTCCTCAATTAAGTGATGCAAAACTAAAAGAAGGCATATTTATTGGGCCTGAAATAAGAAAGCTTCTAGGTGATTTCCGTTTACAAGAAAAATTAAATGAAAAAGAATTGTCAGCTATAATATATATTATAAGTGCAGTGAAAGGATTTCTGGGCAACAAGAAAGATGAAAACTATAGAAACCTCATAGATGAACTCTTGAAAGCCTATGAAAACCCCTAAAAAAGCTTAGGGTGTCAAATTTCATTAAAAATGTATTTTTTATACTCTCATTTGGATTTTTTTCCGGAAAATGTTGGTGCAGTAAGCGATGAACAAGGAGAGGGGTTTCACTAGGACATCAGGACGATGGAAACAACGTTCTCTTATTTGAAAACCGTTTACATGGTAAAAGAAATTGGAATATCAAAAAAGAAATACGTGTTATTTTGTGATTGAAATTTCAGTTGAAAATTTTAGGTTGAATAACATTTGTTTCAAATTTATTGCACATTAATTAAAAGAACAAAAAATTAAACTACTTCAAGCTGATAGTACAAATACATCGCTAAAGTTCATAAAATCTAATATTCATCTACAATACCAAAACTGCTGAAAAGTGTTATTTTGAATAAACTCTCGAAACGAAATGCAGAATGGTGTACATTTACCAGATAAGTATATTCAAACGTGTATAATCCATTACAGCTACTTAGTAACAGTACCAATTTAAGCCAAAACATTTCACAAGACCTGTACTATAATAGGGGTACAAGGATTTTATTTTATTATTTTATTAACCACTTACAAAAAATAAATAAAAAAAAAACCAAACTGATACATGTAAACAAAACACCATAATACCCAGATCGAAATGTCTGGTAGCAGAGAAACGAATGGAAAACAACTGATGTCGACGTTGCGGTGGCAACGTAACAATGGTGGCGCGATTAAAGTGCCGCCGCGTTCGGCCTCGTCGGTAAGTGTCGGGAGTTGACTGAGAAGTTCGAAACGTAATACTAGCTGACGGATCGAAGAAGGAGGCGAGCGAAAGCGCGAATGAATCCAACCAGGCGCCTGGCCGGCTTAAACAATCGTAAATTGAGTAAGGTTAGCAAATGATCAAATATTTTGCTTAAAATAATTAAAAAATAATATATACACGAGAAAATATAGAATAAAATGAACACATATAAACGATCAAGTATAATGCAAGAATTATTCTATAATTCACATGTTCCTGTGCTTAAGTGTGTAGTTTATACAAAAATAAATAACGAGGAAGGTACGCATTTTACACTACAGCTGCACGCACCACTTCCAAGAGTATTGAACCTGTTACCAAATCAGCTGTTAGGTCTTCGATATTGTCTAGAAAGTCTAGAGCAGGCCTTTTCTAAAATATTTCACGACCCAGCGGATTGAGATCAGGACTTCCCACCAATTTTCAGTAGCGACTCCTTCGTCCCTGCCTTCTTTGTTCTCCTTTCCAGTTGTTTCTATTTTAGGCAACTTGGAACCAAACTCTTCGTCCAAACTCAAAACTGTGGGTCTTCCCACACTTCTCTTGTGTTCTGTTAGTCGAAACTGTACTATATGTTTTGTCGACCTTTCGCTTCCTCGTCTGGCCACATGTCCGACCCAATTCAACCTAGCTCCAAAAATATGACGCAACAACACGATACTCACCACAAAACCATTATTGAAACCGGTCTATGACCCCTTTTCATTTTCCCATTTTTCAAGCAGCTTCCTGATAACTATGAGCGTAAACTCCTCAATTTTGCCAGTTGAATTTTCCTTCAGCAGCGATCTGCAAAAATGATGTCCCTGTGACTCCACATGCCGCTCAAGAAACGCATTCGGTCCCAAAGCTCGTATGCTCTAAGTATGCATAAGCTCTAAGTCGTCGCTCGTGTTTAAGTTGGTCCTTGGCGGTATTTTGATCTCTCGGAATGCAGAGGAGATCTCTTAGTATCAGTAGCAGAATAAACGATTTTTTTTATATACATGTTATTCCGCTATAACAGAGATACGATTATCTTTGTTACCACATTTCATATTTACTGCTTGACATATCGGAACGAACTGATGCTTATTCATTAGTTTACAAATCTAGTTAGGTTGTTAAAAAATAATCACATGACCGCTCATGTGTTTATTTTTTAACTTGAAAACAATTTAACGCGCCTTCACAGTTACGGACAGAAGATATAACATGACTACGTAAGGCCTGTTCTATAAGTTGTTTTAATTCATATTTAGCATATTTATAACAAGTTTCAAAGTAAATAAAAGATATTATATTAGATGGAAGGAGAAAGAGGTGCCTGAGGGAAAATTCACATCTCAGATTGTTCAGTTTGAGCATTACTTATGGCATACCATCAGACATAAAGACGTAAGCCGTTTTATGTGTAGAATATTCACAAAGCAACCACACTTTTCTTAGAGTTTGATATGGATCCCGACCTATTATAGTATTGATATTTCTACAATCAACTTTCGTACAAATCGACAAATAACTAACTAAATGCCCTACTGAAATAATTTTTATATTAAGGCCCGAGACTAAAAGATAGAACACTGATATTTTTAATTATTTTTTACATTATTTTTCAATATTATTGATTTCTTCTTGTAAAATAGCATCTTTCAGTTTGTTTGCAATATAGTTTCGAGTTTACAGTTCGTTTATAATATATTGTATCGATCGTACCTGCTTGGTTGACGATTAACATTCGGGATGGCCAAAAACTGCAACCATTACCGATAACATTGGAGAAAGCAAATACAACATAAATAATACAATATAATATTATATTATTTATTTGTATTTTATGTTTATATATGTATAAGCCGTTCCGACCATATCGTCAACCAAGCTTGTACGATTACGTTTAAATTCAGCTGCCCAAATTTTCACGGTGCCAATGATGATGGCTGTACACTGGGACTGTACACTGATAGTGTACAGTCCCCGTAAACAGCATCCATCTCGGCTTTAATTTGTCTAGGCCTATTGTCTTTCAAATGCAAACATTTATTGACGACTCGATATTCGATTTTTTCCAACTTTACAGAAAGACTAACATCGACTTACAAAATGACTGTTAAACACCTGAACATCTAATATGGGTGAAATGGTCAAGGTTATCTTTAAACGTATGCCCAATTATATTACCAGAATCTTTTTGACGAGTAACACCATGTTCATGTTGAGGCTGGAAACTTTTCCCACTACCGTCGTACGTTCGGACAAAAAAATAACCACACTTTTTTTCAACCTACAATTCTTCTCCAGTTCATTTTCTTCTTTAGAAGAGAAAATAAATCCATCATGGGACGTTCAAAATATTTAATGCCTAAAAACAATTTTACACAAGCGAAGATTACCAATTTTGGAAAGGTCTCTCAACAGGTTGGCGTCGACACATAATTGCTAATTTGATTAAAGATCCTTAAAAGTACAGAAAGAAAAATATTACTGGAAGACGATCTGTATTGACAGACAAACGGAAACGTGCAATCTTACGCACCGCTTCTAATAGACATTGACATCTCGTCAGATCACGCATAAAGAAGGTGTGATTACCAGGATTAAAAACGTTACAGTAGTCCTTCAATCAGCTTCACATATTCAGAGAAAGAAAAAAACCACCCCACCCCATGTCCATTGGGACAAAGGGAGTAAATATTGTTTTCTATCGAAAATAAATTTAATCTGGATACACTGGACGGCTGCTCTTACTACGTCCATGACTTCTCACAACGACCAATGGGTGGGGGTAGCGTCATGATTTAGGCAGGTATCGGATATGATATTTATCAGGATAAACAAGCGGAAGAACAAGCCGGTTTCCGGGCAGGGAGATCCACCACAGACAACCTTTTCACTATAAAAATAGCCCTAGAAAAACGAACCCAGCGAAACAGGGAGACGCATATAGCTTTCATAGACCTAGAAAAAGCTTATGACAGTGTACCAGTATCGAAATTATGGGAAGCAATGGAAACTCTCAAGATTAGACCAACATTGATTCGGGCCGTCCAACTTTACTATGAACAGAATTCTGCGGTTATTAAAATTGGAACATCACTATCTGAATCATTCAATACAACAAAGGGGCTAAGACAAGGATGTTGTCTATCTCCCACCTTATTCAAACTATACGTAGACCAATCCATGAAAGGCTGGGCACGGAAGTGTTGGAACATGGGCCTTCGGGTGGGGGATGACACCCTATATACTCTTTATTTCGCCGACGATCAGATAGTGGTTGCAGAAAACCAACAGGATTTGAGCTATACGGTGAGGAAACTAAATGAAGAGTACACACTAGCTGGTCTCACAATTAACTTAAATAAGTGTGAATACTTAGCGGTGAGTAGTAATGACAACGACGATTTACCCTTGGAAAACGGAACAATAAAAAACGTTGACAGGGCTAAATACTTAGGGGTGATCTTCAACAGGCAAGGTAACAGTAATGATGAAATTCAAACAAGAATAATAAGAGGTAGACAAATCATTGGAGCACTCAACTCTGTCCTGTGGGAAAGAAAAATTAGGCGAGAAACAAAACTTCGCATATATAGCTCAATCGTAAAGAGTGTTTTGACTTATGGTTCAGAAGTGTGGGATTTAAATAATACTAATAGAAGAAAACTACTGGCCACGGAGATGGATTTTTTGAGAAGGAGCTGTCGGAGATCGAGACTTGAGAGAATAAGAAATATAAACATTAAAAGGGACATGAACATCGAGAGAGATATTGTGGACGACATAGAGAGAAAACAATTGACTTGGTTCGGACATGCAAAAAGAATGAATGAGACAAGATGGCCACGAAAAGTGTTGGAATGGATACCTCCAGAAAGAAGAAAGAGAGGACGACCAAGAAGAAGTTGGAGAGACGGCGTTGACGAAGCCATGGAAGCAAGAGATTTGCAAGAGGACATGTGTCACGACAGAACGAACTGGAAACTGGGGACGGAGAAGCGGCGACAGCCGTAGATAATCCGAGAATGATGATCGGATATGAAAAAGACTGGTATCGATTTCATTTCTGGTGAATGAACAGGAGTACTTAAATATGATGCATACACAATTAAGGAAATATTTGGAAACAACGCCAAGCGATAATTTTATGTCAGCAAAACAATGATGCCATGTATACGGCTCGGGTTGTTCGGGGTATTTTCAACAGGAATATATCCGCCTATCATATATATATATATATATATATATATATATATATATATATATATATATATATATATATATATATATATATATATATATATATCAGGCGCAAATATCCGCCTTTTAGATCAACCAGCAAAGTCCCAGATTTAAACATCATCGATAATATATTACTACAGTTTTCTAGAGAAGTGTACAAATGTTCGAGACAAGTTCAAGAGGAATTATAAAAGTCAATTGAGGAAGAATGGGCCAGACTTTCTAAAAATATCGTCAAGCGCCTTCACGAAACTCTTCTCAATCGAATGATTGCTGTCTTAAAGAAAGGAGAGTGGTTCACGGGTTGTTAATTTATAATTATAAATCTTTTCAATATACGTTGACATGACTTAAATAAAACAAATCATTCAACCTTTAAATATAAAGTTATTTTAAAATGATTCAGTCTTGCAAGTATGAGAGACGGCAGTTCACAAACTCAGCAGGCCTATAATTCAGAATGCGTATCAAATAAATCATCGTTTTGTTTTTGTGATGCGTTTATTAGGAATTGGTCAGGAAGGAGTGAATATTTTTTGCAGTTTCATGGACATATGTGGGGGTATTGGTAATTCTACATATTACGCGCTCTTAGAAAATATTCATATAGCCGCATCTACAGTTTTTGATTCAGTGTTGACATTTGACGCCACACAAGAGAAAACCATAAATGAGGAAGCCGGAAAGCCACGGGATGAACTGACAGTTTCAGGCGATGGCACTTGGAAGAAACGAGACTTCTCATCTCTTTTTGGCGTCTCTACGTTCATTGGAAAATACACCGGAAAAGTTTTAGATGCAATGGTTATGAGCAGTTTTTGTGGCGGATGTAATTTGTGGATGCACAAAAAAAACTGAACCAATAAGAGTGCGAAAAATGGTATGAAACTCACCAAAATTAATACAGCATAAATCATTCTGGAAGCTCCGGTAAGATGGAAATAAATACCTCCACGCAAATGTTTTTAAGATCGGTAGATAGACATGGCGTAAAGTATTTGACGTACATAGATGATGGAGAGAGTAAAACTTATAAAGGGATTGTAGCCGCTAAACCATACGGAAAAACTTTAGCATCAAAAAAAGAACGCGTGGGTCATGTAGAGAAAAGGATGGGGACACATCCCCGTAATGTAAAAAGAGATTAAAAGAATAAAAGAATCGGTGGAAAAGGTACAGGCAAACTAACAGACAAAATCATCAACGAAATGACAACGTTCTATGGATTAGCTATTCGGCGACATTCAGATTTTATTGAAGACATGAACAAAGAAGTTTGGGTTACTTTCTTCCATAAAATTTCGTCTGATTGAAATCCTCAACATCAAAACTGTCCAGAGGGCAAAGACAGCTGGTGCAAATGGCGACAAGCTGAAGCTAAGGGTGAGCTCAGTCAATTCAATCACAAGACATCTTTAACATCAAAAGCCCAAGCTGTTATCAAATCTGTGTATGAAAACTTATCAAGAGAAGAATTGTTAACCCGATGTTTAGGAGCAGAGATGCAAAACAATAATGAATCTCTGAATTCATTGATTAGAACTTTCGCTCCAAAACATCTCCATTCTGGCTTCAAAATCGTTGAGATTGCAACATTTTTGGCAGTAATTATCTTCAACGAAGAATTTTAAGAAGTTATAAAAATATTGGCGACAACGAGATGCTCAATTAGCCGCGAAGCGCATGCTTACGTGCAAAGTCGTGATGAAGCGCACATCGCTCGCTCCGAGTGGCGAGTAACTGATGTCGTAAAACAAGGCAGAATTGTAGCAAAAGCAGAGCAAGCAGCTTTAAGGGACTTCCAAGAGGAAGAAAAGGAAGGGATTCTCTATGGACCGGGCATTGCAGATTAATAATGCAGATTACATTGCAGACATTACATTGCAGATAATCTTTAAACGCGTTTTTTTTTTAAACTGCGTTTTCATAACTTTTCTTCACGATATCTCACAAACGGTTTGACCGATTGCTTTGACATTTTAATGATAACATGTATAGTGGTAAAATGAACAAGAATCATTTGGAAATTCCAAGCGGTTTTATTTTTTTCGAAGTAAAATTATCGAAAAAAGCATGAAATTTTAAAATTAATTTTCAAAAGCCTGTCAATTATTCAATTTTCAATATTTTCTAATAATCCTACTTCATTTTATTGCCACAGGTTTACGGATTAAAATGCCGTTTGACTTTTTCAGATAAGCCAATCAGGGGGAATCATGGAGACATTCAACAACCTTTTTTTTTCAAGATGGGTGTCTTCAGAGTGGTACAACTCATATACTTACGAAGATTTATGCCTAATTTCTTTTACACACTACTGAAATGTTAATAAAAATATCATTAAAACTTTAAAGTTCTATCTTTTTATTGGTCATCAAAAAAAAATCCTAAATAATGTTTAAATACCTACCGTGACGGGGTGATCCTTTAAGATTCGTTGGCAACCTGATCAAGTTTTAAATTCATTTGTTACCTACTGTATGACAATTGACAACAAAAATATCATATACTTACAAAACGATCTATGTATTATATTTTAGTGGGAGTATTATGAAATTTACATCGAAAAGTTAAAAAAACTATCTTAGAAATAAAAAAGCAAAGCTTCATAAACGTAGTGTGTTTGTATGAGCATCATACTCACAACGAGGATCTGAACGTCAAGAAATACTAAAATTTCAACGCGACTGGTTGTTTGATTAAATAACAAATAAAAATAAAAAATAAAATCTCAAACAAGTCCGCCCAACAGTCACGTAAAAAAAAATCATTATAATTATGAATAAACCTTCGCTTATTTCTTCATATGTAAATATGTATCGACGTAAAAAAATATTTACATGCTAAATTTATACACGCATATCCAACAAAACAAAATATTCTTCAAGAAAAACTGTTGGTAATTTAAAATTTAATGCTTCGCATTAAATTAAGACGGAGCTCCGTTTTCAGTAGAGGTCTCGTCTTTGCATCGAAATAACATAATATTGTTATTAAAAAAAAAACAAAAATTAATTTTTGTTAACAAAAAAAATAGTCGTCATTGAAAATTAATATCAGGGTAATTATACTGAATATATTTGAGCGTTGGCGTGATCGAAACAAAACAGAAAAAGAAATATTTACATTTTTATATCCAAGTTTAATTTTTAGTAGTATACTACTACCGTAATTAAAAATAATTGGTATACTGCTATGATCAAAAAGCAAAAGCATTCGTCCCGAATATTTGGCCGTTCTTACCTCCTTTTAACTTCTTGTATAACAAAGTCATTGGTTTAATTCTAAAATTTTAAGAGACGCGCAAACAAAAAAATTAATTTGGATCAATCATATTAATCTAATTAAGGTAATCTTTGAATTTTGTTTACTACAAATAATAATTGGCAAACTGATGTCGAAGGAACATCTTAAAATGTACTCAAAATAAAAAAAAACATTAGTTCTGAAAATAGGCAATTAGTGCTATTTCATTATGAAAAGAGAAATTCCTTCCGAAAAATTAAGCAAATGCTACAGTTAAGTAAAAGTACGGTTGGAGATATCGTACTACGCTACAAATATGAGCACAGAATTTTACTGAAGAAGCAAACAAGCCGTCTGAAATTATTAAATGAAAAAGACCAACGCTTTATTTGAAAAGAAGCACATAAAAATCCTAAAATTAGTGCACCTAAGCTCAAAACATTGGAGGAAAACCATTCTAAAAAATAGTCAGCGAAACAATAAACAATTGTATAAGAAAACATGGATATCTTGGAAAAAGCCTTTGTTAAGTAAGAAAAATATTAAAACCGGACTAGATTTTGCTAAGAAGTGCGTGTTGAAGTCTGAAAATCGGATTAAACCTCCGAAGAGCGAAGTATAATCCTTTATTTATAAACAGAGTAAAAAAAACAAAAATAACAATAGTCTACCGAAAATCAAACTTTACAAAATTCTTCTACAACATTCAATATTTTTTTTCACACGAAAACGTCAGTCACACGAAAAATTAACACACTAGATATTTTTGTGACATTAAAATATATAGTTTCATAAAAAATATAGAAAAATACACCCACTTTATTCACTTATACACAATATTTATGATTTTCGCGAGTACGTAGCCTCCGGCAGATTCCTTTTCACTCCCCAGCAGAAATCGACTAACATCCCAGGACTTCATTTCTCTTGTTATCGCATCTCTATAAGGAAAATATGCTGGTGGAATCTCTCGCCACGTTGGTTACTCATAGCACCCAGGTTTTCAGGGAAAAATCCAAATGTGAGTTCAGGATATGTATTTTCAAGCACCTCAAAGTTTTGTACGAGATCAAACATCCATTAATTAAATGTTTGTGATTTGCTGCCCTGTGGTTACCCTAAAAGTGTTTAGGCCATTAACAAAACTTTTCCAGGCAGGTTTTTCAAAATCATTCAGTTTTAACTGAAAGCGGTTTCCTTCATTAGTTCCCTTATATGAGGACCTACAAATATCCCCTCTTTAATTTTTGCGTTGCTAATTTTGGTTCATATATAAAAATCCAAAGGTGGTAAAAATTCATCTTCATAGATTACTAGAGGTGTACTTTTAACATTCTTCTGTCCTGGAACAAGTGAGGGGGGTTTGGGCTATTCCTTCTTTATATAGTGATTTTTTCTATCTCTACTGCCCCATTCGCAAATAAAACAGCAATGTTTTGTGTAACCCAGCTGAAGTCCAAGCAAAAGAGCAATTACTTTAATATCTTCACACATTTTCCAGGAGTATTTACTGTATTCAATCTTTTCCAGGAATATTTACTGTATTCAATCTTTTCCAGAAGGAATTTCATATTTTCGCAGGTTTCTTTCTTAATAGAACCATGAACTACAGGTACTGAAGGAAGTATGTTTCCGTTCTGTAGCAACGCTACTTTCAAACTAGTTTTTGATAAGTCAATGAACAATTGCCAGTGACTTGAATCGTAATAAAAAATTAAAAGATTCATTAGTGCATGCATGTCATTACAGTAAACCAAATCATCTGCTTAAGAAAAATATGGTTTTCATTCATCGTCGCTATGGCAAAAATAGGAAATTGTTGCACTGGGAGAAACTAGATTCCAGCCATTTAATCTAGTTCCCAAAAGCTCAGCCTGTTTTTTAGATAAATGTAAATCACGTACCAAATCATTTAGGTCGCCTTGTTTCAATAAATGTGATTCTTTTGAAGTACTTGGTTCATAAGTTGGGTCGCATAGGTTGTCGCTAAGTTATCGTCTTGACTAGCAGCAGCTCTTGGGATTTGGAGTTCGCACAGGCAATTCGGAACCATGTAGAATTGGTCTTTTTGCAGATGACAGGTCTGGGTACTTTATGGTGTGTTACGACTTAGTTATGATACCTTTTATAGCAGTCAAACAAAATAGCATCAAGGGCACAACCAAGGGCATATGTCTAGATCTCTTAGCCCAACTCAGCAGAAATCTCACACGTTACACGGCAGATATGTGTGAGCCAGAATTTATGTTAATGGCGCACAGGAAAACTAAAATAACCCAAATAATGTTTGGTTACTAATGGTGTGAAATTTCGATGCTAAGAGGTAAAAGTTAATTCTCCACACACATAATAAAAACTATTCGGCTGAAACACTTTCGAGGCATATTTACAGCCTTAACGAATATCAATAAATTTAAATTTGACTATTATAGCTATCTAACTTCAGAAATGACATTATTCAAACATAAACATGTATATGAGGTGACATTGAATATGTGACTGTCGCAAAAAAAATGGTGACTGGAAAAAAATAACATTGTTTTTGTAAAGAGGGGAGATAATAAGTACAATCAAATATCATTACAAAATTTGGGTTGCAAAAATCAGTGTTTTTGTGTTAAATCCTAAAATTATCGCATTTACGGAATAGCATACCAACCGAAAGAAAATATTTCCTGTTTTAAATCCAGCAGTTGTTGGTAAAGACAATTATTTTGTTGAAAAGGAAAAACGAAGTTGAAAAGAAAAAAAGTCCTGAGAAAATAAATATTTAATAACTATCTGCCTAGGACTAAGCAAAACAAAGTAAATGACGCCTTTTGTTTTTCGCCACAGTCTCATCACCACCCAATTTAGTATGTCAATTTCCTTAACTCAAAATCGAGAATGTTGTTTTCTATTTCGTTAAAGAGAGAAAACTAAGAGTTCCAAATCTCCACGACTTCAATAGTTCGTTAAGTTTTTGAGTTAATTAAAATAATTGATTAAGATTCTATGAAGAAGAACCCAAATTCGTCTGTGTCAAAAATAATTTTAATAGATGCAAAACAATAAGAACAATTTTTTAACTAATCAACCAATACCAAGAATAACAATCAATATCAGATCAGAATATGAAAATAATTTCAGAATAATAATTTCATACATATTTATTTATTATCACCTTCAATATACACCTATCCTCTATCACTACAACGCTCCATGCGAATCTTCCATTGTTCGAAACAGCGATGGAAGCCTTCTTCTGTCAGCTCCTTCAGAACACGTGCCGCTTTCTCCTTCATAGCTTCAACGGACTCAAATATTGTTCCTTTTAATGCAGATTTCACCTTATGAAACAGATAGAAGTCGCACGGCGCAAGATCCGACGAATAAGGCGGATGGTCTAACACTGGGATGCTGTAATTCACTTTTTAGGCTTCAAATTTTAAGCATCTTTTTGGCACACACTTTTTGCAAGTTAAAATTATTATGTAAAATTTGCCGTATACATTCTTTGTCAATTCCTACAGTTTCAACAATCGCACGAATACTTAACCAACGGTCAGATCGAACCGGATTACCGATTTTTTCGATATTGTCATCCGTTTATGACGTGGAAGGCCGACCCGAGCATGGATCATCTTCAGCGTCTTCTCGGCCATCTTGAAAATGCTTAAACCACTGAAAAACACGTGCACGCGATAAACATTCATTGCCATACACTTTTTTCAATAAATTATAAGTTTCGGTTTTTTCAAGTTTCCAGTGAAATTTCACAACAATTCGTCGCTCTATTGTTACACTTTTTTCTGGCGAAACAAAAAAACAACTCTGTGAACGAAGGCTACGATTATACGGATTATACTGTTTAAAGAAGCTAGAGTGCTTCCTCTGTAGCAGCGCCAGTCTCGTTATTTAATAACCACACCTACTTTTTTTTAATAAGAAAGTTTGTTATTTTCGAAAGTTGAAATAAAATTCGACGAAAAATTAGACGTTTGTGGCCAATAATGTAATTGACAAAAGTATCTGACATTTCTTAATACAAGACCCAATGTTTGTATAAAAAGTAATCTTTTTAGGCTCTAAATCATTGTGTTATCCACAGAAACGTAAACATCGTTATAAAGCTTGAATAGAAAGTTATATTATAACTATAAGAGATGTCAAATCGCATAAAAACTCTTGACAGCCAACGTGATTACAATAATACGATGTGAAAGATATTTCTCAATTTCTCGAACCTCATTCACCGTACCTGGACAAGTTGGACCAAGAGCAAAACGTATCTGCTGCCGACTCCTCCATCGAAAAGCATCGAAAATCCATTATTCATGTTCCTTTTCATGACGTCAAATCGAGATTGGACAGCTAAATAAATCGCTTTCCGTTTTATCGCCGCCGAACGAATAGTGGAATTGATTAGGGTAGTGAAAAGGACTGGCAATTTAGAAATTTGTTTTTGGCTGCTGAAATAATCGTATAAGTTCTTAGAGAAATAAAATTTAAAAGTTTTTCCTTTATGATTAATTCATAGGTAAAAATACGAAGTAAAAAAACAGTCAAAGATACAAAAACAAAAAAGTTGTCCTCCGTGCTCCACGCAAAAATTTGTCCATTCTTTCAATCGCCATCAAACGTCGGCAAGCGTTTCCCGAAACCAAATTCTGGCCTTAAGTCGTTATCAGTTGGACTTGAGCTGAACGTTCGAAAGCAACTGAAGAAATAACCAAGGGTATGGACATATAAAGGGTGTACAAGAAAGTACTTTCGTAAATGTAAGCAACGATCCTTCACATCAAAGATTCTTCAACAAGGATCAAAAACCAAAGGGTTATAGAGAAAAAAAAATTGCAAAGTTATTAAATCACCAATTGAAAATTATGATAAGAATTAACATTTTAAGCAAAAATGTGAAAAAGCACATTTGGCAAATATTAGCTGCGTATTATTTAACGAAAAAACTATAAATAAACTAATGAACATTGTTAAAACACATTTTTTAATTAAGAATCATGCCCTACATCAATCCTGAACGATGTAACAATATCACCAAGACAAAGATTGTTATTTCAAAATTGCGACAAAAATTATTTCTATGTTTCAGTGCGTGCATTTAAGTTCGATTTATACCCACAAAAATATATTCTGTACGCGAATATCAGGATATGCTTCTTATTTATGGGGAACCTCTCCAAAATTCTGAAGAAGTTAGATGTATTTACGGACAATGAAACCCCGAACGGCCACATCCAGCTCTTTAAATATTTGTTGGAGTTACTCAGATACTTCTGGATACGGGTAGTACGTGTAGAATGTGGGCGGCAGCGAGAAAGCGGCCCTAAAATCGAAGAACAAATTTTATATCTTGTTGAAGAAGTCATGGAACACTAAAAGAGCACAACTTTTTCTCGCGATAATCACCAACTTCAGTATGGAAACGTATTTGGCACCCATTTATTCGTACAATGTGGAAAGCAATCTAGTCTGCAATGGTCGGCTTTTAATAAAATTAACAATTTTCACAGCTTCTGACAGAACATTTTGTAAATTTCCTGACATGTTTTTTATAGCAAGCGGATGTATGTGAAGAAAGCAGTGCATCCATTCCATATGTGGCATAATGTCTTTTCATTTTACTATTACACCACTGTTCTTGCTCATTAATGAGTTCGCGCCATCAGTGCATACCGCAATGCATTTATTAAAATTCGTTTTGTGTTACATCAATAAAGCTTTAAAGAGTCCCTCGCCTGTTGCACAACTAGGGATTGATTTGCAAAATAATATATTTTCTTTAATTGATCCCTCGCATTCGTATCATTGGCCATTCATTAATACGTCTCGATAATATGTCATTTCAAAGCTGTATAGTTTTCACCTCTTTTGTTTCTTCCAGGCTTATCATCACATTGACTAATTGAATGGCAATGGGTAAAATAAGTTTTCCGCAATCGTGTGGGGCTTAGACTTCCTGGCCAGCCTTAATGCTACTAAATTGGATGCTTGAAGTGCTACGGTCACATTAGGGCTTGATTTGTTGATTTTTCAATAGTGATTTACGCTCGAAACATTGCAGTGGTTTCCGCTGACAGAACTTGATAACTACACATTGCGACTTGTCATCCAAGGCGACGAATCAATATTTTAAACTCTCTTACTGTTCCACCATTTCGTTTTGTCACAAATTTGTCCATTTTATTTATTATTATTAGTTTATTTTATTGTCACACTGTTATTTTTTTTAACATTGAGTGAGAGTAGAAATCGTAGTATTTAACACTGGGTGAGAGAAGAAATCGTAGTACTTGTTTTCGTAAAAACGTAATTAACAATGAAACTTTTCGTCTATTTTTTTTGTTTTTATTACCAAAACGCATAGCTTGTACGAACCTTCCTAAGTGCGCTCGGGATGAATGATCCGTCTAGCATGCGCCGACGGGCATTTTATTTTACAAGTGCGTGCAAGTTAAGGGAACATGTTCGATCTGGCAAATACATACATCCGTCATTGACAATTCGTCATTTAATACAAAGACAAATACATAGAGGATTCGTTTTTTTTTCATGATTCGTAAGCGTGTGAACACACTCGTAGGAGTTTGTAAGCCATTTAAAAATAAAAACGATTCTTCATAAATCACGATACTGAATATAGAACGAAGGGTTGCTATGTTAACTGGCAGATGTAAAACTTTAAAATAAGGGTGATAAACGTTAAATTAAGATATTGTAGTAAGGGGATCGCATAAGAATAGTGCGGTTCCCATTGCTCATTCTACTAAATTAAAGGAGTATGAAACCATATATCCTGTATTGTCAAAAGTCAAGTTCCATGATGATAAGTACCCACTATATGCGTTGATTTAAAAATGGTACACTTTTTATTGGATTAAAAAAGCGACTACACGAAATTCCATGTTTTCTCTGTTTATGAGATAGCAGAACTAAAAGCGAGCATTGGATTAAAACAAACTGGCCTGAAAGAAAAGACTTGACAGTTGGGAAACAAAATATCATAAATACAGAGTAAATTACTAGAGAGAAAATAAATTTGTCTCCATTTTACAGAAAATTAGTACTAACGAAACAGTATGTCAAAGAATTGAATAAAAATGGTTCCTGTTTTAATTATATATCAAGGAAATTGCTAGTTTGAGCAAGGAGAAACATAAGACTGGCATTTTCAGTGGATCGCAAATTTGCCTCTTGGTGAAAGATGATAATTTTGCGCACTCAATGAATGATATAGAATGATCAGCCTAGCTTTCTTTCGACCATGTTGTAAAACAATTCCTAGATAATTATAAGGATAAGTTCGAAAATTATCACGAGTTGGTGCAAAATATGCTGGAAAATATCAGAAAGCTTGGATGTGACATGGGCATCAAAGTTCACCACCTCCACAATTATTTGGACAAATTGACAAATTTCCGGACAACCTTGGCTCTTACAGTGATGAACAAGGAGAGCGATTTCACCAGAACCTAAAAAATATGGAAGTAAGGTACCAGGGTCGATGGGATGAACACATGATGGCAGATTAATGCTGGAGTATCATGTGTGAGTGCCTGGAAGAAACTCACTCGAAGAAGTAACGAAAAAGAAGCTTTCTCCATGTTCAATGATGCAACAAAAGGTAAAAAAATTTATCGACACCTATCATATAACGAAAACTACACGAACATTTCAAAAAAAATATATGTACCGTTAGCACTAGTATAGTAGATTTAGTATTTCCGGCACTAAATTCACTGTAGACCCGTGTTATCGTTGATATAAAAAATGCACAATCATCTAAAGCGATAAAAACGAAATAGAATAACAAATCAAATAGTTGGCATTTACAGAAACGATTAATAAATCAACTATTCACATAACAAAGTTACTTAAAGTGTAATTTATTCAGTTATTTCATAGTATCGGTCGTTAATACTAATTTAGCAAAGGAAACCGTTGTATTGACAGCAATTTCGTAACGAAATGGTAATTGCTACCACATTCCAAATCAGAACATAAAACTGAATAATTAAGTAGTCGACTAAAGCAAGGGAAACTGAAGGGTCCTTGAAGATAGACTATAAAAATAAAAAGTCATTAAAATATTAAAAAATCGAAACTTCCTCTTAAGATGTTGGTTGGCATTTTAGATGTCGTACGCACGACAGTGCAATTGTTTAATCGAAATAGTTCAGATGTTTCGTTAATGTCACAATCATAAAGCGTGATCTAATGAAAGAATGTATACCTGGTTTACAAAAATTTAACCTTAAGGCCCAAGTATCAGCGACGAATTCGGTGAACATTTGCTGTAAGAAGCATCAATGCAGAAAGAAAAATAATAGAACTTAAAGGGTATCTAAAATAGTGTGATTAAGGTATTTTTAGTCACTAAAACAAAACATACACGATAAAAAAGCAAATGAGGAGAGATCGATTGGAAACAGGCTAAGGAACATGGGTATGAAAAACGTTATGCGAAGTATAAGCAAGGGGGAAATTATCGATACCATGTTAAAGGAAAGAAGAGATAATAGCAACGATTTTAAATAGACAGCATGGAACATGTAAGAGGGATATATGAATAGGGGAAATTGCAACATCTAATAAACGAAGTCTTACGGTATGATTTTGATGTGGTTGTGCTATCAGAAATAAAGAAATCAGGTCATTTAATACTAGAAGTCGTAGAATATGTATTCTGTAATAGCGATAATGACAAAACTACAGAGTATGTTAATAAAGAACTACTGTATAAACACAGAAATACAGAGTGTGTAAATAAAGTAATAAGACTGGTGTACCTATCGATCTAGCAACTCTGCTGTCTTCTCTTTTCGATGGGAGACAGGCCAACATTTGATGGATCTTCAATATGAGTTTGAATTCCTGCGAGTCACTTGGTGATCCATAGCAATTCATTTCGTAACTCGGATTTTTCTAGTGCGTTGTGAAGATGAGTGTGACAATAATTTTCAGCAACAATGCGCTATCAAGTTTTGTGCTACACACACACACACTGCGGCGAAAACTTTTGGAAAACTTGAAAAGGTCTATGGAAACAATATTTCGCCAAGAGCCCAGGCTTTCCGTTGTCTGTCAGAAGACCGAGAATCGATTCAAGATGAACTTCACAGAAGGCTTTCAACTACAAGAAGTGATAAAAATGTCCACAGAATCCAGGATCTTGTGCGTTCTGATCGTCGATTAACGGTCTGAATATCGGGGAAAAATTTAATTTGACTCACATAAGCGTTCTTTGGATTTCGACCAATAAATTGAGGATGAAGGCACGAAATAGTTTCGAAAAACCTTTCGCTGGATTAAAATGACAAAAAAAGGAAAATGTCTTGAGTTTTTGCGAGCGGATTTAAACTGACCCTCGTTTTGTGGAACATATTATTACTAGTGACGAGTCTTGGATTTTTTAGTACGATTGAATAACAGGAAACAAAGCCCCAGAGAAAGGAATGACATACTCCAACTTCACCGTGGCCAAAAAAAGCCCGAATGAGCAAATTAAAGATGAAAAGCATGCTGATTTGCTTTCTTGATAGCCAGAATATCGCCCATAAGAATGTGTGCCAAACAGTAAAACATAATTTTTACTGAGAAGTTCTTGAAGCACTTCAAAAAAGGATTATTCGTGTGAGATCGAACATCAAAAACACCTGCATCACGACAAAGTGCCTTGCCACACTTCGATTTTAATTATCGCGTTTTTGGCAAGTAAAAACATCACTGTCACTCCGCAGCCCCCTTATCCTCCAGACTTGAGTTATTGTGACTTTTCCCTTTTCTCAAGATTGAAAATTCCCCCTAACGGACATCAATTTGGGACATTGGAGAACATTGAAAAAACCGTAACTGAGTAGAAAAATCAGGTTCACAAAAAGAATTGCTAGGGACCATCAAATGACTCTAGGGAGTCCAAACTGGTACTGAAGACGCATCACATGGTGGCCAACACGTTACCAGATAGAACGCTATGGCATTACTTACATACATCGTATACATTCATTTCACAAAAATACACTACAATATTTGCAAAAAATAAAACTGATTAATATAGTGATAATCAAATTATTTTCAATCGATATCGGTTAATTCCAGTCAATAGCCTCAAGGGCCGTCAACCCTAAATATATGTTCAACCTCTAGCCTTATCCAAAGCCTACCGACTGGCGAGTGACCAATGTAGCCTCTAGCCGAAGAGAATGAGAGGCGTATATAATTGAAATTGTTTCAAACGAAATCCCCGATCCTTACAAATAAAACGATAAGAAAGTAAAGTTTATAATTTTCTTGGTTCCCACTTCAATTTTCTCAACATCGATTCGACCTCAATCCTTTCTCTGGCGACGATTAATTATTTAGCTCTCGTTGGAACAACTTCAAGTAGTATTTCATACATTTCGTGTTCGTAAACTCAGTTTGGCTCCATTTTTCAAGTCACGCACAGATGGGTGTAATGTGCTATAAATTCTTTTCGGCGACGATATAGATAGCGACAAAATGTCTGCTAGTTTCGCGATTGTTGAAGTTAAAGGATAATTAATGATTGGTAATATATGAATGATATATCGCCGAATATAAGTTAGATTTTAATTAAAGACTATTAACTACTAATTAAAGACTATAATTAAAAAGTAATATCAAATTGAAAATAAATTTTTAAACCTAGTACCGATGACCCGCCGACAGTTGCCGAAAAAAACCCGAGCGCATGTGACCTCGCAATGGTAAAACCAATACCAATATCGGGTCAGCTCGGAACAATTCGGACGTTACACCGAGATTTTCTTTCGCGCCCTTTCCGAAAAGACATTGGGAGTCCCGGGCAAATAAAACAACTATTTCTCGATCTTAGTCATTGTTCTGTAGGTTTAACCTATATCTTTGACTGCATTTGTTGGTTTGCTAGCGATTTGAAAATATACTTGTTTTTAATTGTTATTTAGGCTTTCGATGCTGTTTTCGACGTTATACTCATATATCTTTACATAAAGATATGGAAGCTCAAAGGCAAGTTCCGAATGAAAGATTCAAATTAGATTAGGATTCCTTTTGTTTTTTGCATTCGTTTTTATAATTTTTATTTATATTATTTAATTTATGTAGGAAAAACAAATTAACGTGCCAAATTTCTAGGAAGAAATATTCCTGCGTGTCCGCAAAGGATCTATATGTAGCAACACAACTGAAAATAGTAACAATGAGAAAGCCCTTCAGGAGGGTCTATTTTGTAGGATACGAATAATAATATTCAAGAAAGCCCGAATAGACAAGAACAAAATTCGACTACAGATTTGTAAGGTAATCATATATGAAAAATCTTATAGTTATGAAAGTTTTGCAGGATAAACTAATTTGTAGATGGTCGAAGAGTACAGAAATGTGTGTGACTATAAAAGGTTTCTTCTCAAAAAAAGGTTGGTTAGGTACCTTCACGTATTTGGGAAATCTCTAGCTGGTCATGCATTATAGATAGTTAGCAGCTGGATTTATTCATATTTGCAATATTATATTAAGAGTCTAATGTGGTGATTTGTAAAACATGTAAGGCGAAAAATCGCCATTGTTTTAAAAATACTGAAAACCTTAATTAAAGCAATAATGTAGTATGGGTGATTTTTTTTTTGAAAATATTGTTAATAGAGTTTAGTACGATGGTTTGAAGAATCAGTGTGGTTTTAAAAGTATTGCAAACTTCAATAAAAACAATCAAACTATTATAAAAACAAATATGTATGTAATTTTGAGTAGTGATTATTTTTATTATGAACTGATTATTAATGTAGTTTACATATTATAATCTATTGTAATATATTATCCATATTACCCTAGTTGGGGGAGGTTTTATTATGTATATTCAACTGTGAATTCAAAAACATCATTTTGCTTCTTGAGGATAAAAATATAGAATTAATTAAACTGCCTACGATTAGTTATGGCAAAAAGTTATCACAATCTAAGGTTTTAGAAGGCAAATGAATTGCTGCTCTGCATATTCATATAGAAATGGTCATTGGAAGAATACGAGAGTTTGATTTTCTCAAATCTCATTCAGTTATTAATCATAATATGTTACCTTATACAGACTATATTGGTATCACTGCTGTAGCATTAGTGTATGTAGCATTTTACAATGACCTATAATACCAACATAAATTTATTAATATTCATTAAAAAAATTAATAACTAATTACGTTTAAAAAAACAAATTTACTTAATTTTTTTTATAAGTTAACATCAAGCTATTATAATAAAAATACAATTTAATATTATAAACCTGTGACCATAACAATATCCACAGCAGGTATATTATCAGAATTAGCCTTTATGAACGCTTTGTTACACATTACTAAATTAGTAATCGACAATATTTTATTTTGCACTTAACCAACAATAATTTTAACAGTATATATATATATATATATATATATATATATATATATATATATATATATATATATATATATATATATATATATACACAAGTAGAGATCGTTAATAGTACTGTCGTGAGAACTCTTTACCATAATGACGTCATAAACATGACAGCCCATCACGGCGCGTTCGTAGGCACAATCCATTATTTTATAATTTAATTATTTATAATCATAAATTATGTATTAATTTAATATAAACATGTAAAATGTGTTAAATCTATGTAGATACATTACTGAGAATTATGTGAATATGAAATATATTACATGAGACATACAGCGACAAAAACCTTTCACTTCTTCCTTTGTGTTATATAGAATCATCTCTTTTTAAAAACCAGCTGTAATCGCCCAACATAGATGGATTTCAGCATCCCTAGTATCTTGCTTCCATCGTCCTGATGTTCTGGTGAAAGTTATTTCCTCCTTCGTCGCTTACTGCACCCAAGTTTTTCGAAAAAAAAATCCAAATGGGCGTGAAAATAATGCTTTTTTAATTACATGCGACACCCTAGTATTTCATAGGCTTTCCAAAGTTCGTCTATGAGGTTTTTATACTTTTCATCTTTCTTGTTGCCCTTCTGGGCAACATTTCTATCGTTTACTACACTTACAAATCACTTCCAAGCTGCCAATTCCTTTTCATTTATTTTTGCTTGGAAAACGAAAATTACCTAGAAGCTTCCTTATTTGAGCTCCAATAAATATGCCTTATTTTAGTGTTAAGTTAAAAAATTTAGGTACTTGAAACCCTTACCTTATTTGTCCATAGCTTTGACAAAGTTTTTCATTAGTCCTAGCTAAATATGGAGAGGCGGAAGAAGCGCCTTTTTTGAGTTAACAAGGAGAGAATATTTTATGTTTGTAGTACCAAGTTCACAAGAAGTTCTATGAAGCCAATCTTTCTTGCTGTAATGTTTTTTTGTTGCTCTACTGTCTCATAAACACAAAAAATAGCAATGCTTTGTATTAAAGTACTCCTTACTTTTGTACTCTAAAGTCAGGTACAAATCATTTCAATTATTCCATGATATAAAAGAAAAGCAGGTACAGAAAATGGGACGTGCTAGGCCATTTATGTGAAAATATATTTTAATGACTACCTGAATGAAACGCAAAAAGAGCATTCTAATCAATGTTACAAAAATCATGTGTGGACCAGTGGAATTGTTAAATGCTATTGTTTTAAGAATATGGTGAGTAGGGCTGAAATGCCAAAATATTCTTAGGGCATCAGCTGCATCGGTGAATAATCGCGCTTATACATGTGAATATACACATATGAATTGATTTTCCTAATCAGAAATTATAACCATTCCTATGAACCGTCAAAGGTTGCTATGGTTATAGCTGTGTATCAAGTTCATTCTACACACAATTAAATCATCTGAAATTAACATCAATTTCACTGATTTTGATCAAAATCCCTTTTTGTGTCAGATAGAATAAGAAAACACCTTCTGATTGGAAAAATATTACTTTAATTTTCCTCTATCTCATTATTCAAATCCTTGTCTTCACTTTCATAACAACTAAAAGATAATGAAATTTAGGGAATATTCCACGAGTTGATATGTCAAAATTGAACGTGAATAAGAATTATTATTAAAAAAAAACATTAATTAGAATTCATGACCTACATCAACAAAGCACGTTATTTCACAATTGCCACAAAAATTATTTCAGTATACGTCCGTGCGTGCATTGAAATTCGATCTATTCTGTATCCAAATATCACGATATGCTTCTGATTTAAGGGGCTCTCCAAAATTCCGAAAGGGCTAGGCGTATTTACGGGCAACGATGCCCAAAAAGGCCGCTTCATACTGGCAAATATTTGCCTAAGCTTCTCAAAGAATTTTGGATACGATTAGTTTGGTACCAAAATTTCAAGAATGTGGGCGGCGGTGAAAAATCGATCCTAAAGTCGAAGAACTAATTTTATATATTGTTGAACAAGTGTTACGCGACAAGTTGGAGTTTCCCATTGAACTGTACATAGAACACTCAAAGAGCATTGGAACCACCGATTTTTCACATAGGCAAAAATATTGTCAAGGGTTTATTCGCCAAAACCAAAGAAATCCAAACTTTTCGTTCAATATTTTATCAGCCGATGAAGCTTCTTTCACCAAGAATGGGATCGTTGATATTTTGAACGGTCAATTTAATAAAACAATTAATCATTTGTTTCTTAATGAGACATTAATCGTTTAAAACGTATTATAGTGTGAAAAATTAGTGCTAGGAATTTCAACTTTGTCATTAAACGACAATAATGTGTAAGTTTTCCTTCTTTTATATCAAAACAAACCAAATTTGTGACGATGCCAATGAAACCAATTCATCTTATTTTCATATAATACCTTAAGGGAATAATGAAACAAAAAACTGAGTGCCAATCGATTGAAATAAATTAAGAAAATAAAATGAGGTTCTGATCAGATTTCGGCAGAAATTGTTAAATTTTGGATACATATTCTTAGTGAGAAAACTTTTCGTTCGAAATGATGTAAAGCATCGTTGGTTAAATTTACAAAAGTACTTCCCCTTACACCCTGTATATCAATAGCTCACACATTTTCAAATTCGAACAACTACCTGAAACAACATTAAGCACGAACTCGTGGCATTTTAGCACTTTTAACAGAATCAGATAAATATCGCCTAGCTAGTGGTCTACGAAAACTACCTCAAAGCATTAAAAAAAACTTTTTTATATATATATTTTTTAGATTGTGGCGCTGCTAGTGAGCAATTTGCAGTTCATTTGAGAATAAACTCGGATGGTCGAGACTGTTCTCCTGCGTCCCCTGAATGCGCTTACTTTCGAAGAATTATAACATTAATTTTTATAAATTATGAAATGCATCAAATGGACAGACACACCTTACACCTCCACACATCCATATCTTCACCGGGATGCGAATCCAGGACCATTGGATCGCCAGGTGAGCAACTAACCCACCAGACCACCGCGGTCGGCTAAAAATCTTTTAAAATCGTTTATTTTGTCAGATTTTTTTCAATGACGTTCAGAAAAATAAAGGCAAACAAGCAAACAATGTGTCAGTTTTCGTGTATACAATGAATATAACTGGTATTTCAGAATGTTTTTCGTTTTTATTTTGACTGTTACGCGCCAAACAGAGGGGGGAAGGGAATGGTGTCAAACACTTGACGGGCTTTTTAAGTTTACTAACAATAGATCGTTTCACAGGACCACAGCGCGTATTTTGCGTGCGAGCGTTTTATAAAATCAACGATTCCTACACTATTGTTCGACGTCTGCACAGGGCACATTTTAACTTAGCGACCATGAAAAATGTATCAAGTGCGAATTTAATCAATCATTGGGTGTGCAAGTTTGGTCTCGATATGCTTGATAAATCAACTGGGCGGCAAGACCGATGATTCAGCTAAACGAGTCGAATTCTGCAGGACAATGAAAGCTCGTTTTGGGAGCTTCAATAACATATGGTTTTCTAATGAATCGAATTTCCACATCAAATGCCACGTGAATAAACAAAATTGCAGATATTGGGCTCCCGACAATACGCTGGAACTGCACCAGAAACGGTTAAACTTGCCTACGGTTGTCGTTTGGACTGCCATATCAAACGAAAAAATTATCAGCCCCTACTTTTTTGAGGATAACCGTGGTAGAGATCAGATTGTTAGTGCCGATCGTTATTGCCATATGATCTGGACTTTTTTTGGCTCCAGAAATGCACAACTCGATTAACTACAACCGCAAAACATTTTGCTAACAAGATGGAACAACTTCCCACGTCACGAATGATTCTTTAGCGGCTCTTCACAATTTATTCCCTGAAAGAGTGATTAGTCAACGAGGGGACATCAACTGGCCACCGAGGAGAACAGATTTAACACCTGTTGATTTTTTCCTATGGGGCTACTTAAAAAGTAAGGTTTTTAACCCGTTTCCACCCAACTTAACTGTTTTAAAAGAAAGAATAACAGACGAAATCCACAGCGATTCCAACAGCGATGCTGTAGAGAGTGATTTAAAATGTCAGATTCAGGCTAAATGAGTGTGAAGAAGCAGATGGTGCGCATTTACGGGTGGTTGTTTTTCATAAATAAAAATTTAAAAACTGCTCTTTAATTTAACAGCAATTAAACAAGTTTGAATTAATTCTGATGTTTTATTTTTTAAGTATAAAAAACGAAAAACATTCTGAGACACCCTTTATTTTCAGTTTATGTTTATAACCATATTGTACTGTTTTCTTCCCCATTACATAACATAACGGTTGGAAAGAAATTAAATTTATTACTAAAAATAAATTTCACACGATAAAGTTGACTTACCAAAAAAAACATTGTTTACCATGATTCATTAAAAATTAGCTAATAAATATCTTAACCTAATTTTATTTTGAAGGAAAGTATTCGGATAGTTTTTTGTATCAGATTTTGTAAACGTCATCATTAATTTAAGAATCTTAAATATTTCTGAGACTGTTAGATGTTCAATTTAGGAAATATTTCAAGATAATTATTACACAAAGTTCACGTCTGTCATCATCCCATAGTTTTGCCTCTGGCTTTAAATTTTCGATTGTTAATTCACATAACACTATTTCGCAACATACTAGTCTTAGTTCCTAGAACCAGTCCGAAATTTAATTTCGTTTCATTACTTGCAGATTTCCCATGGCCCAACCAAAACAACAAAAAAAGTACTAATTTATCTTGGCATGACATTGTTTCAATGTACATTTTATGATGTTGACATTAACTGTTATAACATGATTAAAAATCGATGCTCTAATTAACTGAAACATTCATAATAAACTAATTCTTACTGAAGCTCAATGACTGATGTGTTTTTATAAAATAGACATCTACTACATAGACAGTTATTTATTGTATTAACATGATAATGTTTTCTATCTTAATCTATTCAAACCGGGCGGCATATCCAGGTGTGACAGTTAATAATTCTTAATTTTTTAAGAAGAGATAGCACTGGAAACAAGGGTCGGTTTACTGTGCAATCTCCGATCTCATTTTGTCGTCATCTTTCAACGATTTTGAGTTAGCGTCATATTTTTCGTATGGTAAACATGTCGAGTTTGGAGCCAAATAAAGAGCAAAAGAAAAACGCGAATGATAGTTTTGCTTTCTCGGCATAAAATAAATAGTTTTTTGCATGGGATCATACTGGGAGAAGAATGGATATATTTCGAGAACCCGAAACGCAGAAAATCATGAGTTGACCCAGGACAACCATCAATATCGATCGAAAACCAAATCGCTTTGGAAAGAAGATAATGCTATGCATTGGATGGGATCAGAAGGATGTCGTGTACCATGAGCCTCTGAAATCAGGTGAAACAGTTAATACTGTTAGCTACCATCAACAATTTGAACCATGCATTGATAGACAAGCGACCAGAATGTGTTCCAAGACACAGAAAAGCGACACGCCATCACAGCGACAGCGATCAGAGAAAATGCAGAGGTGCAATTTCTGCACTTGGCTGGGAATTCTTGCAGCAGATAAAGAAATATTAACCGCCACACCTGGTATAGATGCCGCGGTCAACTTACCGGTATAATGAAAAATTAATTTTTAAAATTGAATTTCAAATAATTTGTTACTTCGTTCGTGGAGAAGAAGTATCTATTGATGAAGCTATCGTCAAATGCAAAGGGAACGTTTGTTTTATAATAAATAACCCTAAGAAGCCAACTAGATAAGGAGTGAGAGTATGTATAACAAATAATCAATTTGAAGCATGCATTTATCGAAAAGCCACCAGATTGAGCTTCAAGACACGGAAAAGCGATTTTGCAGCGTGACAGCGCCCATCATACACAGCGAAAGCGATCAGACACATCATTTCTATATTTGGCTGGAAACTCTTGCCGCATTCCCCGTACTCACTAGACTAGGCCCCTTCCGACTACCGCTCGTTTTCATCGATGTATCACGCACTTTCCATGAAACACTTCAAGAATTACGGAGATGTTGAAAAATGACTTGATGACTGGACCATCTCAAAAGGTGTACTGTTTTTCTGGGAGGGCATCCACAAATTACCAGAGAGATGAGAAAAATGTGCAGATAGCAATGGCGTATAATTTGAATAAACCATTTTTTACCTTTCTACCAAATTAGACGTGTTTTTTCAAAAATGTGAAATGTGGCGGCCACGGTCATGGATTGTTGGAGGACCACGGAATGAATTTTTGAACAAAAATACGGTGGATGAAATATCAATTCGACGATTTTTTTTCTTTAAAAAGCAGACTGTTTATGCGGCTGAAAGCGGAAGACGATTTCGAATGTTCACCAATCCGCTGTGACTAGATAAGACAAATAAAAAAGCCTTTACCAAATAAAAATAAACTTTAAAACTTATAAAACGGAAAAACTTAAAATCAAGGAAAACAAAAAGTCGGTTTAATTGGATAAAAATATAGAAAAAATCTAATCAAATTTATTTTATTCCGCACAAGATGATACATGACAGAGACAACACAAACGACAAACACAATTCCGAAGTAAGCAAACAACAAAACTTATCTTGTTATAAAATTTAAAATGTACTTCCCCCTTCTTATTTACAATTGCCTACGGGATTGGCGTTTTCACAACAAGGGTGTGTTCTTGTTTGATTCTTGAAATTTCTGTAAATAATTGATAGGTATACATTTATTTTTGGAGAAAATATTTCTGTACGTGAAAACATATTTTTTTAGTATTATGGATCAATCCCTCACCAGCCATTCAGAAAATAAACCCAAAGTTCTTATATTATCTATCATGACGCAAATATTTATTACTAGCTGTTACCCGCCAGCTCCACTGGGCGTAAATTAAACTTTAGTAACAATTGATTTTTTTATGATTAAAATTACTTTTAGAATTCCATATCTATTTTCAATTTTTTTCTATAAATTTCATGAAGACAAAATTCTGATGGTGTAATCCCAAATTTCGGAGTATAATTATGTTTTACGCCCCACGCAACACCCCGAGGAGTTGAATTTTTATGAACCCTCCTCCTCAGCAAACATCTACAATGCATGAGGAACATTTGTGTCAAATTTTAAGTTTGTAAGTCTTGGCGTATATATATATATATATATATATATATATATATATATATATATATATATATATATATATATATATATATAATAAGGATCGAAAAGTTATCAAGATTTCTTCGATGAGCTCATTCACAGTCGGTTTGGGTCGAGACACGGCCCGCAAACATGGACATTTTATTGTTATGTTCAAGTTTGGTTGTAAATTTTATTTTTCGGCTAAAAAGATTTTGTTCTACCAAGGAGGAAAAAATATCAAGGTATGTACAAATACAATACAAATGTCATTGTATGCTATTCGATTAAGGAATGAAGGCAAACGAAGCAGTGAAAAAATGACCGATACTTACGGAATTATCACTGAAGATTGGCTGACCAGGAATGCAGGTTCCTCATGAATTGACGAAGACGGCGCTCGATCAACGACTTACCATCTGCGCGTCTCTTTTGTCTCGGTATGAAGCCGATCCGTTTTTGCGACGAATTGTAACTGGAGATGAGAAGTGGGCGCAATACAATAATCCTATATGAAAAAAACAATGGTTTTCTTCTGCAAAAGTACTTGTGCCAACGCCTCGACCATCACTAACAATAAAGAAGGTCAATTCTTCTATTGGAACCTTTGGTGTGAAACACTAAACTTCAAGAGATTTACCACTAAACACCAAATTATTTAATCCAGATTATTTAATCTGATTCATAATCTCAGATTAAATAATCTCCTAATGATGCTAACATGGTTAACGAAACGTGCTTCGAGCAGTTCAAAAAAAGTGATTTGGTGTTTAGTGGTAAATCTCTTAAAGTTTATTTAATGTGATTTATATTATATTATTAAGGATAAAGTAGAGCAACATGAAAAGTCGGGGATTTACGAAATTAGTTGTCAAGACTATGATCCAAGGTATATTGGGCAAACAAAAAGATCCATATTGACAAGATATAAAGAACATATTGCCCACATTAGATATGGGAGAAATGAAAAATCTTGTGTTGCCCAACATGCAATCGAACATGACCGCAGTATAGATATTAGTAATTTAAGACTAATTAAAAGTGTTAATAATAATAGGGCTTTGGATTCATATGAAAGCATTCAAATAGAAAAATGTAAGAAAATCATGAACCGAGATAAAGGTCCGATTCCTTTCAGTCAACTTTTTCAATTATTAATGTAAGGCTTAGTACACTTCACTGTTCATGATTTTTACACGCTTCGTTAGGTATGGTTTTCATATAAATAGAACATAGTTTAGTTTTAGAATTAGATTAAATCATCTCCTGATGATGCTAACATGGTTAGCGAAACGTGCGTCGATCAGTTCAAAAAAGTGTGTTAGAGTTTAGTGATAAATCTCTTCAAGTTTAATAAAGAATGTCCTTGTTTGTGTGTGGTGGGATGTTTCTGGAATCATATACTATGAATTGCTTGAACCCGGTCAGATCGTTATAGCGACAGTGTATTGTGAACTCGAGCGAATGAAGCAAGAGCTCATAAAAAACGATCTGTTTTGGTCAATAACGAAAAAAAGGATCCTTCAACACGATAACGCGAGGCCTCACGCTGCAAAAATAACACAGGAAAAAATAAGGGAGCTTATATTGGAACTTTTACCTCATCCACCCTATTCACCAGATCTCGCGCCGTCGGATTACCACATTTTGAGATCGTTAGAGCATACATTAAGAGGTAAAAAAATTAACAATGTTGGAGAAGTGATATGGAAAGAGACATACTATTCAAGTATGTCTCTTTCGAAACCATATCAGGAGAATATTGGTGAGAATGACAACTGACGGCGCAAGTGTCATGATAAAAGTTGGTAAACTTGTACCTTGCTACCAACAACGGTGTTTCGCACACGGTATACAGTTGGCTAGGATCGATACTTTATATAAAAAAAATCGAAATACAAGTAAAACTTACAGAAAAACTTTGATGATGTAGATGACGACGAAGAAACGGAAGAGATAAACGAAGAACAAAGTTTGACCGTAACTATCGATCGACAAACCGCTAAAGTGATTCCCCGCTACAATGATCGTCCAAAACAATGCGAAAAGTTGCAAGGATTTTCAGAGGTTCGCCAACCAAAGAAGACATGTATTTGCAGAAATATGTAAAAGAGACAGGGATAGAATTGAGCTTAATTCTAGATTTTCGTACTCGTTGGAATAGCTTGCTTGATATAATAATAATATTATTATAATTAATTAAAAATATGTAGGTAGATTTAACAGTCTTAAAGTGTGTATTGTGAGAGCTTTCATCGGCATAGCATCTGACATAAAATTTACGGACGAAGAATGGTTCAAAATCAAATAATTAATTGATACCTTGCAGCCCTTTAAATTGGACGTCAAAGTATTATGTAGAAGAGATTCTACCCTAATAACCGCAGACACATTTTTTCGATTTATTTTAGACAAGTTGAAGAATCAAGACGCAGATTTAAGTACTAAACTATCTGAAGCGCTTCGTGTAAGAGAACAAAAGGCATACTGAAGTTACAGGGATGTTGGTTTACTTCCAGAATCCAAAAAAATATGATCAAGAGTTGAAAACACCTGATCATTCAAGATACGTCAAGAAATGAAAAACGTTTTATGTAGAGTTATTAAAGCTCACGTCGAAAATGTAGGACTTGTAGCGGCTACAAATGTCGGCCAAAATTCTTTGCAAAATAATTTAACATTACAAAAGGAACTAGAAATGCAGATAAAACAAGACAATGAAGACTACACTAAACAGACTGAAACTAGAAAAGAGAAAGATTTTGAAAAAGTACTAAAACAAGAAATTTCGGTATACGAAACTGATGGAGTGAAAGCAAAATACTTGACTTTGATGCACGACTATTTATTGATAGTTAAAGCAACAAGTATAGAGGCAGAAAGAGCGTTTTCGTCTGCTGTCTACATATGTAGTTCCATAAGTAGATTGGGAGATAACACAATTGATGCTATTTGCTTTTTAAAAACACTTTTCCATAAAAAGATGTGACTTATTATTTAAAATACTTTTATATTTTTTTTCAAATTTGATGTTAAATTACTTCATGATATAATATCTCGACGCACGTTTTTCTAACCATGTTAGCATCATCAGGAGATGATTTAATCTTCTGATGATGCCTGATGATTGAATTTAACCAGATTAAATCATCTCCTGATGATGCTAAGGTTAGCGAAACGTACGTCGAGGAGTTCAAAAAAAGTGATTTGGTGTTGAGTAGTAAATCTCTTCAAGTTTAGTGTTTCACACCAAAGGTTCCAATAGAAGAATTGATCTACGATGGCTACACGGTCAGCGGAACTAAATTTTTATCGTAACTAGACTACTAAAAAAGCAGATTAAATCATCTCCCGATGATGCCAACATGGTTAGCGAAACGTGCGCCGAGAAGTTAAAAAAAGTGATTTGTTGTTTAGTGGTAAATCTCTTCAAGTTTAGTGTTTCACACCAAAGGTTCCAATAGAAGAATTGATAAACTATACATGTTTTATGGGGCAACTGTTTCTTCAAAAATAATCTTCAAAAGTGTAACAACACCCCTTTCAACAAGAGTTCTTCTAGCAGCTCTTTAGACACCGCTGTAGGGTCGAACCAAAGAATCTAAAGCTTCGCTGCAAACCTTTGGTACAACTTCTTATACGTTATATGCTACTTGTCCACTGCTATCGGGTTCATTATCATCTTCATGTGTTGTTCAGGGTATCCGAATTGTATGGATCAAATTTTACCAACATGTTTTACGGCTAAAAGTAATAGTACTTTGTCATATACATTTTAGTCGAATAATGCCTCGTAAGGGAGCACCGCTCCTCCTAAATGCATCATCCTGAAGATGGTTTTGAGCAAATATTGAGTGTTGTAAAGTTTGAATACCAAAACGAAGTGTGCATTTCAAATTAAAAAACATAAATAAAATACATAAAATAACATAATGCGAGGTCCAAGGTGATAATTACGCAATTTTTTGTACGTATTTTTTTTTTTATTCAAGGTTATAAAATCCATAACTTTTTACGTCAACGAAGTATTTCTTCTTTTGCCTCAATAAGTTGCACCGTTTTCGAGTAACTAGTTTTAAATTTTTCGTGACCAACATCAGATACATCAACTTTTTGCTTAATTGAGAGTTTGTCAGATTTTGTAAGGTTAAAGCATTTTCTATACATCAACTTTATATTGGCTTACAAATATTTTGGTTAGTTTCAAAAACAGATAAGTATCAGAATATTACTTTCAAAACCAGATAGATCCAATAAAAATTATGTGCGTTGCGTTGACAGTTACATTACATTAACCGTTAAACAGGTTTAAGAGGGGATGACATGTGTCAGCTGTTAGCTGTCAACAGCGTCATCTGCCTGGATTGTAATTTGGATTGTTGTTATTTTGAGTTAAATTGTTCTGTTGGAACCTTGGTGTGAAATACTAAACTTAAGGGATTTACCACTAAACACCAAAACGCTTTTTTGAACTGCTCGATGCACGTTTCGCTAACCATGTTAGCATCATCAGGAGATGATCTGATCTGATCAGATGATTTAATCTAGATTAAATCATCTCCCGATGATGCTAACATGGTTAACGAAACGTGCGTCGAGCAGTTCAAAAAAGCGTTTTGATGTTTAGTGGTAAATCTCTTCAAGTTTGTTATTTTGAGTATTGAAGTTTCGGTTGAAATAATGAAAATCAGTCCTTCCGAAAAAGTTGAGAATTTGCGTAAGAAAAAGAGAAATGAAGATTTATGGGGAGAAGCCAAACTAAAAAAGCAATGGTATGTTCAGTTTTCGACTTAGTTTTTGCATTTTTAATTTTACAGTATCATTATTATGCCGTGCTTATTATTATGATTATACGGCTTCGGTTCGGGGCACTATGTAGTAAATAGTGTGGATATTAAATTATTGTTTTCTCTTATTTGTGATTTCAGCCCCACATAGGATAATTACCCAGGATTTAGTGTAACTATCAAACATATTCACGATATTTGATGCTACAGAGCTTTGAATTTACAGGTATGCCTCCCCTTGTCCACCAAAGAATATATCATGCAAATAACAGCAAGAAAGAATCAGCGTGTCTTTGCAAGAAATTAACAAGAGATGACCGCTTAATTTTTCATAAGAAATTTTACACTAGTGGAAACATTTCAGAGCTAAAGATAAAACAAGATTCATTTTTACTGAAGTATACCGTTGCTACAAAAAAAAGGACCGAAATCAACTACTGTGAAATATTTTATTTTCACAGAAGTAAAAAAGCAAAATTCATGTTTGTCAAAAAGCCCGAACTTGTTACATGCCCATTGAGCACCGAGGTGATGACCCGAAACTGAAAATGAATGGAAATAAAAGAAACTCCATTGCAAATTTTATTAAAACATTTAAAGCAATAAAAAGTCATTATTGTAGAAGTAAAACTCGCAACCGCTTATATTTGAATTCTGATCTTAACATAAACAAAATGTGGAGAATGTATGATGTACAGGTTGTCGATCAATCCCTGAAAGTTAGACCGTCCTATTATAGATATGTATTCCGGACAGTGTTCAATATAGGTTTTGGAGGTCGAAGAACAGATGAATGTTCAAGTTGCATTTTTCGCGATGAAGGAATAAACGAAATGTTTACGGATGAAAATAGATGCAATAAATTAAAGGCGCAACCGTTTTATTCGTTTTTAAAGAAAATAGAGATGATCTCCTAATAATATCATTTGATTGCCAGAAGATCCAGGGATTTGGGTCCCAGATCAAAGTGCTTATTACTCTAGATAGCTATACAAATATAGCCTCACCATAGTCGTCGGTAACTCAAAATGTAAGCAAACAAAATCATAATGAATGGAATCAAACAGAACATAATAAAGAATCCAACGAAATATAATCTGCAGAATGTCAATGTCTATCTAAAATTAATATTCCGGAAACTATTAGAGTAATTCACGTGTCTTCAGATAGATGTGGAGGTCAAAATAAAAAAAATTATATGAAGTTTTTGTTTGTTTGTGTATGTTTTTTAAAAAATACCCCTCAGAACGTCTCGAGTATAGAATACATTTTTTATATTGTTGGGCTTTCGTTTCTTCCACCCAACAGAATTTTCGCACACATTGAAAACAATATTAAAAGGTCTGATGTCATAATAGATCCCCAGGCGTATACAAATCTTTTTTCCGAATTACCAACTGTTCGATCTCTAGCTGGAATAAATTTGGATTGGAAAACAATTGTTGCAAAAGTTGTGCTTCCATCTGGGCAGTGGCACTTCCAATTTAATCCTTTCAAAAGGTTTATATTCCTCCGTAACACCAAAAACGGTAATATCTTTGTTAGTGGCGAGGTGCACTATAAAACTAACATAGAAAGTTACAAATATCTATCTACAAGAAGGCAAAAAAAATTAAGGATATTGAAACTTTGAACCCTATACCTATTGGCGTAAAAGTTTCCCCCTTAAAATTACGAGACGTTTCAGCGTTATTGGCAAAACATTTTGGCGAAACATTTTGGGAGAAATTCGGAATCTTTATCATATTATGTTTACCCATTTTCAGATAACGTGGAAGAAAAGAATCAAGAGGAGAAGAGAGAACATAGAGGGTGAAGATGATATCTTGAACCAAGATATTACAGAAGAAAATGTGAATCAAGAAGAGAACCTCTCCGAAAAACAGTGTGAATATGCCCATGAAGTTACCAATTTAGTTGTTTAAAATAGTAATTAAGGTTAAACATAATGTTACTTTTTTATAAATACATATTTTCTACTAAAGCAGCTTTTGGTTATTTTCAAAAACATATAAATAACATTAAATAAACTTAAAGAGATTTACTACTAAACACCAAATCACTTTTTTTGAACTGCTCGACGCACGTTTCACTAACCATGTTAGCATCATTAGGAGATTATGAATCAGATTAAATAATTTGGTGTTTAGTGGTAAATATCTTTATGTTTAGTGTTTCACACCAAAGGTTCCAATAGAAGAATTGATCACATTAAATAAGTTTCAAAACATAAAACATCTTCAATTTATTTTTAAAACCAGATATATTTAAAATTAAAAAAAAAACAATAGACCTTTTTATATTATCATTTAATGACTGTAATTACAGCAAAATATAGCTGCCTGAAATTTGTAAATAACGTCACAATTTGAGAATTCTATACCTTCATCCACGACCTCCATAAGTTTTTTTTTCATTCCTGTAAAATTTGGTTTTTTGATGTATCTAAATTTGAAACTAAATGATTCAATTCATCTTAATAAAAAAAATTGTCTAATAAAATTAGATGGGATTTAAAGTTTTTTTAATTTTTATGTCCATATGGTGTTGCTCACGAAAAGTTTAAAAGCGATTTACTCGCAAATGGTGCATCTTATTAAGGCGAACTATGAGTACCTCTTTTACGTAAAAAAGTCAGGGATTTCATATTCTTGAATATTTTTTTTTTTTAAATTGGGAAATTATTACGTTGGACCCCATATTATGTTGTAAGTTGCTTTCATCGATCAGAACATTCACTACAACTACTTTTTAGATTAAAACAATCTTGTAATAATAACGAATAAAATAAATCATGTCGAATGAAAAAAAAAGCATGTTTTATTAAATTAACCTCAAGGAATTTCAGTGAGAGCCAAGTATTAAAAAACAGGTTTTTTTCAAGTCGTGAACTTTCTTTATATTTCCGATAAGCAATCGAAAGAAACATTATTAACAGTATATAACCAAATTTAACAAATGATAAGGGTGAAAATAATGATGACGCTAAAGATTTTAATGTTACAAAATTATTACCTTTAGATGCTTGAATGAGTCGGTTCAGCGATTCGTGTGCTTACCTGGAAAAGAAAAGCATGTAAGTAAAGATAGAAATCGGATTGCATTTTCAAAATATAAATATTAAATAGATTCTCTTCATAAATGTAAATAATTAAATGTGTATCAAAAAGACCGAATTTCAACGTCACTTTTCTCCAGTCAATAATATTATTTTTACAATTCAAAATAAAATGCATTTAATAGAACTATCATGACGTATGATAGTCATTACAATACCAATGAATATCAATTAAAAATAGCTAACAAAGGTTAAAATGTCACTAAATTATAGGACTGCACCAAGTTTATATATATATATATATATATATATATATATATATATATATATATATATATATATATATATATATATACATATATATATATATATATATATAACAAAGGTTAAAATGTCACTAAATTATAGGACTGCACCAAGTTTATATATATATATATATATATATATATATATATATATATATATATATATATATATATATATATATATATATCAGTGGCGGCTTGTAAGGGAGGGCCTAGGGGCGCCGCCCCTCCAGCATTTATCACAGTAAATAATTTTTCAGAGCAAAACACCATATTTTATTTCCGTTCAGTTTCTTTACTTTAACTAATTTTCCTGGTTCACCTCTTGTATAGAGTTTCAATAGCCCGAAAAATAAAAAAGACGAAGAGGAAAGCATGCGTCTGTCCAGCACTGTTGTCTCTCGTTGGACGCAGTCCAAAGAATTCTAACACTGCATATATACGCCATCCGACGGGAAGTCGGCGAAAAGTTTGGGTTGTTGACTGTGGATAGGGTCTTCCTATTCTTGACGAGAGTGCACATGTCGGTACCCTGAAGAGTCTAAACATCAAGAGACGAAATATGTGCCCTCCAATGTAAGGGATGGGTGGGACCCGTCCCCAGTCAAACAATCAAGAAAATGCACACACACACACACAAATCAACTATCAAAATCACTTATGCATCCCAGAACCTAATGAACATTTTTGGTGTATTTCCACCAGCTTCTTACGTATTGTTTTGATTGTTGTTGTCAATGGTGTAGTGTTGGATTTTGATGAAACGACGCATGAAATTGGTTATATTTGGAGTAAACGATCTAACTATTGCTGATAAATTTGCATGTGAATGCCTTTTATATATTTCACCCATATATATATATATATATATATATATATATATATATATATATATATATATATATATATATATATATATATATATATATATATATATATATATTATTATTATTCACGTATGGGCCCTGGTGGACCACGCGAAGTACAATTAGAGGCGTTTGTTGTTGTTAGCCTTCCTTTGTGCCCATACTAATTTCATTCTTTCGCTATGAGCTTTTTTCCTTTCGTCAGACCAAGTTGTTCCAGTCTTCCTACATTTTTCTCTCTGGCCAACCTTCCAAACGTTAACCTTGTGTCTGAAACAGCCTCTATCCTGAATTTCACTTTGTGTAATATTTGCTGATCTTGGGTCCTCTTTAATTGCAGCAATCCATTTAATTATTTCTACTTTAGCTTTACTCCTATTTTCATAAAATTCGACTATTTGTCTAGTTAACCTACTCGGATTCATCCGTTTTATGTGTCCGTAAAACTTAAGTCTTCTTTTTCTATTATATATATTATAATATATATATATATATATATATATATATATATATATATATATATATATATATATATATATATATAATATGGCCTCGCGGCAAAAAACTTCTGAATAACTTCCTAACCAAACCAATTGAACAAAGTTCACCCCAGAATACAGTTCACCCTGGAAGTCGAACAAGATAGAAAACTACCGTTTTTGGATCTCCACATCACAACTTTCTGGAACCCTCGAACATACAGTCTATAGAAACTCAACTCACACCGATCGATACCTCAACGCCAAATCCCATCTTCATCCAACTCAAATCCAAGCAGTAGCGAACACGTTGATTTCCAGATCCTTCCGACTGACACTATCAGTTACACGAAGCGAGGAACTACAAAAAATTTCCACAGCCCCTAGACAAAATGGACATTCAGAAAATTCCATCCGGAAGGCCGTCACCGTCAGTACAAAAGAAAGCACTGATAGGATAAACAGACTACTAAGGAAACATAAGATCAGACAGTCATAATTCCTACGTAAAAAAGGTACCCTTGGTCAATATCGACATCTCACTGCAGATATTGATCTCCATTCAATCTGTGCGGAAACTCGGGCCGATTAAAAAATTATCGATAATACCGCACCAAATGTTAATTGAAAATTCGTGCTGAAAATGTCGCTTTCTTGATAGGTGTGGATTTTCCAGGCGTAATAATAATTATTTCGCCAGTTAAAAATTCCGCGTTTGGTAAAGGTTGCCTCGTTAGTAAACATCTTTTTCAGGCACATGGGGTCATTTTTCTCTATGGAGAACTCTCGAAACGGTAGATTTTCTAATTCCTGTAGGTGTCTCCAAACGTGCTTAGTTCAGGATTTTACACGATACTAACCAAAATGTCCTCTTATTGTTCTACCGTTATACGTTTCGATCATCCATCAGGATTGTTGTAATAAAACGAACCTGTTTCGCCTAAATGATTGAAAATTCTTCTGAATTTTTTGAAAAATTTGATGATGATTCTGGTTGGGTAGAGATGTTTATTTAAAAATATTTTTTCCTCATATTCAAGACACACTTTGTGAATTGCAGATTTTTCAGCCATCAACAAGGCCTACAATGGAATATTCGAACACGAATATCTCTCAAACGGCGTGAGGTATCGATATTGACCAAGGGTACGTTTCTTACGTGGAAACTATGACTCTTTTCTATTTTGAAATCAAAATATTCCTAGCTTTATAAGATAAAAAAATATGAGCGAGTTCATTCCTGACAAAGTAGGTGCAAGCGCCCTCTAGGAACTAGGCTAGTACCAAATTCGAATTTGTCGCCTTTGAAAACCCAACTATGCCGATTTTGAACCCGATATCTTTATCAACGATATTCTTTATCAACCATCAATCATCAATTTATCAATCATCTCAATTTTTCGAAAATTTAGTTTCACTTGCAACAATCTGTATGTTTTTAATGACAGCCTAAAATTTGCCAAACACATTTATTTAATATATATACAGGATGTCCCATAACTATCCGAAATAGAGCAACTGGTGATAGATCAAAGAGATCAAAATAGAGGATTTACTCATCTGTTTGCAAATTTTAGTTAGTCATTAAAAAGATACAAATACAGATACATTAAAAGATCGAATAATAATAATAATTATAATTCAAATATTCATTATAGCTAAATACTTACCGACCCTGAACAACACAAAAAAACTTTCTTAATTCGAAAACACACCGTAGAGACCAAACAAATCCCTTCAATGTCGCCCCTTCAATTACAAAACGATTTTTTCGCCCAATGTTTCCACATAACGAAGGAAAAAAAGGAGTAGCAGCAATATGATGGCATTAAAGGATCGAAAGGTACGTGACGAAATTCTAATGTCTAAGCGATCCGTTGAACACGCACGGCCGTCTGTGACGTCACAGACCCGAAGCAGTTACCCGAAAAAGGGGATTTATAGAAACAACTTCATATCGAGTGGAATTACATCGGCTGAGTTATTGAATCAAAATTCTGAACCAGCAAACGATTTTTTAAGAAAAAAAAGGGATGGATCATTATTTATATACTAATTTGCCGAATTGTTTTTTTCCTGCGGTGTGTAAACTCGATGATGTATAGGATTATAAGGAAATTTCTGAGCTTTTTTTCTCTAATTTTTTTATTGCGGAATGTAACATAAATACTGAGCTGGAATATGAGAAAAATTCGTTAGGTTTTTCGGTGTATAGTGATATAAAATTGATCTAATAGATAAAATATAATAATACTAATAATAACACAGGTCAACAAATGTAATCTTTTTTGAGGTAACATTGATGAAAATAGATGTATATGAAGTATTTTTCTTACTTTTCAGTAAGCTAATTACAGTAACACGTAGAGTTTTTTTTGTTTCAGAGGGTGGTGAGGTAAAACAGAAGATGGCATATTTTTACAATCTAATATTTATTTAATATACAGGTAAAACGTGTTAGATCTAGGCAAAGACATTACTGAAGATTATGTGAATAAATATATTACATGGGATGTCATACAGCGACAAAAACGTTCACTGTTTCTTCTGGTGTTATGTAGCACCATCTCTTTTTAAAAACCAACAGTAGTCGCCCAACATAGATGGGTTCCAGGGTCTCTGGTATCATGCTGCCATCGTATTGATGTCCTGGTGAAACCTCTCTTCTTGTTTGTTGCTTACTGCACCCAAATTTGTGTAATTTGGACCACCCCCAAATGGGAGTGTAAAAAATGCCTTTTAAAGACATAGCACACCCTGGTATTTCATAGGCTTTCAAGAGTTCATCTATGAGGGTTTTCTAGTTTTCGTCTTCCTTGTTGCCCAGAAATCCTCTCACTGTACTTACAACAAAACACTTCCTTCAAATTTTTCTAGAAAACGGAAATCACCTAGAAGTTTCCTTATTTGGGGTCCAATAATATGCCTTCTTTTACTTTTGCATCACTTAATTTTTTGACTTTAGGTACTTCAAACCATTGCCTTCTTGTTCCATGGCTTTGACAAAATTTTACTGGGTTAACTAAACTTAACTGGGTTAACAAGAAAGGCATATTTTATGTTTGAAGAACCAGATTCAAAAGAAGTTCTATGAGGCCAATATTTCTTACTGTAATGTCCTTTTGTTGCACTACTGTTACATAGACACAAAAAACAGAAAAACATTTTGTAAAACTCCTTTAAAGTCCTAGTAATATACCTGACCGGTACAAATAATTTCAATGGCCCCAACAGAAATATTACAAAATACTTTGTGCAGAAACTGCACACCACAGTATGACTCTCACTATGGAGAGTAAATCAACTCTATTGTTGATTAACCAATCCATTTAGATGAAAATTAGCCTCATCAGACATCTATTATTTATTGACAAATGTCCATGTGCATTTTTAAGATTTAAGCAAGCATGGTTGAGTTCTAATTGCAGCTGGAAACCGTGAGGGCTACTGAGAAAGGCGTCGCCGAGTTGATTTTCCTGGCACTTCCCAAACACTTTTCCTTACATGTTCCATGCTTTCAACTGACGTTGTTTGTGATCTACCTTGTCTTCTACAGTCACCTACAGAACCACTTTTCAAAAATGAAAGGGCCAATTTGCCTATTGTGCGCATGGAATGAACATCTTTAACGCTAAATATTTGTTAACATTGGCTGACTTGAAACAAAGCTTCTTCCATTTTCAAAGTAAATTGTAACAATTTGTGTCCATTCTGCAAGTTAATATCGCCCAATTTTCAGAATTTCTCATTTTTTATCTTATTTTGAGACAAAAAAACGTTAAACAATAAAATAAGAAAATCTAATTCAAAATGTGGACCTTCTTTTGCACCATCCTGTATTCGGAAATGTATGGACGTCAAAACATTCGTAGCGATTCTTGCTATTTCCAGAAATAGAATGTCAAAGAAGTATCTTAATGTTTGCGGTACTCAATTCTTATAAACATATGCAATAGCTTATTTAAATTTCAATTTCAATTCAATTATTCAAATATAATTATGAGCCACTTCAACAACATAAATTTAATAAGATTCTCATTGTAAAACATCACGTTCTCATCGGATATTGCATATAACTCTAATTAATGCCGGAAATCAGTCATACAAAGTAAAATTGGTTAGTACTTTAGATAATCGATAACATTTCCTTAATGAATCTACCATTAATATAACCACGTTAAATTTATATAGTAAAATATTACCCGTATATAATAACATACAATATTCCATCTAAATAAGGTACAAAACCAAAAAAAAATATATATAAAATATCAGATAAAAACATAACTTCAAACCATTTTGAATATTAACTAAAAGATATCCGTAAGAACTATCAAAAATAACTTAATTGAAGAATATAAGGGTCATTACATTCAATAACTCATTTCGAAACCTACTTAACTTTTCCTCTATATCCTTTTTGTTAAAACAATTGAGGCAAGAATCACACCACCATTTCAATTATTTATAACTTTTAAAAGAAACAAAACAGACTTTATTTTGTTTATATTATTTTTATTTCGCCTATAAATGTAAATTTTTTTTAATTATGTCCATCAATGTAATATATGTGTATCATGTGTATCAATGTAATCAATCATGTCAATTATGTGCCTTTTGCAGCAATACAACTTTGTGTCCTTTTTAACACATTTTCCATATCTGTCAACATGTTGGAGGGGTTAATGCAGTAATTTCAGCAGGAATGTTGTCTTTGAGCATTTTTTCGTGTTTTGCTCCCTCCAGCCGCTGCTTGGCCGCCGGACGGGATGGGCCAAGTGCTTCGCACCACTCCCCTCTGGGAGACAAGTACCAAAGGGGGGTGTAGTCTTAAGATATAAATTCATTTGCCGATGACACTGAAGTTGTTTCGGCTTAAAATCGTCTTTCTTACTTTGGTAATCTAAAAGAGAAAAACTTTCACTTCACCACTTCACCAACTTTTTCCTTTTTTGCCGAACGGGGACATGGTGTCCCTTCCCTCGATGTAGGTCCCACGTTGGGCAACAGTCAACCTAGTCCTCTAAAAGTTAACGTTCCGGTCTGCTGTGCCGTCTACCGCCCAAATCCGCGATATCTTCCGGACGGTAGTCCGTTAACCTTCGCAGTTCTTGATTTGTGTGGTCGTTTAGCACTGCCTAAAGGGAGCCCACATCATCTCTCTATGTATCTGAATATTAGAGATGTACCAGGGGGAATCCAGAGGTAGTCTCACTAGCTTGTTCTCGTAACCTTCTAATAGCTTGATGTAAGATTTTGCCGCGCAGCCCCACGCGATCGATCCGTACATCATGACGCTTCTCACTAATTTGCTGGTTCTGCAAATTTCGTCACGGCTTTAATCCGCGCGTTCTTCGCATGTTGCTTCCATAAAATCTTCTTGTCAAAGGTGACACCAAGATACTTTACAGTATCTTTCCATGCCACTCTTTCATTCTCAATTTCCAACTGGTGACCGGGTCTGCTCATTCTCTGCGAGACATATATAGCATGTGTCTTGGTGATATTCACCTTGATCTTCCAGGCTATCAACCATTCCATCAGGTCATCCAGATGTTCCTGGACGTATCCGACGGCCTGGTCTAGTCTTTTGTGTCGTGCCATTATGGCTGTGTCATCGGCATACAGGGCTATTTTGGTGTTATTCCTCCTTAGAATATCACTGATGTATATGTTGTGGAGATGAGACGCTAGCACCGCTCCTTGCGGTACTCCAACCTCCATCCATTTTCTGGCCGATTTTACTACACCCATTTTCACAGATCATTCTCCTAGGTATGAGTCAATCAGCTCAATGATCCACTCTGGAAATCCCATCTCGATCATCTTGTAGATCAGCCTAGCGTGCCATACCTTGGCGAAAACCCTTTCGACATCGAGTAGGACGATTGCCGTACCATGTCTTCTGTCCAGTGTTTCTGTTATGTATTCTGTGACACATAACAGTTGATCTTCTGACGAGTAGTTTTTGCTAAACTCGAATTGTTCGGGTGGAAGATTGCTATTCTCTTAGAGCACCTTCTCTAATCCCTTTAAAACCACTCGCTCCACGACCTTGCTTATTGATGGTAATAAGCTAGTCGTTCGGTAGTTTTGGGGGAACTTTTTTTCTTTTCCTGGCTTCAATATCATTCTCACCATTGCCTATTTCCATCTATCCGGGAAATACCGCTGTCTAGTGACGGCGGCGATTCCTTTTCTCGGCAGCTTTTTCAGCATGCGATTGGTAACACCATCGCATCCTGGAGCTTTCTTGAGCCCTGGATCTTCTGGATAATACCCTTACAAACTGCGTAGGCGGCCTGGGCCCTATCCTCTTGCGGAGGTTTCTTACCGTCCTTCTGACTAACCTTGAGAGGTTATCGTCATCGTCATCGTGAATGTTGATGACGCACTCTCTTTCGAGCGCGTCAGCCATGGCTTCAGCCTTTGGCGTCGGTGTAGACCAGTCGATTCCTTCCATGGATCATCCTTATCTCTGGATCTCTCTTGAGTGCCCTGTCGACTACCTATAGTGTGTTGTCCGGATTACCTAACTCAGTCAGGCGGTCATTCCACCTCTTTTCCGAGAGGTTTTTCAGTGCCTTTCTCAGTGTGTTGGTCGATCTAGTCAACTCCCTGGCTAGATCGGCCGTTCTGTAGGCACAATATCGTCGATTCAGCACCTTACGCCTTTTTATCGTCTCCGAATGAACCGAGGAACAGGTCCGTAAGGGTGCTGCGTTGGTCTTTGAGCTATTTTATGGTTTGGTGCTTAGGTTCCTTGGTACCGCCCCCAAAGGAGCGTTAGGGCCTTCCTTGAGAACGGTAGCGGGGCGTTAAGACCAAACCTATCAAGGAAGTTAATATATCAATTCTCCTATTGGAACCTTTGGTGTGAAACACTAAACTTGAAAATATTTACCACTAAACACCAAAACACTTTTTTGAACTGCTCGACGCACGTTTCGCTAACCATGTTACCGTCATCAGGAGATGATTTAATCTAATCCTGATTAAAATCCTCAAAAAAGTGTTTTGGTGTTTAGTGGTAAATCTCTTCAAGTTTAGTGAAGTCAATATAATAAAATACTTTGAAAATAGTTACTATTTTTATGAATACATATTTTATCTAGCAATGTAAATTGTTATCTTATTGTTATCGCGTAAATAAGCATTAAACCATTTATATTAGCAATACGTAATCATAAACCATTTATATTAGCAATACGTAATCCATATTCGTGAGTGATAAGTGATTAGTGAGTGTATAATGTTTATTTTAAAGTTATCTATAAATCTGTTGAAAAGTTAATTTATTGAAACCAGGCCAAATTTTGAATTTCAAAATGTCTGAATCTAAGAAGAAATGCCGGCAGTACAGTATTGAGTATTTAAAATATAGGTTTATGCACTCTAAACCTAATCAAACGGAACCTAACCTAATTAAATCAAATTTTTTAATTTGATTTTTTTTTTTATTTTTTAGTTTTTTCAAATGAAGCCTATGCAACAAGAGCATTTCAATAATATGCATTCTGATAAACAGGACAAAGATTTATCCTATTTTATTATTATTTATCAAGGACAGGAAAAGAAACATATAAAACAGCCAACTATATCAAACCTTTTTGCGGTGTCTTCTAAACAAGAAGATGGTGGACAACGAGCTTCATATAATATTTCATTGTTAATGGCAAAAGCGGAAAATCCACACACGATTGGCGAGGAATTAATCTTGGCGTCAGTCAAAAAGGTAAAAAAAAACTGTTCGTCATCATAAGACACCCTCAGATAATATCAGAAAAAATCCTCTGAGTAATAATTCAATACAAGGAAGAATATATGAAATTACTAAATACATTAAAATATCATTATTCGATTACTTAAAGACTCACAAATTTTCCATTCAACTCGATGAATCAACTCCAAATAACAAAGTACTACTCACGTTCAATTCATTAAAGAAAAAAAAAATGGGCACCGTACACGTGATAGAAGTGAAACTTCTCTAATTCATATATAGCGGTACGCAAACATCTACACCGCGCGCATAAGCGACTCTTATTTTATTGCTTTTTTTTTTATTTTATTGCTCTTACTCTTTTTTTATTGCTTTTTTTATCTTATTTTATTGCTTTGTATCGTTGTGTATACGTCGCTCTCTTTTGCTCCACTCCCGTGGAGTCGGAATATATATCTCTCTTTGTCATTCTCCCTTCGTTATTTATATCTTTCTTCTCTCTCATGTAACGAAATCTGCCTAAACGTCACGCGTCCTTGAAGTTTCACTTTCAATTTTCGCCCAATTATCGATTATCGAACGGCCGTCTAAGAACTTTCACTTAAAAATAAAATTCAAGAATAATTATTTGACAAGAATTTGGAAATCTATACAAAGGGAGAATCGATATTTAATATCATGAACAAGTTTTTTCAAGAGAAAGAAATTCCTATTCGTAATATTTTATCAGCTGTTACTGATGCGGTGCTCCAATAATGAGAGGGCCTCTAAGGGTTTCATAGCACATTTGATACAAACATTACCAAATGTACTCGGTGTAGATTGTGCTATTCATCGTCGGCATTTGGCTGCAAAAATCTGAATGAACGCCTGCATACGTCGCTTCATTACATTACTAAAGCAGTCAATAAGACTAGAAGCAATTCATTGAATAGATTATTTGGCCAACTTTGTAGTGAAAATGATGAAGGTTACAATAACTTCATGTTGCATACAGAAGTTCGTTGGCTCTCAAAAGGTATTGGTCTGAATTGTTTTTTCAGTCTATTTGATTCAGTAGTGAATTTGAAAACAGAGATGAAAAACTGCGTGAAAATCTGATTATATCCAAAAATGACATCGTTTATTTGACAGACCTATTAAAATATTTAATGAAGTCAATTTGCAATTGCAAGGTGATGGGTTGAATTCAGTTAAAACAAAAACGTTACAGCTGCTTTTGTGGGAAAATTTCTTCTGTTCAAACGAAATCTAGATAGAGATTATCCCATATTATCAGCAACATCAGCAAATCAGAAATGTTTATTTACTTACTGCCAACACTTGGACGTTCTTCATACCGATGTTAACCAATTGTTAAAACTCCACCAACCTAAACCACACCATTAATTTTTTTATTTCTTACTGATTTTGTGTTTATTTTGAAATTTTTAATAAATAATTCTTTACATTTCATGATATTTTTAATTAATCTAACAATAACAGATAATAAACAAATAAAATGAAGAGGGAGCATTGGATTTTTTTCTTCTTGTAAAGGAGGTGGTGATTCAGAAAAAGTTGGGAAGCTCTAGTGTAAACCTTTTGAGATTTGAGATGTCAACTTGATGGAAGTGGTTTATGATGATATTACAGCATTCTAATTGGTTATTATTGCAGGTAATATGTCTTGAACAATTTCAATCTTATAGGAAAACTTGTGCTAATGACTTTTTAAAATTCGACCTAAACTGCGTGGAGAAATTCCCAGTTGTGAACCAAGTTGTCGAATCGGCATTTCTAGAGACTACATCATCCGCAACATCCCAACCCAAATTATCACAAATATCACGAAAGGAAATGACGCCAAAATAAAATGGTGGCGTTATACTTGATCCACCCGATACAATTATGAAATAGAAGAAGACATCAAGGATAAACAAGCGGAAGAACAAGCCGGTTTCCGGGCAGGGAGATCCACCACAGACAACCTTTTCACTCTAAAAATAGCCCTAGAAAAACGAACCCAGCGAAACAGGGAGACGCATATAGCTTTCATAGACCTAGAAAAAGCTTATGACAGTGTACCAGTATCGAAATTATGGGAAGCAATGGAAACTCTCAAGATTAGACCAACATTGATTCGGGCCGTCCAACTTTACTACGAACAGAATTCTGCGGTTATTAAAATTGGAACATCACTATCTGAATCATTCAATACAACAAAGGGGCTAAGACAAGGATGTTGTCTATCTCCCACCTTATTCAAACTATACGTAGACCAATCCATGAAAGGCTGGGCACGGAAGTGTTGGAACATGGGCCTTCGGGTGGGGGATGACACCCTATATACTCTTTATTTCGCCGACGATCAGATAGTGGTTGCAGAAGACCAACAGGATTTGAGCTATATGGTGAGGAAACTAAATGAAGAGTACACACTAGCTGGTCTCACAATTAACTTAAATAAATGTGAATACTTAGCGGTGAGTAGTAATGACAACGACGATTTACCCTTGGAAAACGGAACAATAAAAAACGTTGACAAGGCTAAATACTTAGGGGTGATCTTCAACAGGCAAGGTAATAGTAATGATGAAATTCAAACAAGAATAATAAGAGGTAGACAAATCATTGAAGCACTCAACTCTGTCCTGTGGGAAAGAAAAATTAGGCGAGAAACAAAACTTCGCATATATAGCTCAATCGTAAAGAGTGTTTTGACTTATGGTTCAGAAGTGTGGGATTTAAATAATACTAATAGAAGAAAACTACTGGCCACGGAGATGGATTTTTTGAGAAGGAGCTGTCGGAGATCGAGACTTGAGAGAATAAGAAATATAAACATTAAAAGGGACATGAACATCGAGAGAGATATTGTGGACGACATAGAGAGAAAACAATTGACTTGGTTCGGACATGCAAAAAGAATGAATGAGACAAGATGGCCACGAAAAGTGTTGGAATGGATACCTCCAGAAAGAAGAAAGAGAGGACGACCAAGAAGAAGTTGGAGAGACGGCGTTGACGAAGCCATGGAAGCAAGAGATTTGCAAGAGGACATGTGTCACGACAGAACGAACTGGAAACTGGGGACGGAGAGGCGGCGACAGCCGTAGATAATCCGAGAATGATGATGTTCAAAAAATCAGTGTGTGATATAATTTATTGTGGAAAAGAGCCATTGGTCCCTACCTTGTTGAAGTTGGGATTAGTAACGAGTCAAAAAATTTAAAAAACATTTTCTGAATAACATGATAAAAAAATAAATATAAAAATAAAGAGATGATAAAGTTCTTATTATTTTTATAAAAAATATGCAAAAAATCGATTATGATATAAGACATTTATGCTATACGTATACCCCTACTATCCCTCTGCATTAGTTACTGCTAATTTACGTTACGTAATTGTCGAATACAATCGGAATATCAGCGAGATTGTTGATAACAGTATTTATATACCTATTTGCTGTGGTCGAGGCTGCTTAACACTCCAATCGATTACCTACATTTATGGCGGCTTTACATGGAAATCAAATAGAGTGAATGATAATTTTCTACGAATAGACGTTAGGTAGATGAGCGGAAAATCGTGATTTGAACTCAACAATGAATCGTGATTAGAAAGCAATTAATTGATTTGGCATTGCAGTTATCTCTATGACTAATGTTTCTTATATTTTTTTCCTCCTATCTAAAACTCAAAAAATATCAAAAATACCTGTTCTTATGTAAATGTTTTATTTATAATATTTTAAATATTGTTGTCAATGTAAGTATCGTTGACATACACAAAAAAATATATTTACTTTTACTCGTTATTTTATATGTTACAAATAATATAATTTATTTTTTAGTTTAGTTTTGAAAACGGGAGGAGGGGACCCTCGGAAACGTTAACGTTAAAAAATCGTAAAATTTTTTATAACATTTTTATATCTTTAATATTTTGTTAGTTAGGCAAATTTATTACAAAAAAGAATCACTGAGAAATTTGTCTCCGTTTGGTTTTTTGTTTTTACCCAGTGATTCTTTCTTTACATAAGAAGAGGTATTTTTGATATTTTTTGAGTTTTAGATAGTGGCGAAAAACCCAAATAAAGGAAAAAAATATATGAACACGCCACAATCATTCAGACATTACTTAATGTTTCTTATACAGCCAATTAGGCGAATAAATCTGAACACTGAATTTGAATCAACAAGAATGGTATATATATATATATATATATATATATATATATATATATATATATATATATATATATATATATATATAATAAAAGATACAGGACAGGAATTTTCGACTGTTTATCGTAGACAGGAATTATCATAGAGAATCCAATTTTCGTCACAAATCACAATCTTATGCAGGAAGTTTTTTTATCTTAAATCTGGAGAGCAATGACACATCAAAGCGTCTACTCTTATTCTCAGCTGTGATTTCACAGAAGACTCAGCTCACTCAGCTACTCCTTTTGAATTTTCCCTAGATTGTATAATTGAAGAGTGTAAGTTCTAAAGGGTCAAAATCGGACATTTTCTGTTATACATGTAGAAAAGATCTATGTTCTATGCCTAATAGTATTGCAAAGGTAGTAAGGGCTAGCGATTTATTTAGCTATTCATCTACGGTCGGATAGAGGGCGTTCCTTATATGTGTCAACATAAATTTTATTACTAAAGGGTCTATGTGCCGACATCGTAAATTAAAACATCTGATGAAGTGTCTTGTCTTGTATCAGTTGTGTTATTCCAATATTGAAGATTGATACTGCGTTGCATTAAACCAAAAATGAAGCGGAAAACAAGGTTAAAAGTTTCAGAAAGTATAAAAACGTCTAAGGATAGACAAGTGGCTCACGTACAAAACGTATCGAAGTAATTTACAAGCTGTGAAGAAACCTCTTCAAAATGTTTTTTTGTTAATCTATTGAGATTAGGTTGTCATTTTTATTTTAGTTAAATATTGATTGTCGCTGTAAATTGCATTGCAAATCCATATCTATAAAATAGCTGATCATATAAAACAGAAGACTTAATTACTTAGATTAATATAGATAGTTAAAATCAATCGAATATGTCATGGACATTATGATAATCCTGGACAAAGCAGCCGCCAAGTTACTGTGTTTTATGCTGTACCTAATGGCCAAGGCGGACCATATACAGGTATGCCGCAATACGTTCAACAACATTTTTGCGTTGTTTCATAAGAACATACAGATTTTGACGAATAAAAATAAATCGGGCAGCAGTATCTATCTAGATACCAGAGACCAAGCAAATAGGCCAAGAAAATATATTGAGGAAACTAACCAGATGGTGATGGAGCACATAACAGTTTCCCTAGATATGAGAACCATTATAGTCGACAAAAATATCAAAAAGAATTTCTTAGTCCCCATTTAAACATAAACAGCATTTAAAAAAAATATCCCAACACTGGAGTAAATTACAGATTTTATTCGGACACATTCCACAAATATTTTCACATCCTCGATTTGGAAAACCAAAATCTGATACCTGCTCAAACTGTGATTTACTTTATGCCAAAATAAAGCAAGCACCGCTGAAGAACAGAGGTATTTTAAAAGTAAAATTGAATTACACCAGAGGAAAGCTGAACAAGCCAGTCATGTGCTAATGAATGATACAATCGAATGACAACACCCCACTTCTAATAATATGGTAATTTCTTTAGATTTGGCGCAGGTGATCTTTATACCAACTCATAGTGACATCTTCTACAGCCGTTAGATCTCGTGTTATAACTTGGGCGTACATTTGGCGGGTACCAATAATGCCTTTATGTGTCTTTGGGATGAGTCTTATCTTCATGAGTCAATATCTTCGGGGTAAAGCGAAACCGGGAGGTTTACTGCCCGGGATAATTTTCCAGGATGTATTAGAAATTGTAGATCTCTCCCGTTAATTTGTTCCCCAGGCAAGTGGGCAAAATTTACGCTTCTCCTGACTGATTAACAAGGTGAGTTTCTCGATTTTAAGCGATGGATGGCAGTATCGATATCTTTATGTATTGGATGGTCAGGATTGGATATAAGTTTCTTGAATTCTTTTGTCATAGTATTTGCCGACGTTGGTGAGGTGGCGCGATATTACTCAGAACTAGCAGCCACCGACAGGGTGTTGACCTGACGGTACCGAAGATAATTCTCATTCTTTCTTCTATCCGGAATCTTTCCAATATTACACCAAGATATTTCGATGAAAGTCCTTTCCCGCAAATGTACAGCTCCTGATTTTCCCGTTGAATGTTTAGATGAAATGTGGTTATCTTCGTTTTCGATGGATTTTGTACTAGCCTCCAGGAGGTAAAGTATTCATATATAGGCATAGAAATCTTCGTTCAAGACTTTTTCAGACTTTAAATTCTCTGTGTTGCTCTGCTAGTGCCATGTCATCTGCATAGCAGAATTTTCTCGCAGTTATTTTGGGAAGATCGCTAACATATAAGTTAAACAGTAACGGCGCCAAGACAGATCCTTGAAGTAGCCCATTATTGAGAGCAGCTGTTGGACTCCTTTTGCCATCCAGGTATACCTAGAATATACCTTCTGTTACTAAAAAAATCGTTTATAAACAAGTAGTCTATTGCAAGGTATTATTTATAGTAACTATTATTTTTAACAATCCACCTCTCCAGACCATATCAAATACAGCCGTCAGATGTTTATAGAAACGCCACTGCTGTCCTCTTTCTCAGGTTATATTGGCAGTAGGCTCCTATATTATGCCTCGTTGGAGAATTGGAGCTGAAAGATGGCTTTTTAAAATAACTATACATTGGGAAAAAATCTGATTCGAATAGGTTCTGCAGTTGATAAAAGTGGCATTTTAAAACAAGATCTTTAATATATTTTTATAGTTCATGAACAAAATGAATATTTTAATTTTATTAGGGATGTATATACCTGTTTGTTTTAGTTCAGGCTAATTAGCACTTTTATGAATACCCTGCATTTATCGATGATTTTATATGGAAATTAAATACGCCGAACAGCTATTTATTCCCTATATTGAAACGTCAGGAAGATATGTGGAAAATCATGATTGACCTACCGCTGAATCGTGATTGCAAGACAATTAATTGATTTTAAATTGCAGTTATCTCTATGACAAATTAATGTTCCACGTAAAGCTAATTAGACCGATGAATTATTCAGACCGAAGAGTGATTTGAGATATACCGATACAAAACAGTATTATATTTATGTTGTTCACAAATACATTGCTTGGAAAATTAAACAATTCCTATAAACTTAAAGCTTACTGTTAATGGTTTAAAAATTGATTTATTCAAAATTACTGTAAAACGTATTTTTCTATCGCCGGAGATATTCATATACTATATATCAAAATATATATTATTCTTAAGCACAATTCGTAGTTTACTCTGCGTTAACAACAAAATCAAATGTTTAAACTGTGTTAAATGTAAACATTTTAAATATAGAAAACCATAACATTATTAATAATGATAATAACAATATTGGGTTGATACAAAAGTTCGTCCCATTTTTTTGAGAAAAATTGAAGAAAAATTTTATTTACTACAAATTACATTGAATCATTATCAAAGAAAAGAAATATATGGAGCAACAAATATACAAATATATCCAAAACTTTGCTATATTGAAACATTTCACTTTTTTATTGATATTATTTTTCTTTTACTCGTTTACGTAATCATTATTTTATTACAACTCTTACTGGTACCAAATAAAATTCGACACCAAATGACCAATATGCCTAAAATTGATTTATTATTTTGGAGTCAAAAAATTACAACGTAATAAATAATTGCCTTCAAAAATATTTTAACAATAAAAAGAGCAACTTTCAATAAAAGTAAAAGGCAGTATTTTCTCCATGAGTCTGTATGCATGCCTGTTTTACTTCTCATTTTCAGCCGGTGCTAATTAGCAGCATTTTTTAGTTCTCACATAGTAAGAGGAGGATTGTCTCGTTTCTTGATGCGTGTTTTCAAAATTTCCCAAGTATGGTCAGTGACATTCATATCAGGGGAATTTGCTCGCTACTCTAACATGGTTATTCCCTCCTCTTCAAGATAATTTTGTACTTCTGCTGTTCGATGAGAAGGTGTGCTGTCATCCATGACAACAAATCCGTCGCCCACTGCACCTCCGAAGAGACGCACAACAGGATTTAAAACTTCGTCAATGTAAACATCACCATTGACTCTTATCTCCAGGACCAGTAGATGTGTCCGTGTACCCCTTATAATACCACCCCAAAATATCACGCTCCCACCTTCAAATGGGATACATGGTTGAACTGTTTCTAGTCGGGCTTCTTGACTTGGGGCTCTCCAAATTAGTGTTCTTGGTAAACCAGAAACCAAGCCAATTCTCCTTTCATCGGAGAACATCACGTTATTCCAGTTAGGACTATTATCCACCATTTCTCGAGCCCATTATAATCTTACATTTTTTTGTTGAAAGGTTAATTTGGGAACACGTAAAGGTCTTCTGCGATGCAAATTTACAGCTTTCAGTCTGCGTTTTATCGTTTGTCGTGAAATATTTACTCCTTCAAGCCTAACAAGCTCCCTTGATATACCACGTGTAGATTCCAGACGATTTCTTCTAGCTATCATTGATATCTGAAGGTCTTGTGCAGCTATTGTACATCGTTTTTTACCACTTCTGGTATAATTCTTTACGCCATTTGTCTCTTGGATTATTTTTTATGAATTTTCAATACAACACTTTGGGAAACACCTATAATTTCCGCGATGTCACTTTGATTAAAGCCCTGTTGTAACAAAGCAATTACTCTTGATCTGTTAAAATGTTATTATGTTATTAAATGTTATTAAAACGATATTATGTTTCTAGGCATTTTTAAACGGACTGACTGAAAACTGAAAAAGAACTGAAATAATATGGAAATACCAGTATCAACGGAATGTGCAAAAATCGAAAAACTTGTCTTATGAGAAAAACAATGTTATTGTTAATTTCATTTAAAAACAGTCTAAAATAAATATCTATCACAACATAAGCATAAATATCCTATTTGTGAATATTCTAAACTTTTGGAGATGTGCGTATGTCAATAGATAGTAAGGCTCGAATCTATTTGAATCTACAAAATATATGTAAGGGTACGCACACAAAGAAAGCAGGTTAGCCAGCGCCTATTTTCGGGGCCGAATACCGGTGCCAGTTGTACCGCTGATACGTACATTACCATTATTGAATCATTTCATTAAAGAACGCTGGTTATCTGCGAGTAAAAAAGCAGATTTTATGAAGGCAAGATGTGCAGTTCATCCTCCGATGAAGAATTTGTGAAGATAAACATAAAAATATATACAAATAGCGGCCTTAGACCTTCATAAACTTATTCCGAAATAATAAAATATACTATAAAAATAACATATTTCGAAATAATAGAAAAAGAATTCAAAGAAAAATAACCAACATGTGAGTGTGGACGATTTTAAACCGCCACATTAATAATAATTTTTCTACTGAAAATCCACGTCCGGCGCCGAAAATCAGCGACCAAGAATTAAAAATTCATTCCGGTGAAATAGTCGGTGCCGGTTCACGTTTGTTTACAAGTTCCGACATGCTTTGTTTATGCTCACGATCATTTAAAACCAAAGTAAATAATCGGTTTTTATAGGTGCCGACTACCAGTAAGCAGGAAACCTAGTTTCTTTGTGTGTGCACCCTAAGGCCGATGCTTACAAGCGCCATAGAAACACGTGCGGAAACAACGAAACTTAACAGTATATTAAGAACATCAGAGATGAAAACGCCAAGCGCAACATAAGGGTACCATTAAGAGACGAAGGAAAAGTGAACAAATTAGGGAAGATTGCGGGGTTCATATTGTAAGATGGAGAAGGATGAGTAGACGATGGTAATCCCTCCACGTGGACAGCATTGATTACGAACGATTAGCAAAATGGGCAAAAACGAAAAACCAGATAATAAAATTCTACCTAAGAGATGGAGAGGGCGCAGTCCTAATGCAAAAAGAAGTTCTTCTGTTCGAGATTTCTGGGTATAGAACTGTCACAGGTGATTTTTCAAGTTTTCCAAGGACGTACAGTTTTTACTATCTAAGCTGTTTTGATGCGATTTAATAATAAAATGGTAATCGGAAGGCGCAAAGTCGGGAAGGTATGATTGATTGATTGATTGATTAATTTCATTTAAGTCACGTCAACGTTCTAGGCATTATTTAGTGACTGTTCACTGTTGGTGAGAAGAAATTCAGGTGTTTCAGGGTACTTGGCATCGAATGAAAAGAAATTTCATAATTGTATAAAGGACGAAGAGCTACATAAATGACTGGAATAATATTTGTTCAAGGGATCAAGAGTCACCTCAAAGCGATTAAATTTTGTGGAAGTATCCAGATTCTTTTAGGAATTCAAGAAGATTTCCCACCACATAGTGGGAGAATAATTCCTCAATGGGTCAAGACAATCCTAACCTTAAACGGATGGAGGATAGGATAGAGCAAGAAGAAATTATATGGAAGGTTGTAAGGAAGGATCCACAAAGAGGGCAGGAGGGAGCCCGGCTCCCATCGATTAGGTATTGATGAGAGAAGAGGCAGTGGCCGATCAAAAGTCTGTTAAGTATAATTTGAGATTTTCTGGAGAGAGAAAAATTGTATTCAGAGAAGAAGTCTTTTTTAATCTGATAAAGAGAAGATTATATTTATGGGAGGCAAGGGTGATGAAGGGTTGTAGTGGGAGGGAGAGAGGCAGGGAAGGAAAAGGAAAGGACCGGAAAGTATGGTAAATGGACCAAAACATCCCCGTCTGGTTTTAAAAATGTGTGTTGGGTTGATTTTGATCGGGGAGATACGTGTGGTCTAACAATATCTCGATGAAACGCAATGTCCTTTTTGTTAGCTGGTTCAGATCACTTCTAGTGGATTGCTCGTTCAAATTCACCTAGTTATAAACACCATTTCTTCCAATTAATGGTCTGATTTTCAGGTAACAGCTCATAATAAACGATTCCCTTCCGATCCCACCAAATGCGTATAACAACTTTCTTCGGATGTAAACTGGTCTTTGCATTGATTGATGGGCATTTCCGCGCTTACACAATGATATGGATCCTCAACGCTAACGTTCCACTAGTCAACGGTGACTTTATTGACCTTGATATGGAAGTGGTTCTAGGATGATTTTATACTGACAATTACTTACGGAACTACAAATGGTTATCCGAAATGGTTTTTTAAATGATCGCCATTTTCGCATTACATTAAAACAGGACAGTAGGTATGTATGAGACATATTTAAATTGTTTTTGATATGCATAGTTTATTGAAAATCACTTTATTATTATATTAAAGTATTTATTTTAATTATATAAAAGTAAAAACGGTAATAAAAATAAAACAGGAGGAGAAAGCATATTACGCCTCAGAAAAACACCTCTTATGGGATTCTTGAGAATAATCTCTTTGTAGAGACCAACAGTAATCTGCCATCATATGTTGATCACATCTACCCTGATATCTCTCCTCCATGACTGTTATATCCTGCTGAAAGTGCCCTCTCTGCTCCTCTCTAAAATCTCCCAGGTTATCGGGAAATCTGTCCATGTGACATTGAAGATAATACATTTTTATGCTAATATTTACTCCCAAACCCTTAAGATTTCTAACATCGTTTTGACAATATCTTTCTAATCCAATGCTTTGACAAACTGTTTCATGACACCCAACTTAATGATGAGTGGTGTGTTTAGTGGCAAAAGTATAATTTTGTCCCTGTTCAGTAATGGCTTATTTACCACATTAGCTTTAACTACAGTTAAAGATTCTCTCAAAGGCCACAACTTTTGTTTCCAGTGATTTTGTCTTGGTCGACTGTCCCAGAGTCAAATGAAGCGAGTATTTTGTGTATTCAATTTACTGACGAAGTAAGAAATTTGCAATTTTTAAATCCACACAAACTGACTATTGATGTTCGTAGTATACGACTAATACCGACCGACCGTAATATTCTTTGAGTTTGGTTAAATGGGTAATTGGGATAGATTCATATCGGCTTCCATTGTGCAATAAAACACATTTTAAACTTCCTTTCGAGTTATCTATAAAAAGCCGTCAGTCAGTAGATTTATTTTAAATAAACCTATATCTAGAAGTAACTTTGCAATGTTGTTACAATAGACAAGCTCTTCGTCCTCACTAAAATACGGTAAATTTTTATTCCCCTAGTTCCTCCCTCAGCAAGATTAATGGCTGAACAAAAATGTGGCATAGAATCAACATCTATAATATATACCACCTTGATCAAAAAGTTCCCGGAATGACAATCGCCTTGACAGGTGCCTCTCTGTCACCCGATTACAGTTCTTTTCCCGCAAACATTCAATCCTACCAAATTTCAGCGTCATAGCCTGACATTTATATAAGTTAAGCCGTCTTGAGTACATCTGCCTCTGTGCGTACACGAACGCAGTGGAAGGCCGTCAACATCGAAAACCGATGAAAACATCTATAAAGTGAAAGAAAGGGTGGTCAATAACAGCAAATTAACCATCAGAGAGCTAGCAAAGAACTTGAACATTGCTTATGGATCCGTTCAAGAGAGTTTCCGCTGTGTTGCAGCAAAGTTGGTGCCGAAAAAAAGGGACCGCGTTGACATCGCAAAAGGCAAGATTTCCAATGCTGAATCCGACCCAACATTTATGAAACGCTTTATTACTGAAGTTAGTGGATTTATGAGTACAACACGCAATCCAGACATCAGTCGAGTGAATGCACCCAATGAACCAAGGCCGAAAAAACCACGTCGTTTTCAATCGAAAAAGAAGGCGATGCTCTCGGTTTTCATGAGCTACAACGGTGTTGTCCGGAAGGTTAAACGGCCAAAAAGGAGTATTATTTGGGCATTATGAGAAGTTTGCGTGCAGCGATAACGCATCATCTCACAATGCTATCATTATCCGCGACTTTTTGACCAAGAACGGAGCGAATACCATCCAACAGCCATCGATTTCACCTAATTTGGGTCCCTGCAACTTCTTTCTGTTCAATCGAGTCAAAAAATCAATACGAGGAAAGCGTTTTAGCAGCCGAGGATTGGATCCAGCGGTGACAGAAGTCGGTTATAGTCCATGGGGAGTACTTTGAAGGGGACAATATCATTTTTAATGAATAAACTTGTATTTTGTATGTTCTGAATAAATTCGAGAACTTTTTGATCAAGACGGTATTCTGTATTGCGTTTTTCAGAAGTAAACTTCAAAGCAGTAACAGATATGCTAAAGAGGACAAAATTAGAGGATGAACGACGAATTAATCAGTTGTAAAGATAGTCGATGATGTATCCTGACGTTGAGCTTAAGCGGATTCCGGTGTATAATGACATATGCAACAGAAGTGGTTTTTAGTAGTTTTAGTTATTCCCAAATAGGGAGAGTGCTACACTCAGTTCATAAAAAATTTCCACTTTTTTTCCATCAAGAGGGACAAGTTAAATAACAAAAGGTCAAAACAGATAAGATAAATGACAATTTTCTATGTAGAGATGTCAGGTATATAAAACGAAAATTATGATTTGAAAGTAGTGTTGAATCGTAATTACAATACAATAAATGAATGCATAATTGCACTCTATAAAATGCTCCACATAAAATCAATTGCACCGATGAATTATTCAATCTACACACTAATTTCTGTTATACCGATATGAAAATGTACATAATTCGTTTAATAAACAAACGTAAATACGTAATATCGTATGGGATACGTAATCCCTCCAAAATTTCATATATTTGATTTTAATTATTAATGTATATCAAGGAGTATCCGATTAACGAGCGTGAATAAACTTTAGTGAAAAACATTTGCGCGCTCAAGGCAGTTTAATTATAAATTATTTATAGAATTTTACTATTCTTATATTAATTCTGCGACATAGGGAAAACTTCCATATGGATCATTTTTTAATATATTATCTAAGAAAATACGTATGGAAAAGATATATGCACTAAGGGTGCCAAATTTGCTTTCATCACAACAGGAATCATTCTTCTTCTCAGCAATGCTTGGATCGTTTTAACACGAATAAAAGGATTAGGGTAAAAAGTCAGATACTTTCCAAAATGAAATATTGTTTTTTTTATTCGAAAATTGATTTGTTTTTCGACGATTTTTCAACTTTTTTATCTTCCAAAAAATATCACTTTTCGAACTCTACAAAATATCAGATGTGGCGGTTAATAATTCTTAAAAAAAACATTCATAATTTGGGAGAACGGTAAAAATGGTTTATTCAAAGTATGCGCTATCGCTAGTTGTACATTTTCCCCATCTTTCTGACATTTTATGGATGCCCTCCCAGAAAAACCGCACATCTTTAGAGGTGATTCAGTTATCCAGTAATTTTTCGATATCTCCGTAATTGTTGAAGTGGTTCATAGAAAGTACATGAGACATCGATGAACACACGTGGTAGTCGGAAGGGGCCAAGTCTGGTAAGTACGGCGGGTGGGGGCAAGAATTCTGCGCCAGGTGTAAAAATGGTGTATCTGATCGCTTTCGTTGTGGTGATGGGGTTTGTCATGCTGCAAAATCACTTTTCCGTGTCTTCTAGCCCATTCTTGACGCTTTTCGATCAATCTATATTTCAAATTGATAATTTGTTAACGGTAGCGAACGGTATTAACGGTTTCGCCTGGTTTTAGAAGCTCATAGTACACTACACTCTTCTGATCTCACCATATGCACAACATTGTCTTCTTTTCAATGCGATTCCGTCTTGCGGTCGATGTAGATGGTTGTCCTGGGTCAAGTCATGATTTTCTGCGTTTTGGGTTTTCGCAATATATCAATTTTTCTTCCCCAGTCACGATCCGATGCAAAAAAAATATTTCTTTCGTGCCGAGAAAGCAAAACTTCGCACACCGTTTTTCGCTTTTCCATCTGGATCTTTCCCATGGCATGTAGACGCTCACAAATGGTTCGGCGACCAACCTTTAACTTATCTGCTATTTGTTGTTGAACTTGCATATCGTTTTCTTCCAACAATGCTTACAATTCAACATCTTCAATTTTTTTCGGTTGACCTGGGCGTTATTTGTCTTTCAAGTCGAAATCACCACTTTTAAATCGTCTAAACCAACACCTACAGCGTATTACATTGGGACATTGTCACCGTAACTTTCCACAAGTATACGACGACTTTCACTCGCGTTTTTCTTTTGATCGAACAAGAAAAGCAGTATGTGACACAAATGCTCGCTCACACTATTTCGCTTAAACTCGACATGTTTACCACACGAAAAAAATATGACGCTAACTCGAAATCGTTTGCAACAAAATGATATAAAACATGAGAATGTGAACCGATCCGTTTTCAGCACCATCGCTTAAAAAAAATTAAGAATTATTAATTGCCACACCTTGTAGTCTCCAATCTTATCATTTGATATGAATTTCTTTTCAGTTGGCCATTTCTTCATGTTTGAAAAGAGAAAGAAGGCGAAGGGGGCTAAGCCAGGAAAATAAAGTGGATGCTGCATGCATTCGTAACACAAACTTACAAATTTCGCTATGGCTAGATTGTCTAGATATTGCTTCGCCGAATAAGGGTTTTTTATCAACTCTTCGTAAGATTTGACAAATAGTGCAGTATAATACTCTCTTGTAATCTTTCCCTCTTCCAAATAGTTGATTGATAATGCTTTGCAAATTTCAGAAGACAGTGGCAATAACCTGGCCGACCGATAGAAGCGTCTTTGCCTTCTTCTGGGTCCATTTGCCGGGTAAAATCCAGTATTTTAACTGTTTCTCCATTTCTAGTTTGTATTGATAAATCGAAGTTCACTTTCGAATGCTGTCGTTACTAGAAGGGAAGATACTGTTCAGGACTACAATCACCCTTGCGATCGCACATTCATCTAGCGGAAAAGCATATGGCTTTTCACTCTATCCACGTAAAACTGATTTTATACATCATCTTGTAAACATGGATCCACCACTCTAAACACCAGAATTGAACAGCATTCTAAATTATGAAAAGAAGCTGATGGAAGTGCACCAATTAAAGAAAATATTTTTTTGAGTTGCAAAAGTACAACGTAACGAGTTTTCGGCAAGTAAAAACATCACTATGACAACATCACTTCGCAACCCTCATATTCATCGGAATTGAGTCCTTGTAACTTTTTCCTTTTCCCAAGGTTGAAAATTTATTCAAAGGAAAACCTTTTGGGACATGCAGAACATTGAAAAGATTCTAATCGACCAGAAAAATCCAGTTCACGAAAATAATTATTATGGACCACCAAGTGAATCTTTTGAAATTGAAACTCGTGCTGAAGACGCAGCCGGTGTTGGTCTGTTTCTCCTCCAGAGGGGAATTGAACAATGAGTCCAGATTGAACGCTACAGCACCAGTCTCATTACTTTATTTACACACCTCGTAGATGCCGGGTTTTCGCAGTTCTAGCAGTTACAATACAACTCGAAAAGTACCACAGAAATTGGTAGATTGTGTCAATTCAGCATAAAAAGATACACGATTTAACGCGCGTAGAATTTATTTCTATCTACCATCAAAATTAAAAATAACCCAAATCGACATGATTTTTGTAACGTTGATGAGAATGCTCTTTTTGAATTTCATTTAGGTAATTATTAAAACACCTTTTTACAGAAACGGCCAAGCTCGCCCAATTTTCAAGTATCTGCTTCTCCTTTATATCATGGCATAATTCAAATTATTTGTACCTGACTTTAAACTAGATAATGTAGGAATTACCACAAGACCGTAGAGAAGGTATTTCCACAGTATTCTGCGAATCTTTAATAGCAGTTTTATTGTTTCCTGTAGTTTGTTTCTGTCTCGTTTATAGTACAGTTAAGTGTTTACGTCGATTGTATATAAAATGGCAAGTTCTAGTCGTCGATTTTGCTAAAAACGATTTGACGATTTATTTTAAAGTCACAAACTAGATCTATATCCGGGGAAATCAAAAATGCCTTTCTTTTATATTTTAAGTGCCAAATTGCATATCAAGATAAAAGTTGGGCTTCTCATGTTGGCTGTGTGAGGTATCACATAAATTTATTGTAGTGGATTCATCCAAAGAAAAATGCTATGCCGTTTACTATTCCTATGGTGTAGAAAGAACCTACTGACCATGCAAGTAACAAAATTCACTAACCCAAAAAAGGTGCTTCTTCCGCTTCTTCATTAAGCTTGGATTAGTGAAAAACTTTCTTAAAGCCATGGGCAAAGAAGCTAATAGTTTCAAGTGCCTAAAAGAAATATTTCCTCAATTAAGTGATGCAAAACAAAAAGAAGGCATATTTATTGGACCTCAAATAAGGAAACTTCTAGGTGATTTCCGTTTTTAAGGAAAATTAAATGAAAAGAAACTGTCAGTTTGGAAGTGTTTTGTAAGTGTTGTGAAAGGATTTCTGGGCAACAAGAAAGATGAAAACTATAAAAGGTGAACTGTTGAAAGCCTATTAAATCTTAAGATGTCACATGTCGTTAAAAATGCATTTTTTAAACATCCATATGGATATTTTTCAGAAAATCAGAGTGCAGTAAGCGACGAATAAAGAGGGAGGTTTCACCAGGACTTCAGGGCGATAGAAGGAAGATACCAGGGACGCGGAAACCAATCTATGTTGGGCGACTACTGTCGGTTTTTTAAAAACAGATGATGCTACAAAATACAAGAGGAAAAAGTGAAAGTTTATATCGCTGTATGACATCTCATGTAATATGGCTTTGCCTAGATTTAACGTTTTACATGTTTATATTAAATATTGTAAAAATTTACAATATTTTGTAAAACTTTTTTGTATATTGTAAAAATATATCGTCTCCTTTTTTTCCCACCACCGACAAAAATACTGTAACAAAAAACTGTACATGTTACAGTAATTAGCTCATCACTTTCAGATTTAGGACTACAAAATACTTCATGTAGACCTATTTTCATCAATGTTGTTAAAAAAGTTTAAATTTTTTGACCTGTGTAATCGTTTAAACGTAGCGCACTTCTGGTTTAACCTTCAAGAGAAGTACTGGATAAGGAATACCTAAGCGTGAATTAAAAGTGTTTTTCCCTTATAAATGATCACGTTGAGGAGATGACTGAGTGGGGAAATTTTTTTTATTATCCCCACTGCAGATCTCCCGGCATAGCCATCTTAAGATGTAAATACTAACAAAAATATAAGTGGTCGGTCTATGTATGTGGGGTATATCCCACCCAGTGCTGTTGTTGTGTCAGTGTTTTCTGTTTGTTTTGTTTGTTTTTTATTTAAATAACCTTTTTGCATAAATAGTGTTTTTTATCTTGACACAGATTGTGGTAAGTAAATCCTAAATATTATATTTTCTATAGTATTTTTATTAAAAACTTTGATTTTTAATTTTTTTAACAAATATTTATCGGGTTCTTTCATTATCTATTCAGTTCAAAATGAACACGCATTCTCGTACTCGCTGTGGTCTGAAGTAGAAGCGTTATATGAGGCAGCTGATATTTTCAACGACAAAAAGAGTGAAAGCTAGACCGAATCAGTTTTTGAAGATCATCATACTAGTGAACTAACTAAATAAATATATTTTTTAATAAAATGATAAAATAAAGCTAAATTATGTAATAAGTATCTGAAAGTACATTAAGTCCCCTTTTAAATGCCGTTGGAAAAAACCTTTTATCTATTAATTTCGGCTAGACATGATAGTTTGGATAGAACACCTTATTTTAACATTTTTTTTTATTTTTGCTTATTTTTTCGATGACATTAGCAATACTATTATTTTTTGGAACATTCTATAAATATAGTCTTTTTCTATACTTATTGAGGTTTAAATAAAAAAAAAAATATTAAATTGAATAATTTAATCAAACACATACTAATGTGCTCCTGAATAGGGAAGCCCCGAAGTGCTTCTCTTGAGTGTTAATAGGTTTGTAGACAAATATAAATGCAGGGACTTGGGCCTATGAAAATTCTCAAGTGATTCAGGAGTTACCTCTTCATCCTCAGAAAGTCACTGTTTGATGCGGATTTGAGTCTGAAGGAGTGATAGAACCTTATTTTTTAAAGATGATAATGAACACCATATTATTTTTAATGATGAACGCTGTAGGAATAACAGAATATATTTGGTTAAATGGGCATATAAACAATGTTTTCTTTCACTTGTCACATATCTTGCCAGAAAATTGATTTATTTCAAGGAAAATTTCCTTGACTCGTTATTTCGCGAAATGATGTCAAATGGCCACCAAGATCATGCGATCTCACGCTCTTGAATTATTTGTGTGTGGTTATGCTAAATCTGTGATTAACAGAAATAAATCCCGAACAAGTTCTTACCTTAAACGAAACATTCAGCTCATCATTGAAACAATATCAGGCGATATGTATGAAAGAGTAATCGAAACTTAGGTCCCCAGAATGCTTCCACCAAACGAAGCCGAGGGGGACATTTGAACGACGTTATTTTCAGAACATAATGCCAGTATTTGTTCTTTAAATTAAAATAAAAGTTATTGGATTGTCACTTGTAATTGTCATGGTGCCTCATTTTAAAGTTCTGGCACTCTTATTGAACAATCCTTTACTTTAAAATTTAATTTTCTTCATCTTTTTTCTCAAATCATCAATAAATCATTAAAACCATCAATATTTAGGTAATTACTAAAGGTGAAAAATATCAAGCATGATTGTTTCCTATTTAGAATATCTCGAATATATTGAAGTTTTAAAGAAGAACAAATATTGTTTTAAAAACGCTTAACTTAATGTGAATAAAATATTTTAGATCGACAATTACAGAATATGGAATCAAAAATCATATAATTTCAGTTTACTCTCTATCTATTCATACCTCTGGTACAGGTAATTTACGACGTCGAATGCTACTGGAATATCAGTGAGATGGTTGATAACTGTATTTATATGCCTATTTCCCTTGGTCGAGACTACTTAAAACTTTTATCGATCCCCTACATTCATGCCTGGTTTACATGGAAATCAAATAGAGAATGGCAATTTCCTACGTAGAAACACCAGATAGATACACGGAAAATCGTGATTTGAACGTAACGCTGGATCGTGATTAGAAGACAATTAATTGATTTGCAATTGCAATCGATATCTCTATGGTAAATGAATGTTCAGCATAAAGTCAATTAGACTAATGAATTATTCAATCGAAACATGGATTTCTGATATGGTAATATAAAACTGAACATAATTTATACGATAAACTAAAATTCCTCGAAAATTTACTGTATTTGACTTTATATAGAAAACTCAGAGATCACTATCCAAATATTTTTTTTTAATCTTCTCGACGCGCCTTTCGCTAACCATGTTAGCATTATCAGCTTATCATTTATTTTTAATTATATTAAATCTAGACTGAATCTAGATGAGAATGCTAACCATGTTAGCATTATCATCTCCCGATGATGCTAAAATGGTTAGCGAAACGCTGGCGAGAAGCTTGAAAACACTGATTTGGTGTATAGTGGTGTATAACCTTGAGTTTAATATTTTACACCAAAGATTCCAACAGAAGCATTGATTGTTTCATACAATTAATCATTTATATCGGGTGGGACAAGTATCACGCTACCACTTTGTTTTGGCGCCTTTTTTTCCAAACCATATGATTTGATTTTTTTTAAAATGATATGACGATCGAGGTATATTAAGCAAGATTTTTGAACCAAGCGATTTGAAAGAAAAAAATGTTTAATTTTAATTAAGGCAATACACCTGCTCGCAATTATGTTTTGATGATCTATCAAATTGAATGAATTAACGTACGACTTATTGGAACATTCACCATATTCACCGAATTTGTCCCTTCTGACCTCCATTTCCTTCAAGAAGACAAGTATCACCCTACCAATTTGTTTTAACGCCAAATTTTTTTTCACATTTGTGACAGTTGGGATTTGACTGCCATGTAGCACAGAAGTGCGTATATTATGGATAAATACATATATTATGATATACGCTAGACCATATATTATGGTATACGCTAAAAGGGCGCACAGTAGTTGTGTGATTTATTGTTTATTCAAGCAATTTCAAGAATTCGGATATGTTGGAAACACGCTCTGCATTAGAGGTCCAAGAACACTGCGAAACATTGAAAATATTGTACGTGTGGAACAAAGTGTGGAGAAGTCTGCAGAAGCATCGACTGGGCGACGTGGCGTACAACTGGGAATTTTTCCACGCAGTTTTCGCCAAATTTTAAGATAATGACTAGCATATGTTTAACTATAAGATTTAAATGGTTTAAGACTTGTAGCTTACAGACAATAATAATCAATTAAAATCCTATAATTCCATCATAAACCATACATCTATCATCCATCATCAGCTTATTGAACTCCACTGTTGGACATCCCTTAAGAGATTCCATTGTTCGGTCCTGCGCCGCCTTCATCCAGTTTGTTTGATGCACTTTTAGGCCAGCAGTCCATCTGGTAGAAAAGCTTCTATTTCTGAAGGCTGCCGGTCTTGATCTCCATTCGAGAATTCGTTTTGTCCACCTGTCATTAAATGCTCTCGCAACATGACCGGCCCAGTTCCACTCCAACATCGCTATTTTTTCTCTATTCGAACTATTCGATCTCTGAGAGTATTTTTCTAATTGTCTGTTTTGTCATTGTTGAAGTCTCTGTACCACATGTGAGATCTGGAAGGACACATTGATTGAAAATTATTCTCCTCAAACAAACAACTCTGACTTTAGTATATATCTCGGATTCTACATCGATAAGATGTATGTCGATAACATCAGAGTCGAGAAAACTACATGTTTTAAGACACGAGATTAGACAATTAAGCTCGTGAAATCTCCAGAAGAATCGGACTTGCATGGGCTGCTTTCGGAAATCTGAGGTATATAGCATCATAAACAAATCGCATCAAATTGAGAATTTTCATGTAAAATTCATAATCAGCCATGATTATTTGTTATGGGGATTTTTGAAGAAAAAGATTTACACAAATAAGCCCCAAAACCCTATAGCAACTAAAAGCCAACATCCGCGCTGAAATTGCTGCGTTAACACCAGATATGTTGACAAAAGTTATGGAAGATGTTAAAAAACGTATAAAGTTGCATTCCTGGTAACATAAGTTTTAAAAATCAATTCGCACAAAATAAACATTCTCTAGATAAAAAAATATTCTGTCTTGTTTTCTTTTTAAGTTATAAACAATTAAAATGATAGCGTGACACTTATCCCACCCGTTATAAATATTTAACTTAACCAGATTGCACCAGTTTGATCTGTATTCATGGCAAATTCTTTATAGAACTTAAATATACAAAAGTTTAAAATATAAGTTAAAATATATAAAAGGCATTCACATGCAAATTTATCACCAATAGTTAGATCGTTTACTCCAAATATAACCAATTGCATGCATCGTTTCATCAAAATCCAACACTACACCATAGACAACAATAATCAAAACAATACGTAAGAAGCTGGTGGAATTACACCAAAAAAATCCATTAGGTTCTTTGGATGCATAAATGATTTTGATAGTTCATTTGCTTAAGATATGGCAATCGAGGTATATTTGATATTAACTAACTTGGACAAACTAGAAAAAAAATATGATAAAATAAAGATTTGAAAGAAGAAAATGTTCACTTTTGATCAAAACAATACATCTGCTCACAAAGATGTTTTGGTAACGCCCAAATTGAATGAATTGACGTACGACTTGTTAGAAAATCCACCGTATTCACAGAATTTGGCCTCTTCTGACTTACATTTCCTCCAAGAAGTCATAGCAGTCGTAAAAGGGTATTTTGCACCCCACATAAAGCGTTGGTCGAAGTGTACGAGAGTCATTCGAAACGTTCTCGACCGAAAAAAAACGCATCTGATTTTATAAAAATATTTCAATTTAGTTACGTTGAAATTCAATACATTTATACCAACGATGTTTCAACATTTTAATACCCTCACTACAATGTTATTTATTCAAATGTGGAAAAAAGGTGGGTGTCTCAGCTTTGACCTCAAAATATGAAGTCAATTTTCGTCCAGTGAGTAATTTTTTCAGATTTGGGAAAAGGGAATAATCGTTGGGAGCCAATTCCGGCAAACACATCATATATGGAAGCACTTCGAAGCATAGGTCATGGAGTTGTGCAGCAACAGCTCAAGAAATGTGCGCAGGTGCATACCGTGGTGAAAAAGCCCTTTCTTTTTGGCCATATGTATGTACAACTTGAAAAGCACCCTCCAATTGGTCCAGTAATGAAGTAAAATACTCCTTGTTGATGAACCTACCTTTTGTCAGTCAATTTCATAAGACAAATGAAAAAAAATACAGTTCTGAAGTCACTGTTTTCTATCTTTGAATCGAAAACTGAGATAGTCCATATTTCATCAACTGCAGTTCTAATATGTTAGTTCAAACCAGTGAATTTTCAAGACCAAGAACACATGGGTTCATAAGTCCCCGGTATGACAAATATTCCACTTTTTTTTGCAAATTTCGACTTTATTCATCAATATCAATTCTCCTTGAAGAGCAATACAATCATTCCAACGCTTTTCTAACACTAATACACCTTTTTTATAAAACGATTTATCTTTGCCTTCAAAATATCCTTCAGTTTCAGCAATAACCAATTTAGAAATTTAGAAATTTCTTTTCAGCTAGCATTTTTTTAGGTCTGAGAATAGAAAATAGTCGTTGGGGGCCAGATCCGGAGAATACGGTGGATGAGAAAGCAACTCGAAGTGCAATTCATACAATTTAGCCATCGCTGCCAACGATTTGTAACACGATGCATTGTCTTGGTGAAAGTGCACTTTTTTTGTTCATTTGGAGCCTTTTTTGTGATCTCGTCCTTCAAACGCACCAATAAAGCTTTGTAATATTCGAGAAATCTTGCCTGCGGATGGTTGTGTTTTCGGTCGCTTTGGACGGCTTTCACCGGCTGCAGTCCAGTGTATTGATGAATCCATATTTCATTCATTGTCACATACTGCATGAACTAATCCTTTTTACTTCGCTTAAACAGCTCCAAACATTCCTCAGAAGAATCAATACGTTGTTGTTTTCGGTCCGCTCTGAGTAAACGCGGTACCCCTTTCGATAGCAGTTTTCGCATTCCCAAATGTTTATGCAAAATGGTGTAAACACTTCCTTTCGATATCTTCATGATATCAGCTATCTCCTGCAGCTTTACTTTATGGTTTTACGAAATAATTTTGGGATTTTTTCGGATGCTGTCTGGTGTAACCAACTCATTTGAACGTCCAGAGCGTTCAGCATCATCGGTGCTTGTACGGTCACGTTTGAATTCAGCATACCAATCAATTATGGTTGATTTTCCTGGGACAAAGTTCGGGTAATGTTTATCAAGTCATTGTTTTGCTTCAATACTATTTTCTTCATCAAAAAGCAATGCTTAATCAACATACACGAAATTCCTTTTTTTCCATTGTTTTAAAAATAACAAAGTAGTGTCACTTAAGGCACAACAACTCAGAATCTAGTAAACAGATTGTCATAAAATGTTGATACATGACGTTTGAAGGTTGGCACAATCCACCACTGATAAGGATTTTTCGTAAGTGACTATCTATATGTCAGACCAAGGACTTATTAACGATGTATTAGGTATCTAGGATGGTTTAAATCCAAACGAATCAAGTTAAAACCTTTAAAAACTACGCCATTTTTTTCTTAAAAGTTTGCGATTTAGGGCCGGTTCTACAGTGCAAGAATATATCAGGTATGCGCTATAACTGGAATAAAATTTGAAACGCCCGTAGCCCAATCGTTCTGTAGAACGCGCCTAACAGGGGTTATGTATAGCTTATACCTAGTATATTCTTGCATTGTAGATACGGCCCTAACTTAGGTAAAGATTACCTACCTGTATCTTACCTGATTCAAACTTAAGTAATAAGATGAATTGGAACAGATGAACTCGAGACTATTTATGAAGCGTTTAAGGAAACTGGTTATTGCGTGATTGATGATCTCCAACTAATGATGATCTCTAACTAATGAATTTGATGATCTCCAACTAAGACTAACTCCTCAAGGGGATAAACATGCCCAAGATTTGATTGGCATTACTTTATTGTGGCTCAGATGCCCAAAATGTAAACCTCATTAATTCTTTCGTAGCAGTTCCTAACACCATTTAAGTCATGCTTTATTAATCGAGTTGAAAACAAAGTTGTTAGTTCCTTTTTACTTGAGGGTCTATCCTAATTCATCTTCATACTTATTCCCTGTATAATTAGTGTAATACGACGGAAATATCATCCATGCGGTATGCGGTAGTGCAGGGGCGATTCGCAAACGGATTCATCGAAATGTTGCGTCCTCTTTGTAAAGTAAGTTAGCAAGAATGTTTGATGGCCGCTAATAAATATCAACGTACTTCCCAAGAGTCAGTAGGGATTTTTTTTAAAGAAAGAGAAACGCAAATAGTTTATGTACATATTTATTTAGTCTGTAATGTAAATTATCATTGCTAACGTCTTCCACTACATTAGCAAAATTCACAATAACTTTTTGTCGAAAATTAGCATCTTTATTGCCAAACAATGTCAACAGGTTGTTTTTCACCTCTTCTTTTATTTTCTTTTTCTTCTTTTATTTCTCACTTTTACACATTTGGAGGGAATGCAACAGATGATAGTCCGAGAGTGCGATGTCCGATGTGTAAGACGGATGGAGCAAATCATCCTAATAAAAACGCAACAATTTTTGCCGGATCCTGACTGAAACTGTAGTCGTGCATTTTCATGATGAAACGCGAAGCTTTTCCTGTTTGGTAATTTTGGCCGGTTTTCTTCAATTGCTGCCTTCGGCCGACCAAATAGTCAATAGTAGAGATCGAGGTTTATAGTTTAGTAGCGTGGAAGAAGCTAAAAATGTATGGATCCCTTCCAATCTCACCAAATATAAAGCAAAAATTTCTTCGGATAAAGGCCGTTTTTTTTCCGTGCTTAAAACCGCTGACCCTGCAACCCCCCATGATTTTCTCATTGCACATTATTGAATGGAGTCAGAAATGGAATCAGAATTTTTTTAGCAAAAAAATAGCACGAGTGGTTCAGTCGGTTAAGACGGCATTTATTTCCATCACCATGAGTGTTTGAAGTAAGGCCAAAGCGATGCCGATATTCCAAGTCAAAAAGGTCCTCGATCCCTGAAGGGACCAAACCGCTTTTACGTAAACAGCACAAATCTGGCTTTTTTTTGCTTGAACAGCGTTCTTCCTCTTTTTGATTATTTCAAAATGTATAATGTGGCGTAAATGTAAGTTATCGACCGACATTTTCAATTTGAATAAACTTGACTAACTAAAGGCGAATCTAAAAATAAACAAAAATACCACAGGAATTAATTAATTCCTGTAAATAACACAAGAATTAATAATATGTAAATAAACATTAATCTAACACACATTTTTGTTTACAAACGTTAAAAGGGCATCTAATGATACATCCTTACGAACTTTCCAGGCAACCTGATATATTTTTGATATAAAAGGCATTTCTAGACTTAAATATCCACCACTAACATCACTGCAAAACATTAATAAACTCACAATTAAAATTAATACAAGCAAAATAGTAAAAATGTTGAATGAACAAATTCATACCATCTAAATAAAACTGACAGGGACTGGGTTATTTATACCGCGCGCGGTTTATAAATCGGTATTTTTTTTCTTAGGCTGGTACAACCGTATGTGATATACATGTGAAGTTTGAACGCGATATGTCAATTAGCGAATGTTTGAATAAAAAAATTGAACAAAGAATTTTTGTAAAATTTTGTGTTTCCAATTGAATTTCTGCAACGGATATATTGAAAATATTGTAGATAGCCTATGAGAATTGTGCTATCTCAAGAACCAGAGTAATTTAGTGGCATAGGGCATATGTAAAGGCCGTGAGATCGTTGAAAACTTTCCCCATGCCAGCCGATCATCAACCTCTACTAATGACAATAACATCGAGAAAATTAAGAAAAAAACGTGCTTAAACTCGTCATGTTGGCATTAGAAAGATAGCCGAAGATCTTGGCATCTCTTATGGATCATCTTAACACATTTTGCACTCAAGCACCGTATTCGCCGGATATGGCAGCATGCGACTTTTTTCTCTTCTCCAAACTGAAATATAAGCTCCGTGGAACGCTCGCTGGCTCGATTGAGAACTTTAAAAAGAATTCGCTAAAGGAACTGAAGATCATTCCGGCCGAGGCGTATTCTAAGTACATGAATGATTGGATCAAGCATTGGCATGCATGTATCAAATCAACTGAAGCCTATTTTCAAGGCGATAATGCAGATTTGACTTAAAATTGCCAACAAAATTGTGTTTTTTCACCAGTCCCGGTCAATTTTGATCTCATGGTATATGACATTAGTTTAAATAATTTTCAATATATCAAGCTTTTAGAGCACAAGAAATACTTCTTTTAATAGATCTTAATACGAGATCTTTTAAATCAACATTATTATAGTTTTATTTTAATCTTTATCTATTCATTCATCTGAAGCATTAGTTACTGCCAATTTACTACGTCGAACGCTACTATAATATCAGCGAGATGGCAGATAACTCTATTTGTGCCTATTTGCCTTGGTAGAGGTAGTTTAACACTTTTATCGATCGCGTACATTTATGGTTGGTTTACATGAAAATCAAATAGACAGAATGACAATTTCCTACGTCGAAACGGCAGGTAGATACGCGGAAAGTCGTGATTTGCTGGATCATAATCTAACTATTAATTCATTTGAAACTACAGTTATCTCTATGATAAATGAATGTTCGATATAAAGCCAATTATGCTGAAGAATTAATCAATCTGTAATATTCCGCCTATTTATTACAACAATATGATTCTAATAAGTTTTCTTTTTATCTATTCAGCCGTAGAGCGAAGTTTTTTAGTGACATTTTGAGAACAACAAGAAACAAAAGTCCGAAAAGTTCGTAGGGATTTTCTATTAGTTGGTCTTTTTACGCTTGTAAACAAAAATCTGTATTCGATAGTAATGCTTATTTATATATTATTAATTCCTGTAACATTTACAATGTTTACATCCAGATTCGCTTAAATTTAGCTTCAGTTAGTCAAGTTGGTTCAAATTGAAAATGTCGGTCGATAACTTTTATTTACGCCACATTTCAACAACAAAGAACAAGATTTCTGGGTGGTTCCATTTGGCCCTTTGACGCTTGGTTTCTGGATCATATTGAAAACACCACGCCTCATTACCAGTAACAATGCAGTACTTGAAGTTTTCGTCCTTTTTTCGACTCTTTAATCAAGTCCTTGCAATGTTGGATTCGGAGCAATTTTTGGTCGTCAGTCAATTTGTGTGGAGCCCATGCGATGAATTGAATATATGTTCAATTCGATTTCCATGTATCGTAACAAAGATGTTGGCTGATTTTTTATAAATTCATGCACAATTATAATGTTACTTTAAGTAACCACGGAATTTTTCTGACCAGAATGTTCGTCGATCTTGATGTTCTCACGACCTTCTTTGAATCGTTTAAATCACACGTGGACTCTGCCACGGGATAAACAATCCTCACCAGACACTTGTTTCATTAACTGAAACGTTTTGGTGAATGTTTTACAAAGTTTAAAACAAAACTTAATATTCGCTCTTTGTTCGATGTTCATTTTTCGACCAATGGTATAAACACACAGACACTTTAAGCCCGATAACTTCACTTCTAATGATCAGAATGTCATAAAATTTTGTCAGATCATTAGTGAAGGATGCACCTTTCCAACGCTTACCTTTTACCCCATCAAAAGATGGCGCCATTAGAAATAGGTATTTTAAAAAGTCCTGTTTTCCGTGAAACGCACCCGGTACCTATCAACTGAGGGTAACAATATGTCGAAATAGTAATGGAGAAATCCTAACAGGCATAAATAATCTAATGCATCGATAGGCTGAATATGTTGGTTGCGGATGATGAACAGAACATAGTTCAAACATCCCAACAGCTGGAAGTAATAATAAATCAAGACCAGTCAGCATTAACACTGGAGGAAATAAACATGTGTGAAAAAGCTAAAAATGAACAAATCTCTAGGAAACCTCTCAAACTCTTGAAATATGGAGGAGAAAACTGAGTATAGCAGTTACATGCCTTAGTACTGAAAATATCGAAGAACGAATGTATGCCTAACAAGTTGAACGATGACCTAACATGACCGATCTATAAAAAAGATCTAAAGTGTGAAAATTATCGAGGAATACCGCTGCGTAACTCTGCATGCACGGTCCTATCAAATAACTTGTATAAGAGACTGATACAGGGAGCAATAATCACAGATTAAATCATTGGAAACTACCAGACTAGATTCCGTCCAGGCAAATCCACAATTGTAAATTCTTCGCGGCAAGAGAGATTTTGGAGAAAAGAAAGGAATACGGGATTAATTACGGCAATCGAATTCTATACGAATTTGAAATCCCATTGAAGCTCATTAAAAGCAATTAATATCAGAATGTCAGTAAAAGTTAAGATAAATGTCTCTTCCCATTTAACACCCAAAAAGGATTAGTATATGGTGATACATCCAGAGTGCCTACTGATTAATCTGATCCTTGAGAAAGCAGTTCATGACGCTGACCTCAACGTAAGAGGGACTATATATGTTTTACCCGTTAATATAGATGATGGTTTATGCTGATGATCTGGACATTGTTACAAGCAATAGGGCAAGGATGAAGAGGGCATTCATAAATATCCAAGAACATGCCCATATAGTGGGCTTAACTATTAATGAAAACAAAATGAAATATTTAGATAATCTCAGAAAACCAGAGACAATTGCCTGACAAAATAATAATTAGCATATCTACTTTCCAAGCAATTTGAAAACTTGGGTTCGCCCAATAAATGTGAACAACATGTCCACCGAAATTAGAAAGCGCATACTGCTAGCAAACAGATACTGCTATTTCGGCCTTCAAAGAAACCATGAGATCAAAAACTTTATCGCGCCTCTCTAAGAAGAAAATGTATAAAATATTAATCCGACCTTTACTGACATATGAGAGTGAAGCATGGACTCTATCCAAGAATAACCAAAATGCTCTAAGTGCCTTTAAAAGAAAAGTCTTGAAAATGATCTATGAACCAATTTGCGGAAATAACACATGAATAAAAAGGTATAACCATGAAATTTATTTAGATGCTATAAAAAAAACTAAGACATCGTCTCATACATAAAATGCACGCGTCTGAGATCAAAACAAAAACACCTTTAATACAACACCGGTAGGCAGATGTAAACGAGGGAGACCCAAGCTCCGGTGGGAAAATAGTTTCAGGGATGATGTAAAAAACTGCCCGAGACAAGGATACCTGAAGAAACAAGCTTGTACAGACGAATACCATTAGGGGGTTGTAGATTCACAGTAAAAATAAAAGAAAATTACGAGAAGAAATTGAGGTCATCTTTCAGACGTAATCTTTAAAAAAAGTGTTTTTTTTTCTTCTGTAATGTGGTATATTTCAAATTTTTTAATTACTAGGCTAATTGAAAAGGCCACGTAGCCTTCCGAAAATCATGAAACAAATTTATAGTTGAAAAAATTACTTTATTCTTCCAAATATTCTCCTTAAACTCAATTCATGTTTTCCAGTGGTTCTCCAATTCATTAATTCCATCTCTGAAGTGATTTTCTGGAAATCCTTCAAAATACCCATCTACACCTGCTATAACTTCTTCATTTGATGAAAAACGCTTGCCACATAGGAATTTCATCAGGTTTGGGAATAAATAAAAGTCAGAGGGAACCAGATTTGGTGAATATGATGGGTACTCCAACAATTCGTGGTGTAACTCCTTCAATTTGGCCATCGATTGGCCATTGGCCACAAAAATGATTTTTTCTTTGCTAAACCAGGTCTTTTCTCACGAACTTTTGCATCCAATTTATCCAAAAAGTTTGAGTAATACTGTCCTTTTATTATTTTACCGGTTTGAAGGTGGCATCCCAAAAAATGATGCCATAAACTTTTTGGTCTTCGGAGCTGAATAACCGGGCTCAATCCACTCTGCTGTTTGTTGTCGCAGTTCAGGATCATAGTGCTAAACCCAAGTCTCATCCATAGGGACAAAATCAAATTTAAAATTCATTTATTTCTTTCGAAAAAAATACAAATGTTGGTTAGAAAATTTTAGTCAAAGTCGTTTTTGATCAGAATTTAACAAATGCGGCACCCATCTTGCACATAGCTTTCTCTAGCCCAATTCCTTTTTCAAAATATGAAACACCCGTTCAGCTGAGTAGTCCATGGCTATAGCAATTTCACTCAAACTTCAAACTTAATTATCTCTCATCCATAACCATATCATGTATAGTATTAATTATTTGTTCAGCAGGGCGCCCAGAATGAGGATTATCATCCAGGCTTGTAAGACCACGTTGAAACTCACCTGCCCACTTACAAACCATTGTTTTTGAAGGAGCAGACTCGCCTAATACATTTACTATTTCACTATGAATTTCCATTGCCTTTTTTACAATTTCATCACTGCACGCTTTTCAATATTTTCCATTTTAAAAAATAACAGTGATACGTTTACTTTAAGCTGCCGTTTTTGTAGGAATGAATTGACAGATCGACTTGAAACTTCAAATGTGTTCATTTGAAGGATGAAACTTCAAAATGTAATAGATTATATAATTCTTTTACTGCTCTATAGGTGTCGATTCGCAAACTTTTCAATTAGCCTAGTAAAGTATTTTCATTAGTTGCCAAGTTTTCCAGATGAAAAGACAAAATATTAAAACTACGCACGTTACCTAATAATAATAATTCTGTAAGACACCTCGACATTAGTTTCGATAAAAGAAAAACACTAGCAAAAAAAATTAGCAAAGGTTCGGTTTGTTTTAACCGAAACCAAAACTCGTATTTTGGTCTGAAAATGGGCGAAAGCGAATCATCGATGGAACACCAGCGCCAACTAATAACAGAAATACCCGGTGCGAGATAATTTTCATAGAGAGCTCAAACAAGACATAAAAGGACAATGGTGAACATTGTACGAATAAAACTAAAATAACCAGGCATTATTTTCAGGGCAACACTTTGCAGCTGGTGTTTTCTAAATGAGCTTTTCCGGTTGATTTTCCGAAACATCTGGTCATGAAACGTTTGTCGGTTTAAAAATAATATGAATACTGGGTGTAAGGAAAATAACTTTGGCAAATTTAACCACCAATTCTTTACATTATTTTGAACAAGTTTATTTAAAACATGTATCCAAAATGCAACCATTTCCGTGGAAAACAGGTCAGAATTTAATTTTATTTGATTTGATTTTCTTACTTTATTTTAAAACTTTATCATAAATAATATTGATAATAGATGCAAACTTATAAATGAATTAAAATGTATAAAATTTAAAATAAAATACGGAAGCTCCGTGATTGGCTGTCATTTTTATGACGTCATTATGTTAAAGCGTTTTCACGTAAGTACTGCCAACGGCTTTTACCTGTGTATATACTGTCAAAATTATTGAAGTTTAGTGCAAAAAAATTATTGTTGGTTACTAATTTAATTCAGTAATGTGTGGCAAAGGGTTCATAAAGACCAATTCTAATAATATACCTGGTGTGGATATTTTTATGGTCTAAGATTTTCTCAAAAATGATATTCGGTTCAATTCAGCTGAAGTTCGAGGTGCTATAGTATCAATTTGAGTTGTTTAAAAATTAATAATGGAAATGTAAAGAAGAAAAGAAATATTTCTATTAAATATAATTACATTATTTGTAACGTGTCACGCGAAAGTTGCGGTGACAAGGCTATAGGTTATGTTCAATTTAAGCGCAAAAATTGTATTTGCACGGTGAAAAGACATGTATGTCGAGAACATAAAGTTCTGAATAAAGCTTATACAGTTACCTTAATTATTAATGAAAAACTAAGAAAAGTTCAAGACACTTAATGTCACGATTGTGTAGCTTCAGCAGGTAATAAATACTCAAACATAAAACATTGATATAATGTTATAAATAATAATCTTTTGTATATATTTGATGGCAATTGGTTATAAAAATTTGATGTTTTAGAAGTAATACGTTGTACTCATTGAAACAATTGATTTCTACGTTTAACAGATTGTGGCACATTTAAAAAACATTTTTTCGGGATTTGTTTTTGTAGTATTCGTATAAAATGGTAGGAACTAGGCACGATAACTAATTAGATTTGTCATTTCCGATAAATGTATCAATACACTGATGATAATAACACGAATAAGTTGATTAAAACTAAAACACTCATATCAGCTGTATGTAATATTGAAAGGAAATAAACATTGTAATGTCACACCCGCTCGGGTTTTTTCGGGAACTGTCGGCCTATCGTCGATACTAAGTTTAATTTTTTTTTTAATTTGATATAGCTTTTTAATTATAAGGAAAAAAAATAAAAATAGTTTTGTTGTGAAACTTAGATATGATCTTCCCATTTATGACAAAAAAACATTTTTTTCAAAACCCTAATTGTTAGGAAAATTAAGTTTTATATTTCATTGTCCTGTTAAGGCATTATTTGAAAATAAAATATAATACTTTTATAGCCATTTATTTCATCCGTTTTAGCATAAATTTGGTTTGTTAAAAAAAAATGGAAAACTTTGCACCTTAATGTCGTTTAATGTCAAATTTGAACAAAAAAACACATGATTAGTTTTTTTTTATTAAATTAAATATTCAAAATATCTACCATTCGAGTCTCTACAAGCCTGACACCGCTTTAATCTATTTTCCCGAACGCGTTGAAAAAGTCCTGGTATATTTTTAATATCAGCAGCTCCTCCGTAAGTAAGAAGCATATAATTTTAACTTTAAATTGAATTTAAATACAAACACTTATAAACTAAAGAAAATTTTGCCAACACCCTTTGTCGTGGGGATCATCCCAATCAGTCAATGCAATGTTGCCACTACTATTTATGCAGATGTATGGTGTGCTTCTTAATTTTAAAAAGCTGTTTTAACTATATTCATTAGTTTAATAGTTAAATAACAACCAATTGTTAATTGCCAAATATACTTGTACACATATTTACCTAAAATGATAATTCTTATCCCAGCTTTTTAATTAGTGATTTAATAACATTGCAATTTTTTTTTCAGAAACCCTTAGATTTTTGACCCTTGTTGTAAAGAACTTTTTTCTTTTAAAAAATATGAAGAATCGTTAGTTAAATTTTCGAAAGTTATTTCCCTTACACCCTATATGTGTAAAATAATTCACAGAATAAATTTGAAAAAGGTTATTTAAATATTTGAAATTATTTGCATTGAAATTTTATACAAAACGATGTACAAAAGCAGCATCCATCTTTTCCACACTGATTTTCCATACATAATTCATTCCATTCCAGTTTAAATTTCAAAAGTAGGTCCATATGAAATGCTTACAGACTCAGCTATATAAAAGACTTTTAATCGCTTGTCCTTTAAAACCATAAACGACACTTTCTTAATAACTTTTGATGTTGTGACACCTCTGATGCTTTTAAGACCACGTTTAAATTTAGCAACCTAATTTGTTGTAAATAGATTTTTTATATGTGGATCAAGATCAAGCAAATTTGGTATAAATAGATCGTGACACGCGTGCGTACACGTGACGAATTTCTCTCTGTTTCGAAGAAAATCGTACATTATTACAAATGCATTATAAGATATTTAATGTCAATATGAAAACTCCATGAAAAAAGACAGGCAATACAAAATAAATGCTATGTGGAACACTACCATTGTATATCTTCACCAAAAGCATGGTATTAAGAAGACATGGCAAGTGGATATATATGACAATTTTTTTTATAGGGAGAAATCAATAAATAATATTACATACATTCAAAATACATCTTACTGAATATTTTGAGACTAAAAGATTTAGAAGTAATTTTCAATATATTAGGTCCTCAAGTTACCTCTCGACCCCTACGTTTCATCGACTGCTGAACCTATTCGAATCAGGTTCTTTTCGCCATGTAGTGAATTTAAAGCGCCATCTTTCAGCTTCAAAACGAGGTATAACATACGAATTTGCTGTGTAACTGCTACATTGTACAGCTTTTGTAGTTTTTTTCATTTTCATCATTTCGTTGTCATTTTCCTATAGTTCTCGTTTATGGCTTCGTTCTTTACCGTCAATTTCCGTTTGGTCCCCTCCACTGTCCACTTTTAGTAATTTCTCAAAGTTCTCCATTTCTCCATGATTTAATTTTCTTGCCTTAGGATGACTCCGTTCATATTTTTTATTTGATCTGCAATGGGTTTTTCCATAAGTTCCCTCCGTTTTCATAATTCGTTTTTCCTCCATTTTTATTTTATTTGGCCCAGTGTATATATGCATTCGAAAGTTCGTTTCTTACTGGACAAAATTTTTGCAACTTTTAAGGTTTTGAAATGGAAATTTCAAAAGGAGGCAAAGAATTTTAAACATTTGTTATACTTCGCCTTTCGTCGTGATCAAAAAGCTACACAAGCAGTTCGAAAGATTTGCGCCGTATATGGAGAAGACGCTGTAGCCGATCGAACTGTTCTAGATTGATTTGCCAAGTTCAAAAATCGTTTAACTTCGATCGGGAGGAAACGTCTCGCTCCGGTCGACCTTTCGACTTCGACAAGGACCATCTTAAAGCGCTTTTGAAGGAGGATGACCATCAAACATGACGAGAATTGGCTGAGAAGCAAAAACTAAAAGCTTGGTTGCCACCAAACTAACCGACGACAACAAGAAAACGCCGCAACAAAATTGCGTAAAATCTCGCCCGCCATCTAGCAAAACGCTGCCCCAAGAGATGTACAGAATTATCACTCCAAACATGGTAGGCATGGAACGCTACCTCGCGCTACCTAAGGTCATTTTGCTCCACGATAATTTACAACCTCACACAGCAAACATCGTCAAGTAGGCTCTGAGTGAACCTGAATGAGAGATTCGCCCGCATGTGTCGTACTCTCCAGATCTTGCACCAACCATCGATTATTACCTCTTCCGCTCGCTGCCCAACCAAAAGAACGGCGTAACCTTCGCCAACGATGAAGACCTTAAAAACATAATATTCTTATAATTGTCTTTTTTTTCAATAAAACTATTTAATAAAAAAACTACTCGATTTAATGTAACAACTCAATATATTTACATTCCTTTTACCATATATTTTTAAAACGAAGAAACATTTCGGATTGCCTTTACTACCTTTCTGCCACTTCGCAACAAATTAATCAAAAGCTTCTGTGTTCGCTTTACTGACCACATAATTTAACTTTTTTTCTTTGACTTTTAACATTTCGTTAAAATGGATTACTTCAGTTAACCAGTCCCAGACATGTTAAATTAACTAGCAGAACAAAAAGCGTCGAATTTCTTTCAAATAAAGTGTGTATGATAAATAACGTACACGTGTTAAGTTTAAAACAAAAATTGCCCTATTTTCAAGTACGGTAAACAAAAACAAAATGAAATTCGCAAATTCGCAACACGTCCGACATGATCGTAACGAAATTTGCCGCAGTTCGCAAACGACCGAATAATCCCTTGGGGTATATGAACGTTCGTCAGAACTGAAAACGCATCCAGGAGTATCTGTTTCCGGAACGTTTTCATTTTCATCGAGACAATTAAAGTGGGTCACGTCGCATGCCGATGAATTCGCCATGTGACCGCTCAATTTGCAGCCGCATTTCATACGGCCCATGCCGAATGACGTAATTTAATTGGACGGGTTATTGTGCACTAATAATATATTGCAGCATATAATGTTCATTGCTCCCGGTTTCAAAAGGTTCCATCGATTGTCAAGTATACGAATTATAAAAAAATATATTTTAAAAAAATAATAGTAGATTTGCACCCCAAGCCAAAAGTTTAAGATCACTACAATTATTTTTTTATTAGAAACGTGAATTCCCATTAATTTTGTATCGTCAGCAATTTACTAATTATACAATCCTAAGTGAAAAAGCAAAATTATTTTTAGAAACATAATTACTACATAATTACATATATATATATATATATATATATATATATATATATATATATATATATATATATATATATATATATATATATATATATGTGTGTGTGTGTGTGTGTGTGTGTGTGTGCGTACTGTTTCCCGGATGGAAAAACATGTATTGATTTTTTTTCCGGGAGTACATCCGGTTGTCGAGTTGGTGCCTGTTGGGAGCTTGCAGACGTTTCCCCAAAATCTCATTTAGCATCTTCGGTGCCAAAGTCTACGGAAGTCTAAACAAGAGGGACGACACTCTACACTTGCCACAAACGTGGAAAAGCGTTCTCAAACCAGCAGACCCGGACAGCACGACATCGAGAGCACGACTGAAAACAAAGACGTCACAAGCGCCTTAGGGGGCGGAGCTAGCGCCAGTACCAGCCAATCGCTACCGACTAAGACCGAGGCCAGAAGACATCAATATTACACGGCAAACAGATCTCTCTCAGTTCAGGTCGAGACATCAGCGAGAACGCACGTTTTTTGTTTGCTCTCCACCAAGTTCCAAGTGTTCCATACGGCGTGATGGCGGACCCCGCTGGGTTCACCATTACTAAAGAAGCGTTCGAGGCGCTTCAGCGCTCCATTGATGAAAAGAAAAAGCACATCAAAGACCTGGAAGGGCAGATGCGATATCTAGATGAGATGAGCAATTTGGCTAGTTCGGAACTAAACAAACTACGCAACGAAAATCAAATTCTGATAGAAGATCTGGAAAAACTACAAATTGAGAATAAACAGCTGAGGGTCAGCCAAAATAAGGTTTCTAATAAAACCTATGCCTTTGTTAAGGCTCCGGTTCGTGAAAAGAAAAGAATGGAAACCACAATAGACGACATCCCCTTTTATGGACATCAGCCTCCAAATCAGAGAGCAGCTTTCATTTCCCAAAGAGAAGTAACACACAGCGCACAGCTAAAGCCGATCGTGAAGACCATCCGCCTTTAAAAAAACCGGCCACAGAAGGGACTTCAAAAGCCTTCGTGTTCAAGAAACCTGCCCCAAAGCCGGCCGAAGTACAAAAAGACCCGCCAAAGAATACAGCGACGAAAACGCCAATGCACAATCAACAAAGATCCCCCTATTGTCATCAGGGACAAGGAGGCGAATCTCCAGATCATGAGGATCTGCAAAGAAAAAGGCATTAATTTAGGAAAAACCACAACGAAACCCAACGGGGTCATGCTAAGGTCTCCAACATCCGATGATTACAAAGCGGCCACGAAGCTTTTTAACGAACGTGGCTATAAATATCATTCCTTTTGCACGCCCGAAGAGCGCAACCTCCGGGTTATAATATCAGCGACAGTCGTCGCCAAAGAACTCTCCGACATGGGCTTCTATCCCGTCCATGTCGAGAGATGGAAGAACTCAAAAGGGGCACCGATGGCCCTTGTCCAGGTAGTCCTGCCAAAAGAGGAGAAGAACAGGATCTACGAGCTCAAGACCTTGTTTGATCAAGACATCAAGGTCCAAAGTCAAAAGTCGAATGGCCGAGCTGTGCAGTGTTTTAACTGCCAGCAGTTCGGTCATTCGGCTAAGAAATGCCACGCCGATCCTGTTTGTGTGAAGTGTGGAGACCAGCATCACTCTCGCGAATACAAGAAAGACAAATCATCACCAGCGACGTGCTGCAACTGTGGAGGCGACCATAGAGCAAGTTTCCAGGGGTGTCCAGCACGTCCAGAGAACTCGACCTTCGTCTGGGAGTCCCAGAGGAACACGGTTCCTCCCAAAACGCCCACTCCGCAAGGTTCAAATCCCTTCTCCGACCTTGTGGAGCAACTCATGGGTCAATTTGTTAGCCAGGTTCAGGGCAAATTGACCGAAGCCCTGCAAACCTCCCTCAGAGGGCTAAAAATCTAAGTCAATTTTCTCGCCCCCAATTTCCGGACAGCAGGCCTATGGCGCCCGAACTTCTCGGGTTTTTCCGTCTGTGCGTCCTACCCGTTATCACATACGGAAATGAAACCTGGATACTCACATCGCAATCAATTCAAATACCTCGGGTAGTACAGACGGGAATGGAAAGATTTATGCTTAGAAAAAAGACAAGATAGGACGTCTTGCGCATGAATCAGGGAACAAACGAAAGTGTATAACATCATTGGAAGAGTAAAGCAATTGAAATGGAGATAGGCAGGCCATATAGCGAGGCCATGGGACGACAGATGGACCAAGGCAATCCTGGAGGGGATACGCCTTGATCGCAAACATCCGCGAAGAAGACGGAAAGCACGATGGACTGATGACATCGTTAAGTATATACGACCCTGGTGGCAGAGGAAAGCCCAGGACCGTGAAAGTTGGAAGCATGCTGAAGAGGCCTTCATCCTGCAGTGGATCGAGACGAGCTGATGATGATGATGATGATGATGATAAATATATATATATATATATATATATATATATATATATATATATATATATATATATATATATATATATATATACATGGTCGTGTTAACATTACATCGAAGCTTGCTTCAGTAAAAATTAATTGCGATGGAGCGTTTCACCGAACAACGTGCTTTATGTGTTAATTATGCTCGTATTATCGAAACAATTCGCTTATTACGACACACATTCAATGGTGTTTGATCTTGAACGATCCGTAAACGGTCAATTTAGAGTTGATGTAGATGTAGTTTCAAACTTTTTTTTTGAATTTCTGTATTAAATTAACACTAAGTGCCTCGTTTATGTCGTGTAAATTATACTCGGCCCTGTAAAAACGCGACCAATTAGTTGTTGTTGCACAATAATCCACCATTTCACAGGGCCATCACTGTGTGTGCATTTATGGTGAAAAAACAAGTCTGTGAGCTTCAACATCCTCCGTATTCGCCTGATTTATCTTCGTGTGACTATTTCCAGTCCCCGTAACTCAAACTGACCATGAAAGGAACGCTTTATGACAGTGTTACAAAATTCTAGGAGGCCATGATGAAGATCAGTGAGGCAATTCCGATCTATCTAGCTGTACACACACGTGTTACATCGAATATTCTAAGGGATGATAATGTTCCTAAATTATTCCGGACCACGACCTTTCGCCAAAATCTCATTTGGCATTTTTCCCCATTTTCCCAATATGGTGTCCTTTGGCTATACCTCTTCTTTGGCTATCGACTCTTCTAAAAATTGTGCTGTTTGGCGAGCTGAGTGGAATCTGGCGTTATCTTACTGATAACTGAGTTTTAGTCGAGCTTACATAGACACCTCAACCATTGGCTGCAATATTTCCGTTCAGGCTGCAGTTACGCTTCCTATGATGGTTTCTAGTATTTACTTCCCAAAATTTAGGCCTCCATTGCACAGTTCCTGAAGTGCTAGCTATATGTCGTTCTAATGCGAACGTTAAATTGCATATTTAACTCCAAAAATACCAGATACTGACAACGTCTATCATTACCACCTAAATAATATATATAGACCCATCACAATAGCTTATAAAGTTTCGTTTTGGGTCCCGTTGAATTTGAAGTCTGCACCATTTTAAACATCGCATCTTGTGGTGTACTCTAACAAAAAGCAAGCAAAAATTGATGCCATAACCTTTTTGGTCGATTTTGACCACTTTGGCTGCTTCGGAACTGAACTGAACTGACTGAACCGGGTTCAGTTCACTCTGCGGTTTGTTGTCGCAGTTCAGGATCACAGTGGTAAACCCAAGTCCCATCCATTGTTACAAAATGACCTTTAAGATCTATTTTATTCTTTCGAAAAAGGTCCAAATGCTGCTTATAAAGTTTTACTCGAAGTTTACAGAATTTTAAAATGCGGCATTAATCTTGCACGTAGCTTTCTCAAGCCCAATTCCTTTTTCAAAATATAAAACACCCGTTCAGTTGAGATGTCTATGACCTTAACAATGTCACTCAAAGTCAATTGTCTGTCATCCATAACTATATCATGTATAGAATTAATTTGCTCAGTAGTTGCACTGCTAAACTTATTAGATGGTAATTAATGAATCATTTTTTTGGTATGAGCAAGTTGACAGATCGACTTGAAACTTCACATATATTCATATGAAGAATGAAACTTCAAAATGTAGTAGATTATATAGTTATTTTACTGCCAAACAAAACAAAAATGTAGGAAAAACAAACGAATTATAAAAAAGGCGGGAACTCATGGAACAACCCATTAGATAAGTAGGAAAGCCAGTCGATCCCGTACGGTTTGGAAAACATGTAAATTTGGCAACTTTGAACGTTAAATTCACATTTTCACCTAATATAATGTTTAAATACTTCTGTAAACTACCTTCGTTGCTCATTTTATTATCCGACTTATTTATGAATCGTAAACCGTGGATATTTTATATTCGAGCATTAAAAACAACTCTAATATCTGTTCTTTGTTGTGAGACATTAACAATTTATTGTTTCAGAGAACTAACCCCCAATAAATTTTGAAATTGCCGGATAATCCATGTATATTTCAAAGAGAAATATTCAAGACAAATAATGAAAATGGAATATAAGGATTTACCTAAATCATTTTATAAATTCTGTTTTATTGAGCGTTCGGAGAAATTGAGGACGAAAACCAAACGTTAAATCTTTTTGGATTCTTCTTTATTTCTGAATGATTCATTTGTTAGGGGTACCTTCGGTTCAAACATTTAGATAAAAATATTCATTCGTATAGAAAGGAAAGTATACGTAATTTCTTATGATACAAGAAGGTATAGATATATATCTTATTATACAAGATGGTCAACGGGAAACGGACATTTTTAAAAGAAGTATGACGTCATTAAAATATGTATCAACAGAAAAATTAATTAGTACATGTCATTTTCAAAACTTACGCTACAGTTTAGATAGCCAAAAGCTTAAGACCACGTTTAAAATGTCTCAAAATTTCTTTAAATTACCAAATTATACATTTTTTTCAATCAAAATTAAATATCAAATTGATATATACAGTGTATCTATACCAACACATCGGTCAATAAGTCCCCGGTCTGACATATAGATGGCGTCCCTTACGAATAATCCTTACCAGTAGTTGATTGTGCCAACCTTCAAATATCATGTGTCAAAATTTCATGACACTCTGTCGAGTAGTTTCTGAGTTGTTGTGCTATAAGTAACGTCCCTTTTATTTTCAAAACAATAGAAAAGAAAATAAATTTCGTGTTGATTAAGCATTGCTTTTTGATGAAGAAAAATACATTTGAAGCAAAACAATGGCTTGATAAACATTACCCGGATTCTGCCCCACGAAAATCAACCATAATTAATTGGTATGCCGAATTCAAACGTAGCCGTACAAGCACCGATAATGCTGAACGCTCTAGGCGTCCAAATAAAGTGGTTACACCAGCTAATATCAGAAAAATTCACAAAACCGTAAAGCAAAGCTGCAGAAAATATCTAATATCATGATGATATCGAAAGGAAGTATTTACACCATTTTGTACGAACATTTGGGAATGTGTAAATTGCTATCGAAATGGGTACCGCGTTTGCTCACAATGGACCGAAAACAAGACAGTATGGATGATTCTGAGCAATATTTGGAGCTGTTTAAGCGAATCAAGAAGGAATTTTTCATGCGGTATGCGACAATGGATGAAACATGGATCCTTCACTATACTCCGGAGTCAAATCGACAGTCAGCTGATGGACAACAGCCAATGACAGCCTTCCAAAGCGACCAAAAGCACAACCATGAGCAGGCAAGGTTATGGCATCTGTACTTTGCGACGAAATCGCAAAAAAGGTAGCAAATGAACAAAAAAATGTTCCGTTTCTCCAAGACAATGCACCGTGTCACAAATCGTGGGCAACGATGACTAAAATGCATGAATTGTACTTTGACTTGCTTCCCCATCCACCATATTCTCCAGATCTCGCCTCCAGCAACTATTTCCTACTCTCAGACTGCAAAAAAAATGCTCGCTGAAAAGAAATTTCGCTCCAATGAAGAGATAATTGCCGAAACTGAAGGATATTTTACAGGCAAAGACAAATCGTTCTATAAAAAAGAAGTAGACATGTTAGAAAAGCATTGGAATGATTATATTGCTCTTCAAGGAGAACATATTGATGAATAAAGTCGAAAGTCACAAAAAAAGTATGTTTTATTTGTTAGACTTTTATTTGTTATTGACCCATGTGTTAATTGTTTACCGAAGCAGTTAAAGTTATATGGAGAGGACGCTATAGCCGATCCGACCGTTAAAGGTTGGTTCGGCTTCTTCAAAAATGGTAACTTTGATCTGAACGACACGCCCTATTTTGATCGACTTTCCTGCTTCGACGACAACCATCTTAAAACGCTTTTAACGGAGGACGGCTGTGAAATATGCCGAGAATTAGCTGAGAAGATGCACTGCGGCCTTGTGATAAGCTCTCGACGTGTTCAAAAACTCGAAGCTTGGGTACCACACAAACTAACCGACGACAACGATAAAAATTGTCACAACAAAAATTTCAACAAATTTTCTGCTGAAAATCTCATCTGACACCGAGCAACATCTAGTCATAAGCAACGATGTTCAGAATTGTTATGAGAAATAAGATATAATGTCTCTACGTCAACATGAAGCAAAGGAAAGAGTAGGTGGCCGCAAGATACACGTCAAAGTCGAGAGATAAGCAAGATCTCCATCCCAAGAAGACCATGATCTGCGCTTGGTGAGGCTGGGAGGGTCTCTTATGCTAGGAAATGCTGGAGAAGAACAAGACGATCGACAATGAAGCCCTACGAGTTGACCCGATCGACAAGGCCAAGTCAGCTCTCTCCACAATGCGCAGCCTCGCACAGCAAATATCGTCAAGGAGGCCCTGAACGATCTAGAATGGGTGGTTCTTCAGCATCCGCCGTACTCTCCAGATCTTGCGCTAATCAATTATATCCTCTTCCGCTCGCTGTCCAACCAAATAAGGAACGTAACCCTCGCCAACTATGACGATTAACAACTTTTTCGATATTAACAACAATAAATTAGTCGAGAAGTTAAAGCAGGTCGAGAATAATGGCGGAGAATACATAATTAAATAATTTGTTTTAATTGTTGCTTTTTTAATAAAACTTAAAAAAAGGAAGCTTTGTAAACATTTGTTGGTATAGATTTAATGCCCCCTATGGCGTTTTGGAAAGTAAACATACACCATCAAAAGTCAATTCGTTATTAATTGTCATTGTGCAAAAAACATAGTTTTTCATAGCTTTGAATATAGTGAATTATATACCAGAAAAAGACATTTTGCGGAGAAGTCTAATAACCTGCTTTCATTTGAAGAAAACGACTTCTGAAAGTTATCGATTGTTGGTTGAAGCTTATAGTGAACATGCTCTAATCCAAAAAACTTGTGAACGATGGCTTAAACATTTTAAAAGTGGTGATTTTGATATAAAAAACAAAGAGCGTCTAGAACAGCCGAAAAAGTTTGAAGATGCAGATTTGCAAGCATTATTAGATGAAGACTTAACCATCCATCATTTTCGGACATCTACACCGATTAGGAAAGATCCAGAAGGAATGAAAATCGGTTCCATATAAATTGATGAAAAGAGATACTGAAAGGTAAAAAAACCAATTGTGAAATTTTGCTTGCCAGACAGAAAAGGTTTTCTGCGTCGAGTTGTAACAGGTGATGAAAAGTGGATCTATTTTGACAACCCAAATAGCAAAAAATCATGGGTCAGCCTGAAACATCACGCCCACTGCGCAATATTAAGGATCTACCATTAGGGAAGATGGAACTCTAACAGCCCATGGCAACCGTATTTGTTTACCCATTTTTCACATGTCTTGTCACTTGCTTTCGGAAAGTTTACTATTTCGAAAACTTGCTTTCGCAATTAAATCATGGTTCGTTTCACGTTAGAAGAACATTTGAAAGTCGTCCATTTTTATTACGCAAATTCGCGGTCTCCTCGTGCTACTCAACGAGCAATTCAAACCTACAGTGGTATTCGTCGTGGTGCTCCTTCTGAACAGGCTAATGATCGTGTAATTTCAAAATTTGAAAGTGAGTTTACTTTCAACGATAGTGTGGTGCTTGTACGACAAAAAAACAGAAGTGTTAAGAATATTGCCGCCGTTCAAGCAAGTGTAGCCGAAAATGACAACGACTCGGTTGCTCGTCGCTCCCAAGAGTTAGGCTACTCGTTAGGTTTTGAGGTTGGTACTGGCACAAGAATTGAAGCCAACCGCCCATCACATTCATCATAAATTTGCTGATTGGGCTCTTAAAATGATGGAAGCCGACAACAAATTTCATCGCAAAATCATCTTCTCCGATGAGGCTAATTTCTGGCTCAATGGCTTCATCAATAAACAAAATTGTCGATATTGGTGCGAATCTAATTCACACGTGATACACGAGAGTCCTTTGCATCCGCAAAAAAATCACAGTTTGGGTGGATTTTGGCATGAAGGAGTCATCGGTCCTTATTTCTTTAAAAATGAAAAAGGAGCCATCATTACCATCAATACCGAGCACTACAAAGCAATGCTGGGAGATTTTTTTCCTGGAATTTGATGGAATCGATGCGGATAACCTTTATTTTCAACAGGAGGGCGCACCACCGCATATTTCTCGAGTAAACATGGGCTTATTGCGAGCAAGTTCGGCAACTCGTTAATTTCACGAAATAGCCCCATCACTTGGCCGCCAGGAGCATGCGACTTAACTCCTCTAGATTATTTTCTCTGGGAACATGTGAAAACACAGATTTATTAGCAACAAACCCGCGACTAATGACGACTTGGAAACTAACATTCGTCAAGCCATAGTAGCTACCGCCCGAAATATGCGCCAGGAATTTTGCGCCAATGAGCAAAATTAGCGTGAGCGGATCAGTGTCTAGAAAAAGAGCCGTGGAGGCCATTTGGCTGAAATCTTGTTCAAATCATAAACTGAATATCTGAATATCTTAAATAAAGCAATCGAAACTGATTTTGACCAAAAAAATGTGTGTTTTATTTAATTTTAAATTAATATCATTCATCATTGTTATTGGTTATATGGAAGACTTTGCTGTATATTTGGTGGCTTAGTAAGGGGACTGTGTATGTCGAGCTGCTGAAACCTGGCGAAACGATTACTGGCGCACGATACAATTGATAAAATTGAACCGAGCATTGAAGGAAAAACGAAGAGAATACGCCGAATGGGCGAATACGAATAAGAAAGACGCGATAAAGTAATTTTTCAACATGACAATACTCATGTAAACATGAAAAAACAATTTGGAAAACGTTAAATTGGACGTCCGACCCCACGTGCTTTATTCGCCGTACTTAGCACCTTCGGACCGCCATTTATTTCGATCGATGTAGCACGAACTTTCAGAACAACACTTGCATTCTTACGAAGAAGTGAAAATTTGGCTAGATGAATGGTTGGCCTCAAAAACCCAACAGTTCTTTTGGCGTGGAATCCATTTTTTCACAGAAAGATGAAAAAAGTAATAGCTAAGGATGGCCAATACTTTGATTATTAAGGTAATTTGTTTTGTTATGGAAATAAACGCTCAAATTGTGCGAAAAAATTCGTCGTTATTTACCGAAATACCTAGTAAGTAAATGCCAAAGACTCAGCAACGTTTAAAACAATTTCTACTCCGTAATGGACATTAACGAATTAACCCAGTGGCACCCAGCTTTTCCAAAGACCTCAAAGCTTCCAAAACGCTTACTGTTATTTCCAGATATCCAGTAGAGCGCATAGTACTAGGCCAGTATATTGCGAGGGGAAAGAGGTGAAGGACAATGTAATCCCGCGGTGCGTCGCAGCAGGACATCCCGCTGAACTACATATGAAATACCCCGGTGCCACCCACCAGGTCCGGCAGGCCTGCGGAGGAGGCTTCGCGAAAGCTTTTAGACGTTTTAACAGTCATTTTACGACCGGCTTTGTTCTGCACGGCCGCGACACGAGACGCTATTTTCGTCCGGCGAAATGTCGAGGCCGCCGATGCCATTTCGACCACGTCAGTTACAGCGGATTCTGCATTTCGAAAATTTATTTCCATTCTTAGGTCGTATTAAATCTCAAGCCTAATAAATATTTCTTAGAATACTTCAACAAAAGCTTCATTACGGTACATTATATGTCAGGCGGTAGTATCAAGTATCAACTAACCAAAAAAAGTTCTTGCAGTTTCAGATATTAAAAATCAAACTAGTCGGGATATTATCGGAATATTTTCATTCTAGAGAATAATCCAAATAAATTTAAAATTATTTCTCATTAACTAGGCGTTTATCTGTATGATAACATGATATAATGTCATATATTATACGACGGTTGTTCGTTCAAGAGAGACCTTGGTCAATGGCGTAATTTTAACCAATATGAAAAGCTTACCAGGCATGTAAATATGAAACCGTAATTTTTGCATAGAAAATACACGTTTATTGTATGAAAATGATAAAAAATAATTTATTGGAAATATTGCCCATCGCTAACTATAAATTTATCTCGCGCCTATCTGACAATTTATGGATGCCACGTCAAAAAAACTGTTGCTCTTTTGAGGCAAACTAGTCATCGAACCATTTTCATAAGAAGTGAAGCGCATGTCCCATGCTCAGCAAGTGCGTGTCCCATCGATGCAAATAAGTAATAATCGGACGGAGCTGAGTCTGATGAGTAAACCGCATGCGAAAGTACTTCCCAACTAAACGCTATATGCTATATATATCGTTCATTATCATGAAGCAAAATCACTTTGTGGCTGCCTTCTTTGATATGGTCGTTTTTCACGCAAAGCTTGATTGAAATCGATTATTTGTTGTCGGTAGCGTTCAGTATTAACCGTTTCACCAGGTTTTAGGAGCTCATAATAGATCACACCCTCGTGATCCCACCAAACACAGAGCATTATCTTCCGTCCATAACAATTTGGATATGCATTCAATGTCAATGCATTTCATCGCCAATCACAATTCGATGGAAAAATGACTTTCTTTTGTACCTGGCAAGCGGCATTTCGCAAGTGGTTTTTCGGTTTTCCTGCTGTCCTTTTCTCATTTTCCCATCAACTCATTTTCCCATGGCTTTCAAACGTATAGAGACGGCTTCTCGTGTCACATCTAATTGATCCGCAAGTTGTTGTTGCGTACGAACGTCATCATCATCCAACAATGCTTGTAATTCGCTGCCTTCAAACTTTTTCAATGATCTTCTACGTTCTTCGTTTCTCACATCAAAATCGCCACTTCTGAATTTTTTAACCACTCAAAGCACTGTGATTTACCAGAGCATGCTCACCATAAGCTTCGACAAGCAATCGATGCTATTCTGCAGCAGTTTTCTTCAAATGGTAACAGAAAATCAATGCGGAGCGCAAATCTTAGTTTCCAGGCACAAAATTTGACTTGTTCAATGCTATTACAAACTATGCTGTTGTATAAAATTTGTATTGTTGTTAGTTGAAAATCTTTGTCAGATGTTTGACAGGAACTACATTGATAGTTAGGGCCATCTATGGGCAAATTCTGGTTTCATATTTACATACCTGGTACTAGGGCGATGGAAGACATATTTTCAGAACCACCAGAGAATATCATCATGCTGGGCCACCATTTATGAATGCAGCCCAGCCATTATTGGTAAAAGTACAATCGGGCAGGAAATGGAAGAAAGTTTAACGCAACTTAAAAGTAATAAAGTTCCTAGAATAGATCACATATCATCAGAACTACTAAAGAGTAGAGGTAAAGAATTATCTCAAGTCATTCATTAGTTGATAGTTAAGATCTGAAATAATGAGCAGGTGCCTACAGAGTAGCAGTAGGCAGTACTATGCTTGATAGAAAGAAAATATATTAAAATGTGAGAGCTATCGTGGCATATTATTGATTTGCACAACTTCTATAGTTCAAGCAAATATAGTAGGGCAGAGGATAGTGCCATATATTGACGAAGGAATGGACGAAAACGAGGCAGGGTTTGGAAGGGGACTCTTACCAATAGATTAATTGTTCATAGTCCATCAAATAATAGAGTAAAAAATCGAATTTGATACTCCTTTATTCCAGATGTTCATAGATTTCAGACAGGCGTACGACCGGATATAAACTGCAGTAGTATACGAGGCCATGGAAAAAATGAGAATACAAAGTAAGCTTAATAAATTAACCCGGATGATGATGCTTAATTGACGATGCTCGATTAAAGATCGGTTAACGATCAAAAAAGCCAGACTGAACAAATCAAAGATCAAAAGAAAGTTGATTTGCTTTTTTGATAGCCAGGAGATTGTCCATAAAGAATTTGTGCCTCAAAATTAAACGGTATATCAGCATTTTCACTGAGAAGTTCTTGAAAGACTTCATAAAGATCAAGAGCACCTGGATGCTGAATCACGACAATGCGCTTTGCCGCACAGCGATTTCAATTAATTTTTGGCAAGTAAATATATCACTGTGGCTCCGCAGCCCTCTTATTCATCAGACTTCAGTCCTTAACCCGTAATAAAAACTGTAACCGACCAGCTGAAGGCGAGTGAAGTGCCTGAGTTCCAGCACCGCTATAAAGAGTAGACAAACCGTCTCTAGCGCAGTGTGGCTTTCCAAAGCAAATACTTGAAAAAAAAAATTAATAGCGAGCACAATTTTCTTGAATGGAACGGTATATTACATTTAATGAAAATAAAATTATTTCATCGAAAAAAAAAATGTCAAAATTAGGTATTAAGGTTTGTTTCTGATCAGTCTAACAGGCAGGTGGTTGCCCCGCGTCGCGCGCTGACTCTTAGTTCGCTCTTCCTTTCTTCTTATATGCAAACATATTTCGCAAGCCAATACTGATTATTTCTATTGATACACTGGTTTACATCCAAACAGTAGTGAATGTTTGATATCATTTGAGTTTTGCCATTTGTGTGAAGATTGTGTTAGAGTCTTGTGGTTACTTATTGGTACCATTGGCGAGAGTACTATGGGAAAGATTAGTTGGTGTAACCAATCAGAAGAATCTAGAGCATCTTATAAACACAAACATCGTTGCCAGAAGCGAAGCAATAAAACCGTTTTTGAGGACATATCAAATAAAACTGTACTTCGTAAGTGCCTCCAAGGGAGAAATCAAAATCCCAATAAAAGCTTCCACAACGTGAACTAGACTAGTTACCAAAAATATTTTTTGTCGGTAGATCTACCTTGGAAATCGGAGATCATGATATTTAAATTACTTTCAATGGTGAAGCGGTAGGAGGACTGAAAGTTTTACAGAAACTCGAAATGACGAGATGAAAAGGGCCCAGAGACATTTTAAGAATAAAAGTGAAAAAACTGAAAGAGAAATGCAAAACGGTGTTGCCAAAAAGAAAAATGCAGCCAGGAAGAGGCTTGTCTATAAAAAAAAGAAGAAGAGGACCAGGAGTACCAAGCGGAGGTATTCTGAGGTGAATGGTCCCAAACGGGTGAGGTTTGATTGGTATGAGGTAAATGGTATGATTTCAGCGAGTATTTGATTTTTTGCCACTACTGAAATTTTTTTTTTTCAACTTTAGGTGCATTTTAATTTTTTTTAGTGCATGCAGACTTAGATTTTTTTACACCTTCCTGTGGATATGCGCAATAATCTGCACTACAATCATAAAAAAATATAAATCACATCCTTGCATAAAAATATAAAATTATTACAAGAAATGGCTAAAATCAGTCATTCATTTTCATTAATTAATAATTAATTAAATAATTAATCAATTAAGTTGAGTCTAGTTCAGAAGATGCAAAATATCATTGGAGAAATCAAAGTTTGAACCGTGGATGTCAAGCGGTTTAGGAAATATTTGTATCTAGGTGAATTCCCAAAAGAAAACATGAGGAAAGAAATCAGGGACGGTTTCCTAAAGAAGATAGTGTAGAAAGTAATTTCAATTGAGCAACAAAAAAAAATCAGTCTCATTATTTTACGTGTTTTTGTGATTACATGATACTTTTACAGAATACACAAATTTTGCACAATGAATCCAACAAATTTATTTTTCACAGTAGTGAATTTTTGTTTATTCTCAAGTATACACAGAAAATGTGTGAAAATACTTATTAAAGTTAAGTAAATGTTAGAAAAAAACCCGAAATAATACAAAACCATTCTTAAAAGAAATATAACCGAAAAGGAATCCCACGTGACATTTGATACAATTCTTTGTACTGTTTCATATGTTTCCTTTACCGCACATAATCACGAAGTCCCCCAACACACGAAATGAAAAGAAAATACTATCCCTTCCACAGCAAAATGAACTTTAAAAGAAGCATCGATGTGAAACAGCCGCAGGTGTTGGCAAAAACATCAAAGGAAAATATGTTGCTACGTTCCGTCAAGCTTCGACGCCACGCCTTTACGTTTTGTGAGATGGGAAAGTGCGGTTTTAAACAAATGAAATTTTTGTTTCAGAGTAATTCGACGTTTACTTAATTAAATGGATTAAAGTTTAAAAGGAGTAATGCGGTCTGGCTCATTATACATAATGAGTTCATTAAAATCAAAAATACTCTACAGGCCAAAAGTTAAGACCACCTTTAAAACTTCCCAAAACTTATTTTAATTACCGAATTATTTTTTTTTTCTTCGGTGATATTTTTATCACATAAACGGTGATTTTTTGTGTGTGTCCGAACTTCCGATAGGAAGTGTGTGACACAGTAGTCTGGCAAATCATCATAAGGTATGTTCACACTTGTTTAACTTTTGGTCGTCAAAACGCATGTTTATGTTGAAAGGTTAAATGCATGCGATGTTGAACGAGAAGCATGCTAGGACATAAAGAAAAATCATTAGAGGAAAGGACATGGTAGAAGCACACAAGATGATATTTATAATTAGGTAACAGAAAAACTGTTAAGAAAAGAAACCGAAATCCATATTTGTTTCATTAACCTGAAAAATGCATTTGATAGAGTAAAAAGTAGGGATGCCTGGAAAAGTTTAAAGAGGAGAGAAGAAGAAGAGGGAATAATAGAAATTAGCAAGTCCTTATAAAAATATGGTACTGAATCCACTGTTATTTTCTACAGTTAATGACGCTGTAAAAAATAGCAAAGCAAAGCAATACAAAAATCGATTTTAGAAAAATGAAAACAGTGAGAACACAAGAATTACTGTTCACTGATAATATGGTCCTAATGGCAGATTCTGAAGAAAAAACTATAACATAACTTAGCGATATATAACGAAGAGCTAAGAAAAAAAAACATGGAAATAAATATCAACAAAAGCAAAACCATGGTAATTGCAGGAACAAAAATAAAATAGTAGTCGATAAGATGGCAATGGAGTAATACACAATAATAGAAGATAATGGAAAAATGGACGGTGAAATGAATGATAAAAATGGGAAAAACAGGCAAACTATAAAACATCCTAAAAACAACATTCCAAGAAAAAAGAGAGATACCGAAAGAGGTTAAAAGCACAGGTGCATCATTAGTGAGATACGACAGCGAATCTTGAACCTTAACAAAAAGAAACAAAAGTAGAATTAAAGCTGCAGAAATGAGATTCCTACGCACAATAGAGGCAATTACAAGAAGGGATAGAGTGAGAAAAACGACAGTAATGGAACAACTGGAAACGAAACCAATATAAAGAGCTATAGAAGAAAGACCACTGAGCTGGCTAAACCACATCCACAGAATGAATGAAGAGAGATTAGCAAAACAAATCTATGAAGCGAAGTAAAGTACGACAAGAGGCAGAAAAACTAGGAATTCATTGGAATGGGGCTAGAAAATTAACACTGGATAAGAACTTATGGAGGGTAAAGATTCATTCGATGAGAAAATTATTTCGAGGAACAGCCTGTTAATTGACTAAGGTCCTTTGATTTAACGCCTTTAGATTATTTTCTTTGGGGTTATGTTAAATCTTTGGTCTATGCCAATATAACTCTTCAAACAACGGTCGGAAATTGGATTGACAGAATGCGCTTTGTCAGAAGTAGCCACGGTGGACATTTCTCCGAAATTATCTTCAGACATTAATTCCATTAAATGTTATTTCACATGAAATAAATAGTTTCAAGGCTTCTAATTTGGTTGTTGTTTTATTTGAATTCAAAGTTCGGACGCACTAAAAAAACTTTTTTTTTTATTTATATATTATGAAAATTACATATCTGTGAAACTTTTCGCGTTTCCTCTTCGACTACTCCGCGCCTCGCCAAGAAGGCGCACCTACCAGTTTGGAAATCGCTGTTCTAGGATATGCAGCCACATCTGCACTTAAAACGTCGACATTGACAGACCGTAGATGACCCGATCTTCCTCTATCTTCAAAACTCTTGTCTCCCTTTGGAACTTTAAGTTAGCCATTTTGGTCCTAACTTATTTTGAATCAGTTTAACCCACGATGGGGTTTCTAAGATTTTTGGGGGTCTCTAGTTGATCCAGGTTAGAAACTCTTTGAATCGGGGCTGAGCGGTTCGAATTGATACAGTACCCTCCCCTTCTACTTAGCAAATCTCACGAGCGGCGTTAGTCGTTTTGAAGCCTTTTTTAAAAAGAATCCCTTAAAAATGCCTTAATTTCAGGGCATATTTCACTCATTTTAATGTTTTGGTTAAAAACCGCCGACTGAAAATTTGGCAGTAGAATCACTTTAATACTGAAAAAAGGAATGTTCATTTGTCGGGACAAAAAGTTGAAATCGAGTTAAATCCCTAGGAAGGGAAGTATAATTGCGTTTTTGAATAAAAAATAATTATCGAGTTTTTTACTTTATTTTAAAACTTTATCATAAATAATAATGAAATAATAATTGATAATCGATGCCAAAAATGTGTGAAAAATTGGTTGCAATTGATTATAAGTTAATTAACACTTATAAAATTTAAAATAAAATCACGTGACTACGAAAGCACCACAATTAGTTGCCGTGTTTGTGACGTAATTATGTTAGTGTTACTGTCAACGGCTTTTTCTTATGTATATGCTGTTTTAGCGCAAAAAAATATTGTTGGTTACTAATTTAATTCAATAATGTGTGGCAAAGGGTTCATAAAGGCCATTTCGGATAATATGCTTGGTGTGGATTTTTTTATGGTAACAGATTTTTCCAAAAATGGCATGCGGTTTAATTAAGCTGAAGTCACAGATGCTAAAGTATCATTTTGAGTTTTTTAAAAAATAATAATGTAAATATAAATAAGAAACAAAATATTTCTATTAAATATAATTAAATTATTTGTGAGGTTGTCACGCGAAAGTTACGGTGACACGGCTATAGGTTATGTTCAATTTAATCGTAAAAATTGTATTTACACGGTGAAAGTACGTGTAGGTCCAGAACATAAAGTTTTTAATAATTCTTAATAATCTTACTACCTAATGAAAAACTAAGAAAAGTTCAAAACACTCAATGTCACGATTGTGTACAGGTAATAAATACTCAGGCATAAAACATTGATATAATGTTATAAATAATAATCTTTTGTATATATTTGATAACAAGTGGTTGTAAAAATTTAATGTTTTAGGATTAATACGTCGTGCTGCTTGGAACCATTGATTTCTACTTTTAACATATTGTGGCACATTTAAAAACATTTTTTTGGGAGTTTTTTTTTAGTATTCGTACAAAATGGTACAAAACAAGCACGATAACTAATTAGGTTTGACATTTTCAATAAATTTATCAATACACTGACGATAATAAGTTGATTAAAAACTAAAACACTCGTATCAGCTGTCTGTAATGTTGAGGGGAAATAAACATTGTGACGTCACATGCGCATAAGGAAATTAAAAAAAATAGTTTTGTTATAAAACTTATATATGATCTTTTCATTCGACATTTTTTTTATAAAACCCCAATTGTTTATTTATGAACAAAGCAAAAAACGCAAATACTTTTGTTACACCCTAGTATTTTCATCATTTAATTTTTCATTTTTCATTTCATTAAATCATTTAATTTGGTATTACTTCTGGTACCAAATCATGCGCAAATCATCACGCAAAGTCACCAAAATGAGCTTAAAATAACCTCCGTCAACATTTTTTGAGATTGAACAGCACAGTTGAATAAAATAACAGTAATAAACAAAAAGTTCCATTGACAACATAAAATGTCAAGTTAGAGTCAGACCAATGGAATTCTCGTTAAAATGCCGCAGGAAAATATTAGTTTCCATTTACGTTCCTCAGTGGTACCCATACGACTAAATTAATTATTTTCAATTGAGGCCGTAGCCGTTGCTAATAGCTGACTTATTAGCAACGAGTGCCAAAGGATCCAGATGTATCCCTTTCAATTTGTTCAGGGGTGCGTGATGCAAACATCACAGAATAAATTACAGTTAAGGAATGTTGTGTGTTTACAAAACTAGTCTAGTAAAGGGTAATAAATTTAATTTTAACAAAGACAGGTTGACGATCCGAAAATTGTATTTCAGTGTTATTTAGAATAATAAAATTATATTTCAAGCACTCTCCATTCGGGTTAATTCAAATCCATGAGAAATAAACAAGAGAAGTTATAACAGTGATTCAATCAAACATAAAAAAGCTCATAACTGTAGCGTTCAAAAATATACATGGTTGCCCGGAAAGTTCGTAGTAACTTTCCATTATTTGCTCTTTTAACGCTTGTAAACAAAAATATGTGTTGGATTAGTAATGTTTATTAACATATTAGTAATTCCCATAGTATTTACAATGTTTAGGGTACAGATTCGCTTTGATCTGCCTTCAGTTAGTCAAGTTGATTCAAATTTAAAATGTCGGTCGATAACTTGTATTTATACCACATTATGCATTTTTATGCAAGAGGGCAACGCTGTTCAAACAAAAAACAAGATTTATGCTAATTTTTCTATTGAAACCTTCGGTGTGAAACACTAACATCGAAGAGATTTATCACTAAACACCAAATCACTTTTTGAAACTTCTCGACGCACGTTTCGCTAACCATGTCAGCATACTGAGGAGATGATTTAGTCTAATTCTAAAACTAAACTATGTTCAATTTATATAACTCGTGTTAAGAAAAGTCGAAGATTCTTTCAATAATTTTCTAAACTTGTCTTCTAATTAATTTATCTACAGTGTTCTTATTATAACTGTTTACTTCGAGTACCTCCCTAATTTATTTTAATTCTTTGTTATAATTATCTTTGTTTAAAGGAAAGCTGATTTAATCTATTTACCATACAATTTAAACTAGCCATCTTATTTTAAAAGCTATGTTTCGAATCATTATGAATGTATCTCGAAGTGGTGGTGTTTTTTCTAAAAATATCAAAATCTAACCTATTTTCATTATTTTTACTGACTAAAACATCTAGAAATGGCAAATGGCAAAAATGACAAAAATCTTGTGTTGCCCAACATGCATCGAACATGACCACAATAAGGATGTTAGAAATTTAAGACTGTTAAAAAGTGTAAATAACAATAGGGCTTTAGATGTGTATGAAAGCATTCAAATGGAAAAATGTAGGGAAAACATAAACCAGGATAAAGAAGCTATTCCGTTCAGTCAACTTTTTCAATAATTAATGTAAGGTTCAGTAAACTTCACGGTTCATGATTTTTACACGCTTTATTATGTAGAGTTATCAAATAAATAGAACATAGTTTAATTTTAGAATTAGATTAAATCGTCTCCTGATAATGCTAACGTCCTTAACGAAACGTGCGTCGAAAATATTCAAAAAGTGATTTGGTGTTTAGTAATAAATTTCTTCGAGTTTAAGATTTATGCCGTTTAAGGAGAGAATTCTGTAGGGGAGACAACGATACAAAAATGGTATGGTGAGTTCAAGGGCGGATATTTTGACCAGAAAGAGCGCCATCACTCTGACGTTCTTCAAGTACCGAATCGAAGTTCCACGGTCTGGAGATAGTAGATAAGTATTGGCAAATCGACCGTTTCTAACCATCTAAAAAAATGGATAATATAATGTGTGGGTTCCTCACAAACTTGGGGAGCGATCAGCCGCACTGTATCTCTTCGGGCGAGCTTTTGTTAAAAGAAATCTGATCTGAAAAACGTTGTAAATATTAACGGTAATTAATAACATAATACACCAAATATTTACACAAATTATCTGCGTTTGTCTTTCTCTTTAAAAAATCCCTACAACCTTTCCGAACAAACCGATATATGGCACATATGATCAAAAATCGGAAACAATTCAACAAAAATTAAAAATATGCAGTACATCTAAGAAGTACTAGGTGTGGCGGTTAATAATTCTTCTATTTTTTAAGGGATGGCGCTGGAAACAAGGGTCGGTTCACAATTTAATCTCTTATGTCATTTTGTTGCTACGATAGTACCTTTCAAAATGCCATTAATATTTAGACGATTGGGTTAGGTTCATATTTTTTTGGTGTAGTAAATATGTCGATTTCTAGCCAAATAAAGAAAATTTGCCGGACGTACTGCTTTTCTTGTTCAATCAAAAGAAAAACGCGAGTGAAAACCGTCGTATACTTGTGGAAACTTGTGACAATCTCCCAGCGCAAGACGATTGTGGGCGTTGGTTTGGACCGTTCAAAAGTGATTTCGACTTGAAAGAAAACGAAAGCTCAGGTCAACAGAAAAGATTTGAAGATGCCAAATTGAAAGCATTGTTGGAAGAAGACGATATGCAAACTCGACGACAAATGGCAGAGAGGTTAAATGTTGATCGCCGAACCATTTGTGATCGTCTGCATGCCATGGGAAAGATCCAGAAAGCAGGAAAATAGGTACTACATCAGCTAAAAGATAGGCAGATGGAAAGAAACCCCTTTTTTTATCGGATCGTGGTTGGAGACGAAAAAAGTTGGGTTGACCCAGGACAACCATCAACATCGACCGCAAGACCGAATCGCTTTGGAGAAAAAACAATGCTGTGCATTTGGAGGGATCAGAAGCATACCATGAGCTGTACCATGAGCTTCTGAGACCAGGTGAAACAGTTAATACTCTTCACTACTGTCAACAAATTATCAATTTGAACCATGCATTGATCGAAAAACGACCAGAAAGATCGTTTTAATTCCAATTAAAACCCTACATTCAAAATATAAAATAAAACTAAAGGCTATTGCATAAGAATACTGAAAAATGTCTTTATTTGCTAAATTAATGTATATATGTTTAAATTATACACATGGTTTAACAGATTTCATCTAAAGAAAAGGTTACGGCGATCCATCATCCTCTCCAGATTTAGCATCGGCAGAATTTTCCTTATTTCCTAAAATAAAACACAGCTTAAATACGGCGGGCTCTTGAAAACATTCCATTGATCCTGAAGAATGTAGCAAATATTTTCTCATTATACACAGTATGTCGAAAAAATAACGGAACTTTTTAAATGAAAAAAAAAACAATTAGTTATTTTGACAAAATTATTTCTTTATATTCAAAATACATCCCTTCTGCATCAATACAGAGCCAATATATTTTTATGTCGTTTTTTGGAATCGCCTCAACGATCCTCCTCACGGCTCCTTGAATTTGTGTAACACTCATAAAACGTTCCTTTCATGTCCAGTTTGAGTTTCGGGAACAAGAAATAGTCACATGGAGAAAAATCAGGCGAATGGTGCATTATCGTGCAACAAATACCAACTTCCCAGCGCTCGACCATGTCTTTGGGCGTATGTAATTCAACCGCAATCCTCACAGACAAATTCGCATAGTAGGCGATCATTTTACGCACTTTTTCCTTTAACTCATCGCAATTTTTGTTTTTTGGCCGGTATTGCTTTGGGTCGTCTTCTAAAGCATCGATAAAGTCCTGGAATCGTTATCGTTATACCACTCGAACACGTATACGGGATAAGCAATCATCACCATAAATTTTTTCATCAATTCAAATGTTTCTGTAAAAGTTTTATCCAGCTTGAAACAAAATTTTATATTAGCTCTTTGTTCCATCGTGTTTTTGTAAAGCTGGACCCACACCAATAAGAATTTGCGAGCGTTGACTTTACTGTGCGACGCAAAATTACAACAAAATTAAAACACATAATCAATAAATATTTGTGTCCGCCTCGTTCCATCTGTTTGGGCAGTTTGATGTTGGTAGGTTATGTTTGATTAAGTTATTCAAAAAAGCGTCAAAAATAAAGTTGTCTATATTTTTTATATTTAGTTTCTGGAACTTATACTTGTCTGTTTTGGTAGAAATGCTTCATCCAATAACGACTTTTCTTGCGATTTTTTCCTTTTTCTTGATTAAATTGTTCATTATTATGAATGCAGCACACTTTTTCAGCCATAATAATATGCTGGGACATACTTTGACTACAATCAGTTACTAGACAGATGGTTCGTGTGCGTGCTGTGCGGCGAAAATATTTGTGTGTGCTTGTGTGTCAGAACGTCTACATTGCCACGCACTCGCACCACATACAGCCCGCACAACGCAATTTTTATTGGTGTGGACACAGCTTTATGAGGTGACAAAAAGTACTGTCACTAAGCGCTATAACTTGGCAATCCGTTGATCGATTCTAATGATGTGATCTGAATGATGATCGTTTTATAGAGATATACAGCTTTCAGGTGATATATTGTTTCAATAGAGGGCAGTAGTAGTTTTCTTAAAATTACAAAAAAATCCGTTACTTCGTTACTAAACTATTTTACAAACGATAATGTAGTTTGTTTCACAAATAAACATTTAAAAAAGCAGTTTAGAGCTTATCATCATGTCAATTAACAATATGAATAACAATAATTTCGTTTTTTTTTTATTTTTTAGAATGTAGAAACGTTGTGAATAGAAACGTCTACATTGTCACACACGCGCACTACATATAACGCATACAGCCCGCACAATGCAAATTTTTATTGGTGTGAACTCAACCCTCCTAAAGGAGGAGATACGAGGTACTGTCACTTTAAGCGCTATAACTTGACAATACATTGATCGAATCTAATGATGGTGGTCTCGTTTTATAGAGATGATATACAGCATTGATTTTTTTTTTCAATAGAGGGCGCTAGTAATTTTCTTAGAGCTTATCCTCATGTCAATTAACAACATGAATAACAATAATTTCGTTCTTTTTTTCTTTTTTAGGATGCAGGAATGTTGTGAATAAGGATGAGAACAAGAAATGCGTATAATCATTTGCAACGAATTTATTACTATCTCTAAAATTTCAATATTTTAAAAAATAAAGGACACAGACTAATTTTCTTTGATACCCTAAAATGAAACAAAAATATATATTGTGAATATAAAACAACTATTTTTCCTCGTGGTTATTTATTGGGTATTTATAATTTTTTGTAGTAGTTTATTTAAAATTGCTTAGTACCAATGGTTATTAAGAACTAGGCCTAGTGGGCTTAACGTGGAATCAACTATCGGTAACTCCGATCAGTACTATCAAACTTTGATTTATACTTAAATTTAAGATATTCTTTTTAACCTACGAATAGGCGAATGATCAACGCAGAGATTACTCCGACCTTATTACATTAGATATCCGACCTTATCCCGTCTTACTGGCGTGTTACTCCGTGTTGAAATTAACAATCTTGTCTCCGCTGATCTTCACGGAAGTACAGTTAATAATAATACTGTCAAAAATAATAAACTACTGTCAATAACGATCATTGCACACACTAAACTGAACACAAACATTCATATCATGGGCAACAATCAAACTTGTAACTTCCGGGTTACCTCGATCAACTTTATAACATACATTATTCCTCTCATCATGGTTGGGCAACAACTACTTCATTGTCATCATATAAATCGCATCATTGTATGGACCGTCTCCTAAATAATCATAAAAAAAATCAGTAAATGATTAACTTGAAAACTGACTACAAATTCTGCTACACAAATCAACTCATATCCTAACTATTTGATCTACTTAACAGAGCTCCCATATACAAATAAATTTGAAATAATAATGAATAACTATGGCTTTTATTTATATGATACTGATAATAATACTATACAAATAGTTTTAAATACCATTTTCCATTTTCTCCTCTATTTGCTCCATGAGGTGCTGGCGCTTACTCTGTAAAAAGGCAGAGATTCGGCGATTCTGAACGTGGAAAAATATCAACGAAGTCCTGATGAACTTGTTTTCCACAAACATTAGAGACTAGGTTTGGCAAATGTCAGTCCGATGATCAAACTGCCAGCCATTTCGGACCGGCCAAAGGTCCGCCGTTTGACGAAAGTCCTTGGAATTTGCGATGACCGAAATGAAGCGGAACTTATACAAGCCTGAAATTCGAAAAGACTCCGCTAATTGAATTAATTGCTCCAAAATAATTTTGAACTGGACTTGAATTATATCTAATATTTGGGCTGATAATTGCCATACAAGGACAAAAAGAAGATTAGCGTATGACGGAGGGGATTTTGAAGGAACTGAGTTCCTTTGAGATCACCAGACGAAGGTTGGAGGGGGTATTTTCAAGGTGGTTGACGAGGAAATCGTTTTTGAGGGCTGCCGCGGAGGGCAAAGCCTTCGCGAAAGGGTCCAGACTAGCCTTGTTTTGTAACTGGTTGGCAGGTTGGCTGAGATTGTAGAAGGAAAATCTTGAAAATAACTTTTCCACAAACGCTGAGATAGCGCCTTGTGAATATTGGTTAACGCATGTGTATTGGTAATGCGTGTGTACTAAGATCAAAAAGTAAGGTTTCGATAGAGACATTTGATTTTTAAGTTGGTATTGAACGTCATCGGACGAAGTGTCATATCTCTTCGCCTGTTAAGTTAGAAATTCTGGCGTCTTTAGCGTAATAATAAAAAAATTACCGCCGATTTTTTAAAATGGTTTTGCAATAAATTTTATATTTTATTAAGAAAGTGTTACGACGATAAAGCTATGTTAAAAAAACTGTTTACAAGAGATAAAACGATTTTAGTGATGGTAGAGAAGCAGTTGAAGATGAACCTTGTTCAGAAAGTCCTTCCTCGTCCACCAATAAAGAAGACATTACCAAAATCAAGAATGTAGTACTAACTAATCGCCAAAAATCAAACAAATACCTACAAGTACCATATTCACCAGATATGGCGCCGTATAACTTTTTGCCTGTTTCCCCAAAAGCGCTTCTTAACATAACCGACCAGCTGAAGGCGATTCCAGTATCTTAGTTCCAGAACTACTACGAAGAGCCGAGAAATCGTCTCTATCGCTTTGTGGCTTCCCAAGGCAACTATTCTGAAGGAGACAAAGTAGAATTGTAATTTCAACTGAATAAAAAAAAGAATAGAATGAATTACTTTATTTACACATCTCGTCGTATATATAATTGTTTGCTGTTTCGACTAAACTAAACTCAACTAACTCGACTAAAAGTATCTTTCCAACATTTCGCAAAGAACATAATTATGATTTGCAAGCAAAATATTGCCCAATATAAACGATAAACTAACTACATTTTAATCAAACCTCAGTTTCAGAAATTATAAGTACAAATATTACATACGAATAACAAATAAAAACCATGTTGTCTGTAGCTTATCAAACATGTTTTCTACTTATTCCCACGACCACTATCTAAAATAATACCAAAAGATCAAATCCAAACCTAAAATACGAATAGAATATATTCAATAAAGGCAAAAAATCATATTTAAACCAGTGCATGAATTATTTAATGGTACATTTGAAATGTCATACCAAGGAGTATCAAGGTGTTGACTCCTGACTCCTAGTGACCGTATTAAAAAGAGTAAAAAAAATAAGGGTTTAGGATTAGAGCTGCATCAGCAACTAAGGCTGTTTACTGATTACACTTACAACTTAACGTAGGTTCCGAACCACGTTCACAGTCATCAACTAACGGCAACCCCGGCTAGATCTCTCGAGAAGCCTACCGACTGGCGAGTGACCAACATAGAATACTTCACAGAAGGCATCTGGCCTTACCCATCATCGAACTGGCATGCCTGGGGGTGCAATCCATGTCAGATTTTACACTCATGCCTAGAAACATACAAAAGCATGTAAACAAAGTCACAAACATCCATGTCGAGTACGGGAATCGAACACGGTACCACGCCAACTACCGTGCCATTAGAGCACAGCCTAACCACCTCGGTTACCGAGGCCGGCCAAAAAAAAAACATTAATGTAGACGTTCTTCGAAACGATGATTGTGTATACAAATGGCATTCTTAGAGTTAATTTGAATAGAAACTTTAGGGATCTAAAAGGTACAAGAAAGTTGTACGAGATTTCTTGACTAAAATACTGCCGCAGTGTTCCACCATCCCTCATATTCGCCTGATTTGGCTCCGGGCGATTTTGGGATATTCCAAAAACTGAAATTCCCAATGAAAGTAAATACATTAAATTTGCTTTAAAACAAAACAATGGAGACATTAAAAAGAAACATATCCTAATGTGTTTCATATCAATTACCTTATCCATTTGACAGAATACGCATGAGCTTAAACATGTATACACTATGCATGTAGTCGTTCATAGATGAGGCTATTGGTTACCCAAAAATTCAACCATTCTTCAACACTCGTGGGAAATAAAATGGCAGCCAGAAGAATTGATAAAGTAACTTACTTGTTACAAAAGGAAGAATTTTTGGTTTGTAGGTGGCCAGAGAAACCCATTTTCCAGACTTAGTGTCGGCAGATTTTCACCTATCATTTTTTGTGAACACGTGCCTACAGTAAAATTGAAACAAAAGTAATAGAAAGAATATTTAGATTAATACATTTAATCATCTTCTGTAAGCATTTTTCAATCAAAAAAACAGAAATTAAATTAACACCTAATAAATTTGCAGTTTGTCAATTCGTTGTCCAGAAATGCATTTAGTTCAGTGGCATTAATTTCAAAGTTTCAGGTCACTGTTATGTCTTTATGTATTATTTACTTTTAAACTTGCTGGTTTAACAATTTTCATAATTCATTAAATACAGTATTATGGCATAACAAAAATAGATAATTCAAAAAACGATGAACTTTTACAAAGCAATTGATAATGTATAATTGCAACTGTCAACACCGCAATGTGAAGTACAAATTTCACTTTACATAAAAAAAACCAATAAGTATTTAAAAAAAATATTAAATTATTGTCCCAGTCGTGGACACACCTTAAATATTAACTAGCTATTGATGTATAATAACTATATTTATAATAATATTAACTCTCAACTTAATATACAGTTACACAAAAAAAGCATACATATTCCAACTAAAATAGTACTAACTTGATGGAAATACTAATGGAATAATTGACCTCAAAATTAAAATAAAAAACAATATTTTATATATTTTTTTTATTGAATCACCAACTAATTGAAAATAAAGGGGTAACTCATATTTTGTTACCCAAAAAAGTATACACACCCTTAAGTATATTTTTAAGTAAATGCAGCAATTGAAAATTAATATTTTGTTGGGCTGTCTTTATTTCCTAAAATAACTTTTAGTCTATTGGGCATAGATCATATTAATTTTTATAAATATTCGACAGCAATATTATCCCATTCTTCGAGCAGGATCCTTTTCAAATCATTCTTATTTGTAATTTTTTGTTTTCTATTGCAGCAATCTAAATAATCCCATAATTTTTCTATCCGGTTTGTGTCGGGGGACTGCGGTGGAGAATTAAGTTGACGCCGAAAATACAGTAACCAATCCTAAACCTTACCGCTGGTATGTTTTGGATCACGGTCTTGTTGAAAAATCCATGGTTTTTTTACTCATTTTGAGAACCGAGGGGATTAAATTATCTTTTAATATGGTGGATCCCTGGTGGAATCTATAAAAGCCAAATTTCCTGCTCTAGCCCACGTCATACCAGTCCATACCATAACTGAACTGCCACCATGTTTCATCGATGGATTAAGATTTTTTATTTTCTATCTCTTGCTCTCATTATTAAAAACTACAATGTTCGAAAACATATATTTCTTTAAACATTATTTTGTAAATTCAATTTTTTTTTTTAGTTAACTTCATTAATTAATAGTTTCTTTCGTCGAATTCTGCTGTTAAATCCAGATTTTCCAAGAACCACTCTAAATGTTTGTGGTTGAACATTAATTCCTGTTATATGTTCGACTATTTCTTTTGCAGTTGTCGGTTTTGTTCGAATAATTTCACGTTTATTTCGGTTACTTAACAGATGAGGTCTTAACAGTCTGGCGGAAGGTCTGACCAGTCTGGTTTTTACGGAATTATTATTACGATAGTTTCGTATTACCATTTGCATACCAGATTTTGATCTTGACACAAGTTTACTTATTCCTCGAAGTTATCGGCCTTCATGTTTTAATTTTATAATCATTTCACACACTTCATATAGAGTTTCGGTACCTTTTGGACTCATTATTTTATTTCTAAATTCATTACATGTCAAATAACTTCAAGAGAAGCATAAACTAATAGCAAAATGTATACAAATCACAAAAGCAATGGCAACATGATGGACTATGGAAAAACAAGACTATATTTTTTACTCGAATGTATACTTTTTTATTTTTATTTGTATTTACAGGAATGTAGAAATAAAAGAATTAAAATTAATATTTTAATTGTATTTGTTATAACTTATGTCATGTTTAAGGTTTATTTCAAAAAATATTAATAGGATCTTGAAAAATGCCATTTCCAAAGGGGGGTATGTATACTTTTTGTTAAAACTGCATAGAACATACAAAATAAAACTTACGTGGCCAATACAATCAACCCATAATAAATATATTAATTTATACACCATTAACAGTATATTCCATTCAAAAATATACTTGTGACATCACCTTCACCCAAAAATGCAATTATAAATTATGTGGAAATGTTATCCCCCCACTCTTAATTAACGAGCAGTAAAATACACTATACATATATCACAAATAGAACAAACACGACATATAAACCTACTGTTAGAAATTCCAAATTATAACGTGAAAGCTATAACAACTAATTGAAACTATTATTTACCAATCAATCTGCAATTAGTTCCAGTATATTCCACAATAGTTTAGCATATAAAAATAACTACAAGATAACGTATGAACAAATCTAAAATCAAACCGAAATACATTTTGACATCTATTTGAAAACAAACCGGGTATCTCAACATGTAAATAAACAATCAAGAAATAGTCACATTGCGAAATTCTTACTTTTTCAGCGCAGTATTGTTGAAAGTAAGAAAGTAAATGCTTCTGCAATAGCTTATGTCTATTATAGAACCAGAAGTAACTGCAACAAATGGTTTAAATATGAAACACTTGATTAAATTTGTATTATAAATGAGAGGCGCTTACAAAATCGAACATAACCTAAAAATACATACATCGATTTATAGATTGTTTTGCTTATAATGCCTAAACAAAACTCAAAGAATTGAAAAAGCGTTAACTTCTTACTTACCTATTTTGTTCAAGAAACTCATTGTGTATCCTATTTTATATCCTGAAACGGCAAAAGGAAACCAAACAAAATTCAAGGTCTTGAATCTAAACACGAGAAAGTATACTAACAAATGTTCGAACACACTAAAGTCATCACAAGTCCGCACCTGAAAAATATGAACCACTGTCAGAGCTGTTTATTTTTTAGACATTTTACTGGTTATTACGTGCAAATACGGAAAAAATCGCTCCCGTCCAAGAAAACGATGTTTTCAACATGGCCGCCATAAAATTTCGTTCTTTCATAAGGTTTTGTTGACCCTGATGGAACAACTAATTTGATTGGTTAGGGAAACGCGGTTCGGTCGCTCATTGGTTGTATTCAAGGTTAGGGGCAAAACATGGCTGGGCACCTGTCAAAAACAGATATTTTGTTTAAAAAAAATATTAGGGACTAATATTATATTCTACAATTATTTGAAGACAAAATTTTACCCGAAAATACATTTCAAAACAATTTTTAATAACACTTTGCAGACTTTTTCACCATTATTAAATGCGAAAATTTAGCATATCGAGACCTCTATCGGACGGAGTCCAAAAGAGCACCAGAATCGTTTTAATTGTTTGATCTCAGATGGCGCAATTATATATATATATAATTATTTCTAAAAACTTTAATATAATTGTTGTCTATAAATACTATTGGAAATACACTATTATTAAAATTAATATTTTTTTAATTAAATGTCTATGTATTTATAAGAATTGAATTCAGATTATATTCATTCAAATTGTAAATAATGAAGTACGTTAGGTGACCCATTGTTCATTACTGGCAAATATATGTTTTAATTACTTATCTATTAAGTTTATATGTTAATATTACCCCGGAGAAATATATGTTCTAATAAATAGTTATTTAATACATAAAACAGTGTATGAAATATGTACAATAGTGTTTTTGCAATGCTTTTTACCATTTTTTAAATACATTTCTCTTCTATTTTTAATAGTATTCTTAAAATCCGTCACTATGGAGTATGTTGTCAATTTTAATTTTCTCATATATAAAAGCATTTTCTAGGCTTCTCAGTAACAACAGGAATTTCTCTTTTAGATCTAATTTCCATTAGGTAATGCCTTGGCACTATTCTGAAGACTCTTTTTACTCCAACATCATTACAAGCTTTTCTCATTAACAATAAGACAATAATGAGTTTATATATTGCTCTTAAATTTTCTTGTAAGAAAGATCTTGAAACATATAGCTAAGGTTTAATGCCATTTAATTCATTTAACCTGAATAGCACCCTTCAGTTGGTCTAGTAGTGAAGGGCAGTACTTTCCATAAGTGAGATTCTGCCTTTCCAGGTACTTTATGAGCACCATTACAATTATGAGCACCAAAAATTCCATGCCTATTTTTGCAGATGGAAACCTTTTCACTTTGTTTGGTGCTCTTTCATATGTTTCCACCCACTGTTTGGACTGTTGCTTTGTCTTTGGCATATAATAGTTGAAACCATGTTTCATCTACTGTTATAAAATACCAAAGAAACCCAATACAATAACGTTTAAATACATTTGAACACTCATGAGAAACGCTCATTCGAATACGTCTTTGGTGGGCTGTTAATTAAGACGACATCCATAAATAGATGATTCCGCATAGAAGCGGAATGCTTTTTCATGCCAATAATATTTTGTAAAATATAGTCGACATAGTCTATCAACATGTTTACAATACCAGCAAGTTCGCGTTCCTACCATATTGTGAATGTTTATGACGATTTTGTCCGTCGCAGCCATTTTTCAGGACACAAAACCTTCATCATCTTCAATGTAAGTACGACCACCATTAAATTCAGCAGCCCACTTTTTAACAGTCGAAAACGAATGAAAAGAATTCTTCAAGTATAGAATACTTCAAGAATTCTTGTAGTACTCTTCTGAAAATTTCATGTTTCTGCTTTCTGAGTGGGTGACCGAACCATCTAAACTTTTTTCTTCTTACCTCTTTGCCTATTGGTTCCTTCTCCGTTTGTTACCATATATCGTCTATTCTTATTCTCTCCGACCGCCAAACTTTTAATATATTTCGATCGAACCGATGTAAGTGTCAGTCTTTAAATACTTGTAATTTTTATTCTATTGTTTCGGTCAACGTCCAAGATTCTGAGCCATAGAGTAGCATCAGCTTTATCATCGACTTAAATATGTTGGTTTTTGTTTGCGTCGTTAAGTTATTTGAACGTCAAATTTTAATTAGTGACATGAAGGCAGATGTAGCTTTATTTATGCTGTTGTTTACACCTCTCAGTACTCCGTCAGTATCCGCCATTACAGTTCCCAGGTAGTTAAATTCCTTCACTTCCCGCGTCACTCTTTTTTCCAGTGTCATTACCTGGTTTGTTTCCATGTTTAACTACATTACCTTGTTTATTTTATGTTAATTTTTATTTTATGTTATATTTATTTTATGTAAATATTGAAGTTTGTTGGACATTAAACATATATCATCTGCAAAATCTAAATCCTCGACCCTCTCCATCAAATTCCATGGTACATCCCCTTCTTTGTTATTTATAACTGTCTTCATAACCTCTCCCAATACTAACCGGAACAAAATTAGTGAAAGAACGCATCCGTGCTTTACTCTTTTTTCAGTTTGGAATGTTTGAGATAGTTTTCCTTTATATTTAATTGTATTCTTATATTGATTGTAGCCTTCTGTAATTAAACTGTTTTTTTTCTGTGGGACTCCCCTATTTCTGAGTATTATCTATATGTTTTCTCTGTTTATGGAATCAAACGCTTTTTAAAGTCGACAAATGCAAGGTACAGTGACGATTGGTATTCAATTCAGTGTGCTGTAATGATTCTTAATGTATTTCTTAAATCTATACAAGATCTTCCAATTTTGAATCCATGTTGCCCTTTCATTTGTTTATCCAGCAGATTATCTTCTTTACTGTACCGAGTAGGATGATTTTCCTCCAATTACTGCAATGCTTCAATTCACCTTTCTTTGCTAACTTGATGAATATTCCCTTCTTCCAGTCTTCAGGAAGTTCCTCTGCTTGCCAGAATTTTTTCAACATCCACCTTCGGCAATTATCTCGTGATCTCGTCTATACCTGGAGCTTTTTTTACCTTACTAATGGCCTGGATAATTTCCTCCATTGTCGGTGGTTCCGTTTCTATATACAACCTCGGCGATTGACTTTTCATCTCATTTGTATCATTTTCTGTTCGTATACGTTTAGCTAATCTTGATTTTAAGTCATTTGCATAGCCGTTAAAATGGAAGAAAGTATTATCGACATATTAGACTTTTTATAAAGAGGAAACGAGCTACAGAGGCAAAATGTAAATAGGCAATATCTAGGAAGATATAATAAATGTCAAAGAAGATTTAATAAATTTACTGTCTTGTAGTTATGGTAAGTAATTAAAATACATTTTACCCAAAAATTATTTATTACATTAAAAAAATGTTACGCATACAAGTAGACGTAGAACAACAAAATAAATAGCCAACAAAAAATTCAGTCCATATTTTCCCTAAAACAAATATATCTATAAAAAATTTAAAAATCGAAAATACGTAGCTTTACTCGTTATATAATAATAGGCATTTAGTGAATACTATTTTTACTGGCAACAAATATTTACAATAAACTATTTTAAAGTGTACTGAAAAGTGTGGATTAAGTTTTCAAAGAATTTCTGCAGCTATAAAGGAATAACTGTGCAAATAAGAGTATATAGGAACAAACTTCAAAAACAATACTAATACATGTAATTATACACAACAACCTTCCATAAAAAAAGATATAAAGAGCTTATGCTAAAACATAAAACACAAAATTTGGCTTAAAAAGAGTCACTTAAAAATAATCTTAAAAAATAATGAATGAATTATTATGGTTCTACTAATGGTATTTTCTATTCCAAAAAAATTAAAATTACAACATAGACAAAATATCTGCTATCATTTTAACCCTATAAAAGATCACATAAAGTTATAAGAATTATTTATCTACTTTATTTTAGCTCCTCTATATACAAAACGTTTAATAAAAATTATCTACACATAAATTCATCTAGAAAATCACATCAAACTATCCAAAGGTTACATTCACTGTCTTCAGTGACATAGGTTCTATGTACAAATCACCTAGATTATTAATTCTACGAATGCTATCCAAACCAGTAAGGGATTTCAATTCAAATTCCTTCACACTGAGTAATTCAAAATAATTGTCTTTTTCGAGTTTGGTCACTTGACAAGTGTAGTTTGTGTTAACTGAACAATCGTAGCCTTGCTTGTGAAGCACCAGTAAAGCACTGTTTGACGGAAATTGGGAGTATTCATAGTCTGGTTGAGTTCTAAGATTAAATAAGTGTAGGTCACAAGAAAACGGCTTCTTAATCAGTTTTATCTGGTCGGGAGTGGACGCTTGAAGTTCCGAATCAATAATATATATCTGAGCTGGATAATTCAAAGCATTCGATAGATGCGTTGCGTACAGTGATGGCCTGGGAAATGATTCTTGTTTTGGTGATTCAACCGGTGCGGTTGGCATGTTGAACGCTCGAACTAATTCACCTGCAAAGAATTATAAAATTGTTCCATATATTTAATTTAAAATGAATCGGTGAATGTGCTTGATAGGTACATATAAAAGAAAATCTATATTGGAATGTTTAAATCGGTAAATTATTTATAACACAATATATATGAATTTACTTGCTCTAAAGATGTCCGGGAGTTAATTAAAAAAATCTGGAAAGTAAGGTATCAACAGTGATTACACATATAGCTCGTCGGCAGAGGTAATGGAAAATAAATTAAAGTAAATTGGTGAATGCGATAGACACTAACGGAAATCTTTATAGAAATGTTCAGATCAGTAAATGATAGATATATAACACAATATACCTAAATTAACCATGAATTTACTCTCTGTAAAGATATCGGGGAAGTGAGGAGTCGACAGTGACTGCACATAGATGTCACCTATAGCTATATGCAGTTGATAATACTGAAGATGTCCCTAATATTGCCCTGCAAATAAGTGCAGATGATTTTAATGACATGACAAGAGCATCAGGTCTTCACCAATGAGAAATGAGAAGGCAGGCAGGCCAACATCTAATGCGTTTGAGCATCCTAGAGTCATTTGATGGTCTGTAGCAATTCTTTTCGTTAACCGGAAATTTCTACTGCGTTCTGAAAATGAGTAACAACAATATCGAGCAACAGTACGCTATCATGTTTGGTTTCAGACTTGAGCACATTGTGACTGAAATTTTTGTATGTGTAATTCCTGGCGCTGGCGCTTCGTTTCCCTCTTTTTGTCCTTTTGATCCTGCGAAAAGTTCTTTGGAACCATTTTCGCGCAGATTTTCTTCATCCCCAATTCACTGGTCAAAATCTGATGAACGGTTGTGTGAGTCTCATTCAACTCTTCCCCGATTATTCTGACCATCTTGCTGACCTGAAAACCTGGGTCTTTGACAAAACACTGTTTCAATAGACCTGATGAAGTTTTGCAAAAGTTTTTTGTTTCGGTCGCACTGAGCTCAAATCTGAAGTAAAACTTGATAACGCATCGTTGCTCGAAACTATTGTCATTCATTTTCAGAATGCACTCGAAAAATCCAGTTCACCAAAAAAGCTGCTACGGACTACAAAGCGGCTCTAGGGAGTTCAAACTCATACTGAAGACGCATCTCTGTTGGGTTGACCCCCCCTCCCCCTCTAAAAAGGAAACGAACACTATTGCCAGGTCGAACGCCGCCAGTCTCATTCCTTCAATGATCTGGTACTTTTTTACTACATCAATGAAAGGAAGTCGTTACAAGAATATTGCAGTTTTTTTTTCAGATATCTTGTACAGAATTGAAGCGTTTTATAACCAATCAATGTCAAATACAATAATTTTAGCTTACCTTTTTCGAAAGTATCATCTTCATCAAATCTCTTCTGTTGCACAATATTTTCAGTAGGAACTTTAGAAATATCTTCAACAATAAGCCAATATTTACTTGAAGTCCTCTTATTGTCCACCAAACCTTCACCCATACCCCGGGAATCATCATATAAAGTCCTTCTATCCAACATGACTTCCAAAAATCCAGGTTGCCAAGCTGAAGCTCCCTGAGCATGATTTGTAAGCAAACTTAATCTTACATTTTCATCTTGAATATACGCCATGGTGGTGATGGGGAAATAGTTGCCTTCGATACCAATACGTTCAATTTTTATTCTCTTCTGCATATTGAGACCGTTGGAGTCCGTGAAAAATTCAGGAGGTTCTCCATTTTGTACGTCCGAGATGATTCGCATGAAGAGTTCAGTTTCGCGATTCTTCGGCGGATTCTCGAAATCTACGACGTTTTCAATACTGATTGTGTCAGATAATGTCGATTTTTCATCTAAGTAAATCGTTACTTTATGGAGCAAAAATGCCCCGTATATTGTTAACAATTCGGTAGTTACTGGCCCAGTGGTTATTATCACAGACATTTGATCTTTATACTGCAACAAAACGTCTTTTTCGTAATCTCTTTCATTCGGATCGGGCATAAACAGGTAAGCCCCCGAATGGAACTGTGCACTTCTGTATGCGGCAAACTGAATTTTGCACTGCATCACCTTAGGTTTGTGTTTTCTTGTGACTGATTTCATAAATCCTGTAGTACCGCTGAACAAAAGCTTCATTTTATGATTTTCAAGTTGAATGTCGCTAGCAGGAATGTCCTTAATAACAAAAGGTGCTTCTAGTTTGTTACCATTAGAAAGAATTTGACTTTTCTTCTTACAGTTTTTGCAGTACAGTGTAGCCAGCTTTTCTTTTGTATTTTCAGAATATTCTAAATAATAACTTGTCAAAGTCAGCGCTTCTAGTTTGGCAATAAATATTAGTTCAAACTCATTTGGTTCAATCCAGTATTTTCCAAGACTAGCTTCCAGAATGGGGTTGATTTGATACTCAATATCATTGCCTTTAGAGTCCGTAACTTTAACATTGGTGGTATTGATCGAAAGGGTAATCACGTGTTCTTGCGGATACGCTAAAGAATTAAAAATAACAATTTTCCTTTTGTGCCTTTTTCCCACTTGAAGATTACTTTTATTCGGGAGTTTTTCATAAGATTCCCGTTCAACATCACTAAGTACTAAATTGTGTCCTTTCGTTACGTGAACTTTGGGGAATAATAAACTTTGAAGAGAATTTTGTTGAATATTAACGGTATCCCTTAAAGCTTCGAATAGTTTAATGCCATAATCCTTCATGACGAAGGATTTGCTGGTTCCTGTAATGGCATCGTGGTGTTGAAACAAACCTAGATTTCTCCTAGCTCTAATGAGTTTTTCGTAATCTTTTTCCAATATTTTTAAATAAACCAGTAGTCTTTGCTGCTTGGCGTTATTCAAAGCAACTGTATAAAGTATTTCGGCTGATCTTAAACTGTGTTCTAATTCTCTATCCAGAATTTTGAGGAATGGTCTTGTGGTAAAGTACCCCGACCAATAGGCTGGTCTACCTTCGGAAAATATGTCGGAATAAACAAAGAAGTCACCTTTCAAAGACGGATACTGGTCGTAGCGTTTCAGTATTTCCTCGAAATAGACAGACGGTGTTCCAAAGCTAACTTCAGCTTTGTACTGATCTTTATGAGCATTGATATAGTTGATTAACTTTATGTAATTTAAATATTGTTGATCAAACTCTTCACGTAAATTATATCTAAAGTCATCTCCAAGAGGCATTAAAACTACATTATGTGGAAATAGGGAACCAGTTCTCGCATACTGTTCCAGTAACAGTTCTGCTTTCTCTTTTACGTTCTTATCGGTGATTGCTTGAGCTTTCAATGAATACTCAGTGTATTCCCCTTGTACTTTTCGAAAATCGAAATTGAGACAGATGTATGGATGTGGGCCGCAACTATGTTTGATCGAATATATGTCGAATGGCTGATTGTGAGTTAAAATGGATGCAGTACTGCCGCTAGGACTCCAACTGGGCACCCATCGAAAATCACCGTATTGTTTCAAGGCTAACCATTGTTTCCAGGCGTAATGAATTCTTTGGATGATCGTTCCTTGTAAACCTGACTCTCCTAAGAGGTATGGTACTGTACTCCCATGGCCAAAGGGATCAACCGACCATCCAGATTTTGGTTTAATACCTAAATTTGTCCATAACCACTGATGACCTGTAAATAAATGATAAATTATAAGAATATATAGAATAAAATAGATCGTATAATATAAAACATCGAAATTTTTCAATAGCAAATTTATTTCCAGTTCTTTTTAGTATTCGTATTACTTTTAGGCCAGTGTAAAACAAGGCCTTCTAGGTGGCGCAACCTAGGACGCGCCACTTAATTTTGATACCACTTGATCTCTCACAGATCGCTCACTTGAATTATGGAAATCGAAGAGTTAGCAGCAATAACTTATATTCACCGACGATTTTTGGGTGTATCCTGGGTTATTTTGGGTGTATCCTGGGTGTATTATTGGGTGTACAGCTTGTTCTTTACATTGTACCCTCATCTCATCCAAAATCCTGAAAAAATTCTCAATTTCCTCCTGATGTCCTCCCCATCATCCGATGAACTACTCGCCCTTCTGAAAGAAACTCTGATCGTGACACCACCATGCAACCAGCAATTATACCAAAGGGAAAATTAGTCATCACGCTACGGTAAGTAAATGTAATTTTCTCTTTATTTGAAAACTGAAGAATGTTTTAAACAAATACGATATGAAATATGTTTACTTGACATACACACTATGTTGGAAAAATAACGGATCTTTTTATATCTAAACAAAACTACTAGCGCCATATATTTAAACCCTATATAATCTAAAAGCTGTATATCTCCTCTATAAAACGAGACCGCCATCATTAGAATCGATCAACGGATTGTGAAGTAATAGCCCTTAAAGTGACAGTATCTTTTGTCACCTCGTCACAAAAACACGATGGAACAAAGAACTAATATTAAATGTTGTTTCAAGCTCGGTAAAACTTTAACAGAAACATCTGAATTGATGAAAAAAGTGTATAGTGATTATTGCTTATCCCGTACACGTGTTCAAGTGGTATAAACGATTCCAGGGCGGTCGTGATGTTTTAGAACACGACTCAAAGTCATGCCGGTCAAAAAACACAAATCGCGATGAGTGGATGGAAAAAGTGCGCGAAATGATCGTCTACGATGCGAATTCGACTGTGAAATGGATACCGAAGAATATAAATATCGTACAACCAAAGACATGATTCATGAAATTTTGATAAAAGATTTAAATAAACGGAAAGTCTGTAGTCGATTCTGTGTGCGAGTCTGTGTGCTTTAATATCTATTAAAGCATTAACGTGATTTCTATCCGTGTGATAAGTACTGTTCCCGATACTCATACTGGTCATTAAAGGAATGTTTTATGACAACGTTACACAAGTCCAAGAGGCCGTGACAAGTCTCAGTTCAAAAAACGACAAAAAAATATATGCTAACATTGGCTGAATGTGCCCAGCGGTGTATTGATGCGGAAAGAATGTATTTTGAATAAAAATAAATACTTTTGGCAAAATAACTGTTATTTTTGATTAAAAAGTTTCGTTATTTTTCCGACATACTTTGTAGAATATGAGAGAATTTGTAGAATATTTAAAAACAGAATTTTAGAAAAAACTTCAACAACTGTTGAACTTCAAAAATAAATACTTCCACATCAAGCGATTCCATTCATTCGCTTCCTGGGACAACGTGTGACAGACTGATTAGAAAACCATTACCGACTGGGTGACCAGAGAGCGTGTGGCACCACCCCGTGTGAACCCCCAAATTAAACTATATTAATCAACTGGTTTCGCGTCCTATATCGCGCCACCCAGATGGCCTCGTATAAAACTGGCTTAAGGTGTCCCAGTGGGTTATGGTGTTCTAATCAATCTGTCACAAGTGGTCCCAAGAAGCGAACGAATGGAATCGCTTAATAAGGAAGTCTTTATTTTTGAAAAATTTCCTGTTTCACAAGGTGAAGGTAGATTATAGCTGCTAATTCTTCGACTTCCATAATTCCATAACTGAGGAGCCCGAGCGCCTTAGAAACAACTAGAAACAAGAAATTTTCAGTATTTAAGGAGAATTATCAATGGAAAAACCTAATTTTAAAACAAATATAACAAAGTTTGCAAATTTGGGAATACAGTTTACACTTGGAATATATTGAAGACAGAGCTATAAAACAACGATTATAATTAGTTTAATGCAAAAATAAGCAATGACAATCTACAACATAAAAACTTGTAAATAAAAAATTGGAAAGGAAAGGCAAAAAATAAGCTTAAAAACCAATGTCAGGAAGTAAATTAACTGAAATGTAAATAGTCATAAACGACTAAGAATCGGATATGGTTTTGCATTAATGCTTAAGAAAATTTGGTAATTTCATTAACCTTGGTGATCTTAAATGCGAAAAAATAACGAAAAATTTATTAGTTAAAATAACAATTAACAAAATTATGATAAATAGTTCATGTTTAATTGCTTAATTTTCGTAATTTTAGTAAGCCATTTCCTTGTTCTTTGCCCCACAATTCGCGATGTGAATTAATTCAATTAACCCACACATACGAAGGCCGATCAAAAAGTATCTGGCCAAACACTGAAAAATTTATTTAATTTCAAAGCTATTTGTATATTTCGATAGTCTTTCGTAATTTCAATAATTTTGTCTCCCCGTCCACCGATATTATTTCGTTATGTGTCTTAACTCAAAATGCGTACCACCGATGAATTTTTTAAGGTTTGAGAACACAGGAAAGTCAGCACGGGATGATTTGTAGTGAATATTTTAACAATTTGTACTTGTTCTGCAAACTGGGTCTTATTTCATATATATTTATTCATCCAGATTGTCAAAAAATGCTTATAACATCATACTCTGGTTATTGTCTCATCTTTCTTCAAAACTCAATTTGTATATAAAAAATTGTTGCAATTACGCATGAGTTGAAAGTAAAAAACCAAAGGATAAAAATTCAATGTAATGTCTTTACAATGATTCAAAACCCATCTAGAATCTTCCATTCGATTGCTTTTTTGTTCCGCAAATGAAAGCAAATGCGACACCGATCTTGCACACCGTTTTTTAGGTTTAAAAAAGCTTTAAAAACAATATTGGCTAAAGCAGGGATGCATATTAAGCCCTATGCTTTTTTACATTGTACTAAATGTTGCAATAAAAGAGCAAATAAGATGAAGCCCTATAAAGAAGGATATTGGAAAATGGAAATTCAAATTTTGTTATAGCAGCATGAAAACAATTTTTTTCTGGAAAATAGAGATACTAACAAAACTAAACAGGGATGCTGCAAGAACGCAAAACCTTCGCATGCGATATATGGACGATAACGACAAAAAAACAGACAGACAGAAAAAAATATAGAGAATAAGAAAAATGGATAAATTACGAAACGAAGCATTCAGAGAACAATTAAAAATTAATCTAATAGAATCGAAAATTTAACAAGGCTAGCTGAAGCAGTTGGGGTATATAGAAATAATGGGTGATGAATTGGTGAAAAGATTATATGAAGCCCGAGAACCAGATAAAAAAGGAACTGGACGATCACACATGGAGAGAGCAAGTGAGAGAGGTGGCAGAGGTGAGATAAATTGTATACAGGAAGATTATCAGTCCAGCATAAAATAGAAGGAAATGGAGAACATTTTATAAAAACCGAGAACTAGAAAGTTTTAGGCTTAAAAAAAACTAAACACGTCTACTTTGAACTGTTGCTAAAATATAACCGAATTGATAAAAAAGAAAAAAATAAGTTGTTATACAGGGTGTCCCATAACTTATCAGCTATAGAGCAACTGGTGATAGTAGAGATTAAAATAAGAGGCTATTGATCTAGTCAATAAATGTGTTGGCAAATGTAGTTAAAGATACTGGGTCTTGAAAGTGAAACTACTTTTTCGAAAAATTGAGATAATTTAAAAAGGGTTAAGATATCAGGTTCAAAATCGGGGTAGTTGGGCTTTCAAAGGCGACAAATCAGAATTCGTTACTAGCTTGAGCCTAGTTCTTAGGGGGCGCTTGCTACCTACTTTGTGAAAAATTAACTCATATTTTTAATGCTCATATTTTTTTACCTTATAAAGCTAGGAATATTTTGACTTTGAAATAAAGTATAGCCATAATTTCCACGACAAAAAGGTACCCTTATTCAATATCGATATCTCACGCCGTTTGCGAGATATTCATGTTTGAATATTCCATCGCACATCTTGCCGATAGCTGAAAAATATGCAATTTACAAAATGTGGCTTGAATGTCGAGTAAAAATTATTACGTCTCGATGACAACTGTCATTGTTTTCTATCTCTCCTATTTAACGTAGGTGGAAACAAGTTTCTCCAATCTTGAGATGGTATTAAATAATTTGTAAAAAATGCCCAAACTTAATCAATTTCCTAACCGTGATTTAAGGTATATGCTCTGCGTTTATGCGTAAGTAAATTACAACAGTCGCGCTGTAGTTAGACGATATGAAGAGCTCTACCTAACCAGAATCATCCCATATCGACAAATTTTTCAAAGAATTTTCAATCATTTAGGCGAAACAGGTTCGTTTTATTACAACAATCCTGGTGGACGACCGAAACGTATAACGGCAGAACAAGCAGAGGACATTTTGGTTGGTGTCGCGGAAAATCCTGAACTAAGCACTAGGCGTTTAGAGGCATCTATAGGAATTAGCAAATCTACGGTTTCAAGAGTTAGCCATAAAAAAAAATTGTTTCCATACCATTTTCCGCCTATTCAAAATTAATTGCCACATAGGTCAGAATTTGCCGGCTAGGTCAGAATTTTGTCAAAATCTACTACATGAAAAAACGAAGACCCTATGTTCCTTAAAAACATATTATCTACTGACGTGGCAACTTTTACCAGACGAGGAATTTTTAACTGGCGAAATAATCATTATTACGCCTTGGAAAATCCACACCTACCAAGAGAGCGGTTTCCGGCACGAATTTTCAATTAACATTTGGTGCGGCATTATCGACAATTTTTTAATCGACCCATTTGAGTTTTCACAGACTGAATGGAGATTAATATGTACAGTTTTTAGAAAATTATTTTATTAGACTTTTTGGACGGTATACCTCTAAACTCAAGGTAAGACATGTGGTTCATGCAAGATGGGGCGCCATCGCATTTTATTATTGCACTGCAAAATCATTTGGATCATCGTTTTCCACATCAATGGATTGGGCGGTGATCAGTTTTCTTTGTAGCCTAGACATTCATTCGTTAGACGCGGTGGTGAGTTTCCTTGGCCACCTCGTAGCACAGACATTAATCCGTTAGACTTTTATTTGTGGTGTCATATGAAGTCTTTAGTTTACTATGATGAAATCAATACACGAGACGAAGTTTTACAAAAAATTCCACAAGCGGCCAATGTTATTCGAAATGAAGAAAATATCTAAAAAGTCACTTAATAAAGAGCCTGTGAAAGTGCATTGAGGCAAACGGTGTACACTTTCAACATATATTGAAATAAATTTCAATAAACTGTTATTTTAAATAAAGTCCGTTGTATTTTTGATATCTTAATGTTTTTTTCTCCTCGTATTCAAGGCACAATTTGTGAATTGCTGGTTCAATCACCAGGCGGATAAGTTATGTGGCACCCTGTATATATTTCAAAAATAAGAGAATAATGTTTTCAACAATGCTTAAAACTACATTAAAACTAATACTGTTCTAATACCTACCTTCAATTAATTGGTCTACCATAGCAAACAAATGTACGTCGGCTTCATCTGTCATTACCCAACCTCCTGTTGTAATCTCTAATCGACCGGAATCTACCAGTTCCTTCAGAGCCCTCTGTTTGCTGGGATGCGCTTCCTCCCACCATGAGTTCAGAAATGAAATTTCCGACCATATAAAGGTCAAGTTTTTGTATTCTTGCAGTTTGGCGACCATGTTGCTCATGATCTGTCTGGAGGAAACGTGGAAATAGCTCTCGAATGTTTTCAGCCAACCGGGATCGTTATGGGAATGAGGAACAATAATAACCTGCAAATTTAAATATGAATGCTAATTAATCCTTACAATATACTCTAATGTGATAACTTTATACATAAAGGGTGATTGTTTTAGCGTGCCCAAACTTCCGATAGGGGTCGCTGTCAAACAAACTGTGAGTTTGCGTGCAAGTCTGTGAATTTGTGTCTCAATAGTCTAAACTTGAAGAGATTTACCACTAAATACCAAAACACTTTTTGAACTGCTCGACGCACGTTTCGCTAACCATGTTAGCATCATCAGGAGATGATGTTAAATGCTAGGATGGTAAATCTCTTCAAGTTTAGTGTTTCACACCAAAGGTTCCAATAGAAGAATTGATCTCAATAGTCTGGCAAATCATCATGGACCGTTTAATATCAAACCAATGCTTCCAAATTGTCGAAACTTATTATCAAAATCAGTGTTCTGTGCGACCAAATCTAACCCAACTTATAGAGCACTTCGTGATGCATTGGCCGAATTATCGACACATTCCGAACGCACTTCATGCTGCTCGATATAAAAACAAAAACAAGGTATAAAGCTGTGCGTTCCGAAGAATATATCGCCGCTGTTGCAGGCAGTATTGATGAAGGTCCAAATTTATCAATTTGTGGCCATTCGCAGGAAGCTGTTGCAACAGGCTGTTGTTGCAACAGGACGGCTCCACATGCACCCAACGCAACAATCGATTTATTCAGTGAACAATAGGGTGAGAAATTTATTTCGGGGAACGGACTTAGCCTCCAAGGTCACGTGCTTGAACGCCTTTAGATTATTTTCTTTTTATATCTATATATATATATATATATATATATATATATATATATATATATATATATATATATATATATATATATATATATATAGGTGTTCTGTAGTCTGGATTGGGACCCAGATGGACAATAAGTGGTGTATACTTTAGCCACCTTAGATTTACAGATGATATCGTTCTCCTGTCACCTAGATGAACCTAGATGAACTACAAAAACACATACACAAGAGCTGCAAAGGGCGTGAGAACCATTTGACTTGAAATAAATCTGAAAAAGAGTCAGGTTATGTTCAAATCAAATGGTTGTTCAAATCAAACAGAAGAATATCTATTTTAGGAGGCGATTTAGAGGTGATGGACCACTACATATATCTTGGGCAAAAATTTTAATGGAGGGTGATACTGCAGGAAAGTGGAACGGTGTTTTAAGTGTGGCTGGCAGGTATATGGCAGGCTCAACATAGTGTTTAAGAACAAACTCCCACTTTGCTTGAAGAGAAAAGTTTTTGATCAGTGCGTGCTGATTGTTCTGATATACAGAGATGAACAGTTTGTTCTAGCACAGAGAGGAATGGAAAGGTATATGCTTTGCTTTACAAAGCAGAACAGAAAGACCTGCCCATGGATCAGAGGACAGACGAAAGTATGTGACATCACTGGAATTCATTCACCTTCCATCATTAAAAGGTAAATGAATTGAAATGGTGGGCAGGAAAAGTGGGCAGGCCATATAGCCAGGCGATGTGACGACAGATGGATCAAAGCAATCCTGGGATGGATACCTCTTGATCATAAGCGTCCACGAAGAAGACCTAAAATACGATGAATCGATGACATCAGTAAGTATATTGGACCCGAATGGTAAAGGAAAGCTTAGGACCGCGCGAGTTGGAATCATGCTGGGAAGGCTTTCATCCTGCAGTGAATCGACACTGGCTGAATAATGATGTGAGTTATGGGCTTAAATTATTAATATTATGAATATTAAACTTCTGATTATGTTCACTGTTAAGTATAAAGAAGAATTAACGAGCGTCTATCCTATTTAGGCAGGAGTACCAGCCTTGTATCAGCTCTTTATTGCATATTTACTTATTACTCCAAACACATTTACTGCTACGTTTGCAGATGATACTGCAGTTAGAGTTACAAGAACGAAGCCAATATATGCATCTCATAAACTTCGAGAACAACTACTGCATTCAGGAATGGATAACAAAATGGCGAATAAGGGTCAACTAATCAAATTCCCAAAAGGTAACTTTCACTCTGAGAAAAGAAACGGGGCTTGATATAATTCACAATGGTCAACAATTCCCACAGACTGACAAAGGGAAGAATTTAGGCATGCACCTGTATAAAAGATTAAATTGGAAACAAATTTATGAAAAAGAAAGTCTTAGTCTAAAGTTAATTTTTTATTAATATTAAATTTTATTGGTTAATTGGAAGAAAAGCTAAGCTGTGATGTTCAGTACATAGAGAAATCTTTACACCTGCATTATCTTATGGCATACAACTGTAGGGAACAGAATGTGTACCGAACTTTAAAATATTTAAAAGGTTTCTATTCTAAAACCCTAAGAACCATCGGTGATGCTTCCTGGTTTGTGACAAATAATAGGCTAGTCAACGATTTGGAAATAAAAACTGTACTAGCGAGCGAGCACAAAATAGCTGGAACGACTTAAAATACATTCTAACGTCCTCTCTATTAGTCTCTTGGATAACAGCCAAAAGTAAAACCGACTGAAGCACCAGGACCCTTTAGAGTTCAGTGATAGACTTTAAATATGTGTATAAAACTAAAACCAATTATAGTTCAAATAAGTGTTAAGTTCATATAATAGCCCAACACAAATGTACCAGGGACCATAAAATTAATTTACATAAATTATTAAAAATATTTAAGATAAATTAACTTATATCCTTCCCAAATTATTCGTCAAAGTAAGAATAATGTTGATCTTTATTTTATTACCCTACAAGTTTTAAATTAAGTTTTAAGAAAAATATTAATAAAACAGATTATTACTTTTTATTATGTAGCATCAAAAGTATTCTTACCCTGTTCCACACGTAACAAATTAGTTCGTACCCCACCCGTTAAAGCAACACAATTGTTTAACACGCGTTAAAAATCAACCAGTCTACGCAAAACAAATGATATTGGTTTGTTGCCAATAATAACTGTCATATCGGTGAGAACTGATTTACAAACATCTATTATTAAAGCTTACGAAGATGGTAATTCCTATAAAACAATTGCTACAAGCTTTAATTTAGCGAATAGTATCGTGTAGTATATCATTTGGAGATATAAAGCAACAGATAGTATCAAAATTTATTCAAAATCTAGCCGTCCTAGAAAAACTTCGTTAAAAAAAAAAATCGTGCGCCGAGAAGAATAATACAGATACATAATACCTTACAGGCAAGAGCAAAACCGTTGCTAACACTGGTTCAGCAGTATCGCAGACTAAAATGGGCTAAAGAACGTTTGGCCTGGAATCAAGACCAATGGAATAAAATAATCTTTAGCGATGAGAGTAAATTTGATGTGTATATTGGTGACCGCCGAAGTAGAGTCATAAGAAATAAGTTCGAAACATTTCATGATGATTGCCTGAAGAAAACAGTAAAATTCGCATAAGAATTAATGGTGTGGGGCTGCATGTCAAAACAAGGCGTTGAAAATTCTTCATTTCATAGAGAGACTTATCGATGCTAATAAGTACCAGCAAATTTTTGTTGCCATCCCTTCAAAAATTGCAAAAGGTTATATTTTCCAGCAAGATGGTGCTAGTTCTCATACGGCAAGAAGTACCAAGGCATGACTTGCCAGAAGCAATGTACCAACTTTAGATTGGAACTGATTTGAGCCCCATCGCAAATCTTTGGGACGTTATCAAAAAGTAGCTCAGAAATTGTCGCCCTCGTACTAAATAACTCTTGAGATCTACGCTACTCGAAATTTAGCAGCCCATTACACAGGAACATTTGTTGGATATTCATAAAGGTTTTTATTAGATTAAAATTATCTTAAATATATTTTGGTTTGATTAAGTTCGTGTTTTTAAACATCTATCTAATATCATCCTTTGGACCATATTATTTCTTAAATTTAATTTAAAAAAATTCTAATTATTTCCAACGTATTGAAAAAATTTAACGGCATGCGATACATTTGTACTTGAGCTCCTATACCAGGTGTGGCCGTTAATAATTTTTAATTTTTTCTTAAAAAAAACACGTTTAATTTGGTAGAAAGGTAAAAAATAGTTTATTGAAAGTATGCACCATCGCTAGCTTCATATTTTTCCCATATCTCTGGCAATTTGTGAATGCCCTTTCGGAACAACCGTACATCTTTTGAGGTGGTCCAGTCATCAAGCCATTTTTTCGACATCTCCATAATTGCTGAAGTGTCTCATGGAAAGTGTGCGAGACACTGATGAAGAAAACAAGTAGTAGTCACAAGGGGCCAAGTTTGGTCAGTACGGCGGGTGCGACAATAGTTCCCAGCCAAGTGCAGAAATGGTGACTCTGGTCGGTTTTATTTGGCTCGAAACTCGATATGTTTACCGCACGAAAAAATATACCGCAAATTCGAAATCGTTTAAACATCGAAAGGTACTCTTATAGCAACAAAATTATTGTGAACCGACCCCTGTTTCCAGCGCCATCTCTTGGCAAATTGGCCATTGGCAAATCGTCGCTTGGAAATAGCTTATTGCTTTTGAGCATATTGCAGGTACAAATTAGAGTTAAAACATATTCGAACTTCACTTACTTCCAAAAAGTAGAAGGCGTTGAAATATACGATACTTTACAATTATATAATAATAATGGCTATGGCATTATTGTAAGACTATCGTTTTATGATGTGCATATTGGTCAAAAGTGCCGTATTTGAATTCACGAAACCACACACGACGTTGGATGTTATGTAAGCTGTAATTATATTTACATTACAATGGTTTGTTACAAGAAATTTGTTTAACAGTTAATATTTGTAGAAGCTGTTGGCGCTGAAAAACATGAAAGGTATACTCTTGCATTATGCTAATATTTCCACGTTACATAGACAAGTAAAAGTTGATTTATTGCGCTAAACTGTCCACGTTTTTGAACATTCACCTTATTTCCCTGATCTAGCAGTATGTTGTTGCGTATTTTCAACATACCTTCATCAACTGAAGAGCTAGTGTTTGTGAGACATACTACAAGGTGTCCAATATTGTTGTCCATTTTTGTAGATATAATTAATAAAAGTCTATTTAAGGTATAATAATTTAATTATTATAACATTATAGTGCAGTGTTTGGAAATTTATTTATCAAAAATAATAATGTCGAGATGGTGTCCTTCGCGGCGCTGGCATTTTTGAAGGCATATTTCGAAAATGTGCTATCACTCTGCCACACATATTTCTGGATACAACTTTTGGGCTATATAATGGTTTTTCGTGTTGTTCCTTGGGATTTTCCTCCGCCCAGTACCTGCACTTTTATGCCCGTTTGAATAAAAGTTAGCATCGTCACTGATTGAAGTTGATTGCACTTGAAATATAAAAGATTATTTTTCATCCGGATAATACACCTACTGATAAAGTTGTCTTAGCGAACACAAAACTGAATGAACTGAAGTACGAATTGTTGAAACATCCATATTCACCAAACTTGATTCCTTTTGACATATATTTATTTCCAAAACTTGATAAATTACTAAATGGTGCTATATAAATGCTATAACTCAAATGAAAAACCCATAATATCTGTAGAGGGATAGTTTTCAATGTAATTTTTAGAGACACGTTGGATAAAGTTATGGGAGAGATCAAAAAACAAAATTAAATTTGAAAGTTGAAACTTGGTTTTTTATTGTTAGGCTGGAAATTTATAAAAGATATTCTACGACGAAGAAGACAGTTTGTCTACAGTAATTCTAGAAATTACATTTTCTATATTAATGTTCAATAAGATATTATGTTAAAATAAGCAAAAAGTAAATTTTATTGGGTTGTTCGGAAAGTTGGTAGGGATTTTTTTAAGAGAAAGAGAAATGTAAACAGTTTATGTCAATATTTATTTAGTCTATTATGTAATTATGAAAATGATTAAAACACTTGGTATTTGTTTCATAATATATTCAAGATATTTTCCGCCTCGCGACCTTCTCATAAGGTATGTCCACACTTGTTCAACTTTTAGTCGTCAAGACGCATGCATCTGTTGAAAGGTTGGACACGCATGCGGTGCTGAACGAGAGGCTTACAAGCACGCAAGGAAAAACCATAACGCACGACGGTACGTAAAGGTAGCGCACCGACTCCCACCGATGTTGGGTATCTTGGGCTTTCGCTTTCAACTTCTTGATATAATTTGCAAGTTTTTGCAATAGTTTACAAATTTAATTTAACCTAAAGTACATTAATTTCATTAAATTAAATAAATAAATTTAATTAATTAATTTATAATATATACATTAAATTATATATTTAAGAACAAAAAATAAATATATAATTTTGAAAATAATACATTTTTTTTTGCACACTTCAGGGCAACATGAAATCACAGCAGAAATGCTAAAATATATCTGAGAAATAAGAAAGGAAGAACTTTCGTCACTAGTGAACGATGTCATAATAGAAAAAAAAGTACCAACAGACTGGAATAAGGGTACAATCTTGCCCTTGTTTAAAAAAGGAGATATCAAAGAATGTAAAAACTATAGAGGTATTACATCTGCAAGTTTATCTGGAAAAATATTGACCAGAATAATAGAGCATAGGCTGAGAGAAAAATTAGAAGCAACATTAGAGGAAAGAGCGTGGTTTTAGAAAGGGTAGAAGCACACAAGATCTGATATTTATAATTAGGCAACAGAAAAACTGTTAAGAAAATAAACCGAAATCCATATTTGTTTCATTAACCTGAAAAATGCATTTGATAGAGTAAAAAGTAGGGATGCCTGGAAAAGTTTAAAGAGGAGAGGAGTAGAAGAGGGAATAATATAAATTATCAAGGCCTTATAAAACAACGAGAATGCAGTAAGGACGCATAACGATGAATTTACAGAATTTGAGACAGGGATAGGCTTAAGAGAGTGCTGCGTACTGAGTCCACTCTTATTTGCAGTGAATATTAGATATAATTGATATTCACTAATGATTTATGATATTATGTTAAAATATGCAAAAAGTACATTTTATTGGATTGTCATTCCATTGAAGAAAAAGCTTCATTTAAAGCCTAAACTTAAAAACCTTGAGTGAAAGTTTACCAATGACAAAGGAGGTTTGTGATTTCTTCAAAAAAATTGATCAGTCTATGAAAAGAAGTCTTGTTTTTAAAAGGCAAATTGTTAATGTTATATATGTTGTTGTTAATAAAAAATTACTAAATTCTTTAAACCATACCCTAAACCTGATAATGATTATTAATATGGTTAAAAAATCTCTCATTAAATTGCTTTTATTATATATTTTCCCTTTATATTTTGTAACCTTGGAACAAATTATCATTCCGTATTCACGGTTTCTGAATTCGCAGCACATTTACAGAACGTGTGCCCCGCGAATAAGGAGCTCTGACTGTATTTAACTTATCTGCTCTCCACATGGTGCGTGAATCTTCGGCTATTATAGCCTTTATTTCCTCGACATAAAAGTTAAAAGAGCAACTAATGGAAAATCTCTCCCAACAACCCGATGCATCATTATATATATATTAAATATAATAATCATAAAATTTTCATTTTCAGTCAGAGACATAACATTTCATAACACTTCACAGTTCGTAGCTAGTCTTCGGAAAATTTGATGTGTGATTTCGAAATTGAAAGTTAAAAATAACATTTTCGTTACAATTTGGTTCCTATCTATTATCGGGAAAGTGTATGAAAGTTGTTGATGTCGAAATAAATGCAATGATTGAATCCAATCACCATTACCGACACGCGAGCTTTGAAAACTATTTAAATCAACTAGAATAAGTTAGTTATCTTGAAGCTTGGGGGCTACAGGCAAATAAAAACTTTTTTTAATTGCTGTTGGTTTCGTTAAAATGTAAATTTGACTAGTAATGATGGTTACTAGAGTCTAGAATTGTTTGAATGTTACGTATCACTGTAGCGTGAATAAAAGGACGTATACTAACGAAAATAAGTATATAGGCCAGGCAAATAAGTCCGATAAGTATTAGTCCACCTCTCTCTATTATCCATCTAAAAGGCTAGACATATACATAACGTTTGAAATGCTTTACGTGGTTAGGAAAAAGAAAGGAAATACGAATATATAAATATTATTCTTAATTTTTTTTATGTGGTGCTACAGCCCTCATCAGTGAGTCTTAATTTCTTTCGACCTTCGCCTCCAACCGGATCGATCCCCAGCAGCCTTTTGCCAGTCTTTGATGAACAGTAGTAATCCTTCAGCACCTCTTCTTATGGTATCCACACTATTCAACTTTTCTGTGCAACATACGTTTCAACGTGCCTTTCCACTTGCGTTACTGCATGCGTTAGCGCATGCATCCTAGTGCAGGGCAAGACGCATGCCTTCTTCCCGTTCACATGTTTGCGTCAGCTTCCTTCAACATTTCTGGCGTGTTAGTAAAAACGGGTTTTTAAAAATATGAAGAATATTTATTTTGTAGGTATCTACTGTTAACTATGTAATTTCAGTTTCATAAATACATCTGACATTAAATCGAATAAAACTATTGTTTACTTTGTTATCTATCACTTGTATATATTTTTAATAAAAGTTTTATATAAAAGTGATAAAACAACAAACAATAAAAGTGACAACAAAGTAAAAATTATTTTATTCGGTTTAGATAAAATTTATTTAAAAAAAATATTTTAAAAAGTTTCAAAAAGAAGAAGGAGAGTACTACACTGAACTATTAAATACAGACAAAGAAGGTATAGGGAACGTACAAAATGAAGAAAACAGAATAAACCACAAAGAAGAAGATAAATCAACATGCCCCACAGAAAAAGAAATTCAGAAAGAAATATGAAAACTCTGATTAGGTAAAGTAACAGGTGAGAACGGAATATCAGCAGAGTTATTAAAATGTGCGGTTGGGGGTATATAATGCCATATATATATATATATATATATATATATATATATATATATATATATAATACTACTATATTGCTGATATCTGTAAGTGGAGGTGTCACGGAGTAAGTGAGACAGCAAACGTCTACTTCTATTTCTTTTTCTACTACTCGACCCGTTGTGCGCAAATGTCGCAATAAATAAAGGTGACACAAAAACATAAAAATATGCAAACTGACGCACGTCTATAAGCATACTCAATTCTCGAACATGCGCATAAGACTCAAAGTAGTAATGAGAGAAACAGTCGCATATATGTCTGTACAGTAATGATTTCGCCGATCTCCAGACCTTGCTAGCAATATAGTAGTATTATATATATATGCATAATGCCAGAAGATGGAAACACTAATTTAATTATACCAATCCATAAAAAAGACGATAAAAAATATGTAAAACTATATATCAATGAAATCTACAAAATCCTTGCGAATATTATCAATAGTAAATTGAAGATATACCCAGAAACAATAATATTGAATTACCAAAATTGTTTTAAACGGGGTAGATCAATAATAAATGCAATACACGTAATTGAACAAATCATACAGAAATTATGGGAATATAAAAAGGTGCATGTTATTCTTGTGAACTATATGCGCTTGACTTGTTAATGATACCATAATAATACATGAACTAAAAACATTAGGAATACCTAGGAAATTAACAGAGTCATTAAAAAATACATTAAAAAAATCAATAGCAACTAATTCCCTAAGAAGATGACCCCGCTGTAATAGCCAAATCCAAAGAAAAATTATTGAGGGCAGTAGAGCGACTAGAGAGAGAAGCCAGAAAGTTGGGATTTTAGATCAATGAAGATAAAATGAATAAAAAATGAAAATAAACAGAATATGGATACACACCCAATAATAACAAATCATAATTTTGAGGCAGGATCAACGTCTCCTTATTTAGGAATAATAAAATGTGAAATTGGAAAGAAACGATAATAAAAATATTTCAGAACGAAAATCAAGTCTTTGATATGAACAGAAAACTTTTAAGACCTAAAGTACTAGGTAAGAGAACGAAAATTAATATATACACAACATTAATAAGATCAGTCATTACATACCTACTAGAGTCACTGGTCACTGGCCCGGATGACTAAGCTTAATTACAAGTCTTAATTCCATTCCATCTGAGATCGGAGAAGATTTGCGACATAGAAATGGATTGGCACCTGTTCTGTTTAACATAGTACTGAACATAATAACATGATCGAAAATATTATAAAGGGAGATCTATGGTAAAATAACGGTGAAAGCCAAAAGGGACGGGCTAGAAATAAATTTAGACGAAATGGTGATGGAAAAAACAACGAATCCAATCCAGAGAACACAACTGGATATTTGGCGATGATAATATTGAAGTTATGAATAGATTTACTTATTTGGGAAGCAAATTTGACGAAAGCAGCAGTTTTGCAGGAGATATCAGCAAACCGTATTACGAAGAGTAACAAAGTTGAATCCCTGCATTCTGTAGTAAGATCTAAACACTCATTTGACCCGTAGTCACTCGTGGCTGCGAGACCTAGAACTCAGAAGAATTTTTGGAGCTGTGAATGGTAATGGAATTTGGAGGATCAGGTATAATTTCGAACTCAAGCAATTATGTAAATATCTAGATATTATTGGTTATTCGAGGATTCAGCGACTTGACTCATATCGCGAGGCGATAATGCCAGAAAACCTAACACTAAGGAAACTCGTGAAGTGGTGAATAGGGGGATAAGGGGGAATAAGAGGTAGAATAAAGACACGATGATTGGACAATGTGAAGGTATGTTTACACTTGTTCAACTTTTGGTTGTCAAGACGCATGCATCTGTTAAAAGGTTAGACGCATGCGGTCTTGAACGAGAGGCATGCAAGGACGCAAGAAAAACCATGACGCAGGCAGAGAGCATGAAGAGATCTTGTACTTTCGCTTTCTACTTTTTGATGTAATCTGCAAGTTTTGCCATAGTTAACAAATTTAATTTAAAGTAAAATAGTTTAATATTATTAAATTAAATAAATATATTAAATTATATATTTAAGAATAAATATTTTTTTTATTGTTGACAAACTCCAGGGCAAGACGAATTTACAGCAGAAATGCTAAAATATATGGGAGAAATAGCAACTTTTATAGTGAGAGTTCGTCTCAGATTCAATTCATATTTCACACAACTGCAAATATTGATACACAAAGATGACGGAAAAGAGAACTAATCGAAGAAGATAACAGAACTGGACAATCGATGACAATGTTGAAGTTAATATTGAAGAATTAATTTACTTATCTGCAAGCAAAGTAGACGAAAATAATGTTATAGGAGACAGATCAGAACACTCAGAAAGAAAACAGAATAGATACTTGCAGTACTTGAAAGAAGAGTACACAGAAGAATTTTTTGATGTTGTGAATGATAACAGAATTTGCAGGATTAGATATAACTTCGAATTCAAACAATCATACAATAATCTGGATATTGTAGACTACAATAGGGTTCAGCAAGTCAGATGAGTGGGACACGTGAGGAGAATATGAGAAAGTTGAATACCATAGAGGAACGAATTCTGGGTAACAGAAAGAGATGAATATTAACGATGTGGTAACAGAACAATGTAAAAATATATTCTGATTATCTCTAAATGGCGAAAAGTTCTAAAAGGCGAAGGTTGAAACAGACCCAGACTCACTGATAGGCTGTAGTACCACAGAAAGAAGACGAATATTACTAAGCGTTAAACTTAGTTTATGCGCTTCACATATTCATATATGTGAAACTGTTTGTTGCAGGAATTTATATAGTTTATTGTGACTGATTTTTAATTTTTAGAATCAAAGCATTTATGGTATTTTAGACCGGAAATATTTCGGAAAAATTCATAATGGTAACAATATTTTACGTCACACAAATAATTTTATAAGTCGACTAAAATGCTTTATAAATGATTTTGACATTCAATAACATCAAAGTTTCTTCTTCATTCAATATTCTGAACATTATATTCAGAATATTAAAATACAGGGTGTAAGAGAAATAACTTTCGTAAATTTTACCAACCATTCTTTACATTACTTGGGAGAAAAAGTTTCCTTAAGACATGTATCCAAAATTCATTTTAGCAAAAATTATTTTATTTCTGGGAGATTTTTGTTTCATTGTCCTCTCAAGGTATGATTTGAAAATAAAATGTAATATTTTTATGGCAATTTATTCCATATGGTTCGGCATAAATTTGGTTTATTTTTTTACAAAAAAGGAGAACTTACACATTAATGTCGTTTAACGTCAAAGTTGAAATTACTAGCACTAATTTTTCACCCCATAATACGTTTTATTAAATTAAATGTTCAAAATGTCCACCACTTGAGTCTATGCAAGCCTGGCGTATATATATTTCTGATCTGGTTGGCAACAGCTTGTTCGTAATTAAGAAGCATATCATGATATTTGCATACAGAATACTATTTTGGTTTCAAATGGAATTTCTATACGCACGCTAACACACATTGTTATAATTTTTGTCAGCAACCAATTAGTATTAGCAAACACCTCAGTTAGTCAAACGACGTTGCAACTTTCATTTTTTGGCTTATGTATGGCTAATTTTTAATAAAAAAATGTTTTAATAATGTTCATTAGTTTATTTGTTCTATATTTATTAAATAACAACTAATTATTATCTGACATGTTTTTAGACATATTTGTTTAAAATGATAATTCGTATTATAGCTTTTCGATTGGTTAACGAAACCCTTAAGATTTTGATCCTTATTATAAGGAACTTTTTCCTTTCAAATAATGTGAAGAATAGTTGGTTAAATTTACGAAAGTTATTTCCCTTACACCCTATATGTGAGTTATAAATAGATTGGGCGACCACTTCCACTTCTAGATCAAAAGTTCAATTTCTTTTTAGAACTCTTATAGATAGACATACACGTTATTTTATTAACAAGATGCTGAGTATTCTCACGCACTAATACATCATTAAACGTTATATCCCGTTAGATGGAGATCTGTGCAAATATGTAGGTCATCTTCAAAACAACACAAAAATATAAGAAACTGTAATATTGACTTTTGAGCATACTCTAGTCTACTACTCTACTGAAAAAATATTTACTCTAGATTAAGAATTCAAAAGGTAAGCTTAATGTAATTGTAATAGTGCTTTTTGGTTAAAGTATATTATAAATGTAATCAATGAATAAAATTCTTTGATATACCGAAAAGCCAATGGCATAAGCTGTCCTACTCTTATAGCGGGCTTTTGTCTTTTTGATCACTTTTTATGTGTTAGTGGAATAAGGGGGCTTTGAAAAATTCTTTTGGCATATTACTATCGTCAACAAAGGCAACTTCTTAAAGAAAACATATTGCATTTATTTATTCATTGAAATTTATTTTGTCTTCTTAAAGTAATCTCCTCTCACTGCCATACGAGGTGTGACTATTAAATAAGGAGACTGACGCTCTAAGACATTTTATATGAATTTCATACATATTTACTTATTATCACCTTCAATATACACCCCTCCTCTATCCCTACAACGCTCCAAGCGAATCTTCCATTTTTCGAAACAGTGCTGGAAGTCTTCTTCTGTCAGCTCCTTAAAAACGCGTGCGGCTTTCTCTTTTACAGCTTCAACGGACTCAAATCTTGTTCCTTTTAATGCAGATTTCCCCTTAGGAAACATATAGACATCGCACGGTGTGAGATCCGGCGAATAAGACGGTCTAACACTGGGATGCTGTACTTAGCTAGGAACGTCTGGACAGACAATGCGGAATGAGCCGGCGCATTGTTTTGGTGGAAAACCCATGACTTGTCCTTCCACAATTCGGGTCATTTTTTCCTTATTCTTTCACGGAGTTCAGCAAGAACGTCAAGGAAGTAAAGTTTATTAATAGTTTGGCCTTCAGAAATCCAGGGAAGGTTTTAGGGCTCCTCCAGTGCATGGATTGGCGCTTCGTTTCAGAATCATAAGTAAAAAACCACGATTCGTCACATGTTATTATTCTTTCCAATTTACAATTTTGGTCATTTTCAATGGCATTCAAAGTGTCAGTACAAACATTTTTCCTGCTTCTTCTTGTTCAAACGTGAGCATTTTAGGCACCATTTTGGCACACATTTTTTGCAAGTTAAAATTGTTATGTAAAATTTGCCGTACGCATTCTTTGTTAATTCCTACAGTTTCACCAATAGCATGAATACTAAACCGACGGTCAGATCGAACCAGATTAACGATTTTTTCGATATTGTCATCCGTTTTTGACGTGGAAGGACGACCTGGGCGTGGATCATCTTCAACGTCTTCTCGGCCATTTTGAAAACGCTTAAACCACTCAAAAATACGTGCACGCGATAAACCTTCATTGCCATACACTTCTTTCAATAAAGTTTTTTACGCGACTTCTGGTATTTCTTTCAAAACTGCCACTGAACTCTGAATGGGTTCTTTCGTCTTAAAATGGCGTCCCTGAAGTACGTTTCATGGATCCAAGGAACAGGAAAAAGTGACACGATATCAAATCTGGTGAATATGGTGCTTGCGGAACGGTGTTTATTTTTAGCGAAAAATTGATGAATAATTATTGCGGATACTAATTGGGATGTTTGTTTCCAATACTTCATCGGCAATTACTCAGCATAATATCCTTGATTTTGGTAAGTTTTTCTTTATCGGTTGACGTGGAAGGTCTTCCTAAACAACAGTTAAAGATGAACAATCTTTAACTGTGTTTGTACCATCACTAAAGTCCTTGTATCATTTGTAAATATTTTTTTACTCAACATTTTCAATGCATCAGCACAAGAAAATTCGTTTGACAATTGTTTAGAGAAAATTTAATGCAAAAAGCAAAGTTTTAGGGTTAAAGGGTTCCAGACCACGGTCATCGGCTACCGAAAATCTCGGTCAGCACCCCTCACGGGCTATCAACTCTTGGTTTTGTGGTTAACCATAAGTATTTCGAGAAGTCTACTGACTGGCGAGTAACCAACATAGAAAACCTCTCAGAAGGCATCCGGCTTTACCCAGCCTCGAACTGGCGCGATTGAGGAGTGATTCCTTCACAGGAATTTTAGAAAAACTTACCTAGTACGCGAATCGAACTAGCACCACGCTAACTGCTGTATCGTCAGGCTGAAGCCTTAGACACGTAGCTCCTTAAAATTTAATGCAAATTCTTTGCTGGATAAATGATTTAATTTTAAAAAATTTCCTATAATTTCTAATTTTTTAACCAGCGAAATGAAATATAAAGCGATATGAAACTTCTGTCAAATGTCAAGGAGAGTCATCATCATCATCATCATCAGCCGGTGGCGATCCACTACAGGATGAAGGACCCTTCAGCATTCTTCCAACTTTTATGGTCCTGGGCTTTCCTGTACCACTCTGGTCCAATATATTTAACGATGTCATCAGTCCATCGTGCTTTCAGTCTTCTTCGCGGATGTTTGCGCATCCACTCCAGGATTGGTCCATCCGTCGTCCCATTACCTCGATATATGATACGATACACTTTCGTTTGTTCCCTGATCCATGTGCAGGGCTTTCTTTCTCGTTTTGTAATGCCAAGCATATATTTTTCCATTCCCCTCTGTGTTACTCGAAGTTTTTGAATGTGAGTGTCAATGTTTTGCTTCCGTATGTCGTAAGGGGCAGGAGGCACTGATCGAAAAGTAATCTTTATAGACAAAGTGGAAGTTTGCTCTTAACACTATGTTGTGCCTGCCAAATGCCTGCCAATCACAATTAAGGTGCTGTTCTACCGCCTGAATGGTACCCCCTCCATTGAAATCTTATATCTAAGATATATAACGTGGTCTACAATCTCCAAATCCCTTCCTAAAACTGAAATTATTCTGCCCGCAGCAAATTTATTGAATATAACCTGTTTTTCAGGTTTATTTTAAGCCTTTATCATTGTAGATCTTCTGGATCTTATGAAAAGAGAACGATATCATCTGCAAATCTAAGATCCTTTAAGTTTGCACCATTGAACTTTGTACCATCCTGTTCCCAATCCAGATTACGGAATACTTCTCTAAGGCAGGCCGAGAAAATAATAGGCGATATTGTGTCACCCTGCCATGCACCTTGCTCTACATTAATTCCAACTTCAAGATCATCAAGGTTTACATATGCTCTATCTACACTCTGGCTGAGCAATGCATCCATTATGGCCTGTTTTGAGATTGAGTAAAATACTTTTTCGTAGTCGATAAAAGCCAAGCATAGTTGAATGGTGTATTCGTTGTGCCTTTCTATCACCTGATGTACAACCTGGATGGGATCCAATGTACTGAATTCACTTATGAATCCTACTTGTCCTCTTGGTTGTGCGTCAACCAGTTTTCTTAATATTCCTTTAGATATTATCTTGAAAAAACTTTGTACATTACCGATAGAAGGCTTATTGGACGGTAGTTCTTTAAATCTTTCTGTGCTCTTTTTTATGTAAAAGAATCCCTTCTGCATTTTTTGAAGTCAGGTAGTTTGTGTTTTTTGTTGTCCATGTTGAGAATTTTGCCAATGTTTTATGTAAAGCCCGACCACCATATTTTAGCATTTCAACAATTATACTTTCTTTTCATGGAACCTTGCCTTGTTTTTCATCGATTCTAAAGCATTTGTTACGTCCTCCACTAGGATATCCGGCATTTGTTCTTCTATGGGTATTGTTGTATTTAATTAGTTCTGATCTTCATATAACTGTGAATAAAATTTTCTGACAATCTCAACATTTCCGTACACGCCCTGCACAGTGAGCCCTCATCACGCATTAAGACATACATTTGCATTCCTTTCTTTCTCAGCGTCTGTTTAGCCTTATTAATTCCCCTGTTTTCTTCTAGAGTGTTTTGCACTAGCTGCATTTTGAAACGGTGGGTCTTGTCTCTAATACGTTTTCTTATAGTTTTACAGAGCTCGGCGTAATTCGATCCTGTCAAAATGACTCCCTGCATCTCTTGTCCATCGATTTTTCATATTGGACTGTTATTTCCATCTCCTCGGGGTCTTGTAACACAGCAAAGCGGTTCGACAAAGCAATGTCAAAATCGCTGCCCCTCTCCTGCAATTTCCCAGAATCCACTTTGCCCTTCTTTGCCCTTACCATTATTTCACATTCTCTTCGACAGTACAATTGCAAAATATTGTTATATCGTTAGTCATGATGTAATCAATTTCACTTGTGAGTCTAGATTATTGGATGGTGGTTTTTAAAATCTTCATATGCTCCTATTTTTTATGTAAAATAATTATTTCTGCATTTTACCATAAGTCAGGTACTATTTGTTCTTTGAGGAATTTTGACTTTGATTTCGCTAATGTTTTATGTAAAGTCCGACCACCAACTTTTAGTACTTCACAATATATATATATATATATATATATATATATATATATATATATATATATATATATATATATATATATATATATATATATATATATATATATGTATATATATACACAGATTCAGGAGGTAATGTCAATATTTGAGCCACATATTCAAGGACTTTGTCAAGGAATTGTTAGTTTATCATTAGGAAATTGTTTTAAAGTTATTTCATTCTCTCATCGTGAATATGCTGATATATTATTTGTTTATGGGTTTTGTAACGGAAGCTCAAATTGCGCAGTCTTCGAATGTTAGCGTCGTTCCCGAATTGGAGGCTGCCAGATAGAAGAGTTTTTGATCAAGTTTTTATCACTGCTGGAGAATATGGTATGTTTCCAAGTGCGAGAATTGTATCGGAACAGCAATTGAAACTTGATCGTGAAGAAGAAGAAGCAACCATTGACATCGTGGAAAATGATGCAAGCTTAGGTACAAGTCGGATTGTAGATATTTGCCAAATGACACAATCGTCTACTTGGAGGACTCTTCACGTGAATTGTTTATATCAATTTCATTTACAGCCAGCGAAACATTTGCAGGATGGTGATTTTGCGTTAAGAATGCAGTTTTGTAACTGGATAAATTCAAATCGGAGATTACACAAGTATGTTCTGTTCATAGATGAAGCGAAGTTCATTAGTGATGGCATAAATAATCTTCATAATGAACATCGATGGTCCGATGAAAACCCTCACGCTACGGCTAAACATAATTTTCGACATCGATTTAGCATTAATGTGAGGTATGATATACTAAAAAAATAATTAATCGATACATTCATATTCGACGCTCATCTCACAGGAGAAGTTTAACTAAATCTTCTATAGAATCATTTGTAAAACCTAGTAGAAAACGTTCCACTTAATTTACGATAAAACCTGTACTTATAACATGACGGAGCCTCTAGGTACTACAGCTTACAAGTGAGAAATTTCTTAAACAACTTCCCAAACCGGTGGATTTGATGAGGAGGTTCGTAGCATTGGCCAGCTAGATCAGCAGACCTTAATCTGGATTATTGTCTTTGGTGGTGGGTTAAATCTTTGGTATATGCAACTAAAGGAGACACTAGAGATGCATTACTTGGCCAAATAGTAAATGCAGCACCAGTTGTAAGGAAATGACCCGAATCCATTCACTGAGCAACCCGAGCTGTTCATAAGAGAGCTGACAAGTGTTTGGAACTAAATGGTGGTATTTTTAAAAACTACAAAACGTAGCCTAACTATTTATTATAAAAGTAATATTAAAAAAATCAATCACCCTGCTCAATCACCCTATGTATATATATATATATATATATATATATATATATATATATATATATATATATATATATATTTAAAATTACTAGGTAATTTATATATCTCTCCCGTAAAGGATGCCAAGATAATGTAACTATGTAACTATAAAGCTTCACAAACTCCTAATCAATATAACACTATTCCTATAAGAGGAAATCGATGTTCTTGAAAATGCAATGGAGCAAACAAAGGTCGATTCGGTTTTAACGATCGAATAACGTAGCGAATAATACTGACAAAATTTGCATATTTATTATTTATTTCGTACAAAATATGCAGGCGTTTACTGGTGACGGTACGCTCCAGCAGACAAAACTAGTTTCAGTGCCGCTCAAAATTTAATTTAAATCCATGGGAAATATTTAAGATCCTTTAATTGGCGGATTTGAACGTGAAAATAGGTCGCGCTTGTTGAAATCGAACAGAATTTATTCCGAACTTATTTCTATATTGAGTTATTAATTTCGGGTAAGAATATTTGTCATTTTTCATTTTCATTTTCCAACAAATGATTTTGATCAAAAATCGATTAAACATTATCAGTGTGTATAATATTGAGTTATCTATAGAGTAATACTATTGGGTTGTCCGGAAAGTTCGTAGAAATTTTTTATTAGTTGTTCTTTTAACGCCTGTAAACAAAACATTGTGTTGGATTAGTAATGCTCATTTATATATTATTAATTCATGTAGTGTTTACGATGTTTACGTTCAGATCTGCTTTGATTTGGCCTCAGTTTATCAGGTTGATTCAAAAAAAGGGCAAGAATGCTGACCAAACAACAAGATTTGCAAAGTATCAGTTTGGTCGGTTTAAAGGCGGAAATTTTGACCTGGAAGACGGCATGGCTCTGGCCCTCTTTCAAGTACTGATCTCGAGGAAATAAAGGCCATAATGAAATCTACTGGTCCGAATTTCTTCCTGCGATCTTTTGCTAAAAAAAAATCTGATGCAGATGGTACCTGGTGATGAAAAGTGGATTGCGTATAGCAACGTGCAACAAAAAAATCATCAGGTGGTTTGGTATTGTATTTGGTGAGGTCAATAATGGTATTGTATTTGGTGAGATTCCACGCAACCAAATAATCAACACTGACCTCTACTGTTGAGCCGTTGAAAAAACCTGGCAGAATTTGCAAACCGGGCAGGTGTCGTGTTTCATCAAGACAATCCACGACTACACGTTTCAATCAGAGCCAAGCAAACATTGTTGGGTTTCAGTTGGGATGTTTTGCTCCATCCATTTTACTCACCGGACATCGCATACTCGAACCACCGTCTATTCCGCTCCCTCCATAAAGGTTTAAATGGGAAATCATTTAAAACGGAAGAAGATGTGAAAAACAGCCTGTTGACATTTATTGGCAATGAAGATGATATTTTTGCACTATGTTGGCAAAAAGTTTGTAGCGTGTAGAAGACGGCATGGCTCTGGCCCTCTTTCAAGTACTGATCTCGAGGAAATAAAGGCCACAATGAAATCTACTGGTCCGAATTTCTTCCTGCGGTCTTTTGCTAAAAAAAAATAAATCTGACGCAGATGGTACCTGGTGATGAAAAGTGGATTGCGTATATCAACAAAAATATATAGCAACAAAAAAATCATCAGGTGGTTTCAATAATGGTATTGTATTTGCTGAGATTCCACGCAACCAAACAATCAACACTGACCTCTACTGTTGAGTCGTTGAAAAAACCTGGCAGAATTTGCAAACCGGGCAGGTGTCGTGTTTCATCAAGACAATCCACGACTACACGTTTCAATCAGAGCCAAGCAAACATTGTTGGGTTTCAGTTGGGATGTTTTGCTCCATCCATTTTACTCACCGGACATCGCATACTCGAACCACCGTCTATTCCGCTCCCTCCATAAAGGTTTAAATGGGAAATCATTTAAAACGGAAGAAGATGTGAAAAACAGCCTGTTGACATTTGTTGGCAATGAAGATGATATTTTTGCACTATGTTGGCAAAAAGTTTGTAGCGTTTAAAAATTATCAGCCCCTACAGGTAGTACTGTCTTGCGCATATCTTGCTTCAAAGCAAAAACGCGGGGCTGTCCAAAACCTTGCCTCGCGCGAATCACTCGACTCCATAGCAAAAAGACGGACAGCGACCTAGTAGTCGACGCCACAGGCAGTCCAGGTTAAATAACCCCTCCTGCAGAGGATTTTTTTACGGTTAACTGAGTCTTTTTGGAGTAGGTAGACCCTTTTCTCAGTTTAAGGGTATGACCCTTGCTGTGCGAGTGTTAAGACTTATGCAATGGGTAATTATAATTTAGGTTTCTCGTTGTATAAATAACTCTGGATTCTTGCAGAAGAACAGTACACATTCCTGAATAAAAGTTGCCGAAAGAGTCAACAAACCACTGTTTTTAATTTTCCCATGCACGAGTCCTGTGGCTTCATATTCAGCATACTGCGTAATGCTCTTTTCTGACATATAAAGCTGCTGCATTTCATAGCTACTCCCAAAAAAGATCACTGCATATCTAGTATGACTTTCAAAATTAGAAAAATACACAGTTGTTCACAAATAGTCCACAAATAGTCCAGTTGTCCAAGTATTTTCCCAATACAAGAAGACTGTAAACAGATTTACCCAGTTTTTTTCTAAATGTTCTACGTGGTAAGACCGGGATATATTACAATATAGGATTACTTCTAGTTGTTGCGTTTTTAAAGTAGTAGTATTCAATATTAAATGATCAAATTCTTTAATTCTAGATTGTTTTCTCCTGAATGCAGTTCATTTGTTTTTTCTTTATTCAGTATTAATTTGTTTTTTGCAAACCATTTATCAATAATATTTAATTGATCAGCACTTCTATCCATTAGTTGTTGTACATCTGCACTTCTCACAAAATATTTGTATCATCAACGTACGTTTTTCTCATCGAATTATTCTCTCAATAAATCGATTGTAACTTTCGTAATATGACATGTGGAGCCGTCCTGTTGGAACCAAGTCTCTTCCAGATCAATTCCATTCAAATTCGGAATTAAGTAATCCACGTAGTCGAATAACAAAGCCCAACTTCCTGAGAACTGCGATGAATTGATAAATTTGGATATTCATCAACACTGCCAGTAAGCGCGGCTATATTTTTTTTGGAATGCACAGTTTTTTGTCTTGTTTTCATTTTGAATATCGAACAGCGTGAATTTGTCGCTAATTCGGCGAATACGATATGCTCTATAAGTTTGATGTACCGAACACTGATTTTAATAACAAATTTTGACAATTTACAAGAGTTGCAGGCTACTTAGACACATATTTACAGACTTGTGCGCCAACTTACAGTTCGTCTGACAGTGATCCTTATCGGAAGTTCAGATACACTAAAAAAACACCCTTTATTTGCATTTTATAAATAATTTATCTCAAATCTGGCTATTTTATTTATCTATTCTCTAGAAGTACAATTGGTACCATTTGAAATTGATTCATGAATATATGTTAAAATAGAAAGGGAATATTTTAAAAAGTTGTCGAATCGCACGCTCCGCATAAATAAAAAGAGTGTGATTTCTATCTAAACAAAAAATATCTACTATGTCAAATATTTTTTCAAATACCCTATATAAATATTTTTCTTTATTAAACAATGTGCAATTCAAAACAACACGACGTGTTCGAGCGTCAGACAGCTTGAGCATTTTTTAAATTTAAAAAATTCTTTACTAAATTTATTGCTAAATAATTGAAATTCCAACATTAGTTTCACATGTCGTATCTGAGAAACTGTAAAGTTGTATAGTTTCAGAAGCAGATAGGAATATTTTGTAAAACTTGAATTGATCTGTTGCTACGATATTTGCATTTTAAAGGGACTATTCAGGGAAATTAGCTTTAACAGTGTTTGATTCGATTTTAATAATCTGAATAATACTAGGGTGTAATAAAGCTTTGCTTATAAATAAAACTTTGTTTATAAATAAAGGATTATATCATTCCTCCAAGATTTAATCCCATTTCAACTTTTTCTTCTGATAAATCAACATTCCTTCATTACTGTTAAAGTGAGTGTGTGAAATATTTAGTCGACGGTTTTTAATAAAAATAACCTTAAAATTAGTAATAATCATCTCCGCTGATCAGGAAAATTGCAGCAGTAACACTATTGATCTGGGGCCGACCGTTTCTGACTACGTAATTGTGTGTTGTATACTTAATTTGGTAGTGGGCAGGATTAGAAAAATATATTGTATCGAAATTTAAAAAGAATTTAAAGATTTATTAAATAATTGTTTAAAGATAACTAACTAATGTCAACCAGAAGACAGAATTTCTCAATAATACTTTACCGAATGCCTTTGACATTATAACCCCCGAAAGGGAAATGAAGGTAAACAAGCAGAATATGCCATGGTTTACTGACACAATCAGAATTATAGTTAAATTAAAAGATAAATCATGTCAGGGAAACTCGGAGCAGATCACATTGGGATTATTATTGTTAATTAAGGAATCAAGCCAATATCCCTATACGTAACGAAAAAAAATATATTTAGAAACTTTGATTGGCCAAAATGGTAATGGATTGGCTAATTCTCGAATATTGTGGAATGGCTTGAGCTTAATATTTATAATAAGGCATTCAATTGTACTATTGTAGAAAAACGGAATGAACCAAATAAAATTAATGACAATTTACTGGAGCATTAAAAAAAATCAGTCTGGAGTTGGCACTGACATTTTAATATACTATAGGCAAAACTTGCACTCGGATATTGAGGATGTGTTTGATTTTCATTCAGTAACGGAGAAGATTGTAAAGTACTTAGACCAATACAACTTACTACCAAATAATGAATCTGGATTTGGTAAAGGATTTAGTTCTACAACTTCGTTATTAAATATAACAGACGACATTTTTAGGGTTCTTGATATAGGTAAAATTTTAGTTATGATATAGGATTATACACAAGCTTTCGATAAAATAAATCATGGTACTTTAATTTTTATCTTTCATCATCTGGACTTTTCTGAGCAATCAATTAAATTATTACATAGTTATTTAAAAAATCGAAAATAATATGTTGTTACTGATAAAGGGAAATTATGTAGCAACGGGATTATTAATGGTACACCACAAGGATCTGTACTGGGGCCGCTTCTATTTAGTTTATACACTTGCAGGATATCTGATTGGGTCAATAACTGTTCTGTACAACTGTACGCTGATGATACCCAACTTTTATACTCTTTTTATCCCAGTGACATTGATAAGGCTATGAAGTCTGTTAATAATGATTTTGAAAGACTGTGTGAATTTTCACATAAACACCAACTTGAAATTAATATAACTAAGTCCTGTTATATCTTTTTTTCCAGAAATACAGATCCAATTTTAAACAATTCTATATTATCGATAGATACTAACATTCTAAAAAGAGTTTTGACAAAGATTTGAGGTTTCGACTACAGATCATGAAGTGTGTTAAGCAGGCCTATACTAATTTAAAGATGCTATGTCCACATCGACACTTTTTGTCTACTACATTAAAAATCATGTTGATGGATTCTCTGGTCATTTCATTTGTTTTAACTATGCTGATGCAGTGTATGCTCTGTGTCTGGATCAAGGAAATATTGCTCATATACAGAGAGTGCATTATTCTTGTCTTAGGTATATATATATATATATATATATATATATATATATATATATATATATATATATATATATATATATATATATATATATATATATATTTCAATTCTTTGAAATACCTGTGGGAATTACTTAGTTAAACAGTTTGAACAAGATCATTTCAGAATAGTAATAACAGAAATTGCTTAGATTTTGATATTTTAAAGATACACTCCTAACGATTCGAATCATGGCTTTCACAATAAGATCGTTAGTATAAACTTTATGGTTGAAATATTAATTAACTTTCCTCTAAATAAAAATGATTACAATCAAGATTTAAGATTGATTTGCGGAAGTCGTCGCAGCGAATGTTTTTAATAGGAAAATTGAAGAGAAGTTAATCAGAAAACATTTCTGTAAGAAATGATTTAAAGAATATTCGATTTTTTAAAAGAAACAGAGTAATCTAAGATCGAATCAATATCCTGATGATGCTAACATGGTTAGCGAAAGAGAAATTCGCGTTGAAAAATATTAAAAAGTGATTTGGTGTTTAGTGGTAAACTAACTCCATTAGTGGTAAATAAACGCCAAATAATTTAGCCAAATTGTCATATTTTACCTAACTTACCATATCAACTATGCCGGTTAATAATTCTTAATTTTTTTAAGAGATGGCGCTGGAAACAGGTGTCAGTTTAGAGTCCAATCTTTTATGTTACTTTTTTGTGCTATGATAGTGCCTTTCAAAACACCATTGATGTCTAAACAATTTCGAGTCAGCATCATATTTTTTCGTGTGATAAACATGTCGAGTTTCGAGGCAAATAAAGAGCATTTCGAGCATGTACTGCTTTTGTCGTTCAATCAAAAGAAATAAGGGAGTGAACACCGTCGTATACTTGTAAATACTTACGGTGATAATGTCCCAATGCAAGACGCTTGTGGGCGTTGGTTTAGATGATTTAAAAGTGGTGATTTCGATTTGAAAGACAAAAAACGACCAGGTCTACCGAAAAAACTTGAAAATGCCGAATTGTTGGAAGAAGACGATATGCAGACTTAACTATAAATATCAGAGAGGTTAATTCTGGGTTGCCGAACCACTTCTGATCGTCTGTATGCTATGGAAAAGATCCAGAAGGTAGGGAAATGGATACCACATCGGCTGAACGAACGACAGATGGAAATAGAAAAACGGTGTGCGAAGTTTTGCTTTCTCGGCACGAAAGAAACAGTTTTTTGAATCGGATTGTGACTGGAGACGAAAAATTGATATATTTCGAAAACCCTAAACGCAGAAAATCATGGGTTGACCCAGGACAACCATTAATATCGACCGCAAGCCCGAATCGCCTTGGAAAGAAAACAATGTTGTGCATTTGGTGAGATCAAAAAGGTGTCGTGTAGGTTAATCAGGTTAAACAATTAATACCGTTCGCTACTGTCAACAAAAGAATGAATCAAATTGAAGCATGCATTGATCGAAAAATGACTATAATGGGCTACAAGATACGGAAAAGTAATTTTGCAGCACGACAACGCCCCACGACACACAGCGAAAGTGGCCAGAGACACCATTTTTCAACTTGGCTGGGAACTCTTGTCCCACCCGCCGTACTCACCAAACTTGGCCCCTTCCGACTACCACTTGTTGTCATCGAGGTCTTACGCACTCCACATGAAACACTTCAACAGTTTCGGAAATATTGAAAAATGGGTTGATGACCGAACCACCTGAAAAGATGTGTACGGCTTTTCGGGGAAACTTTCTAAGAAATTACACATTTTTTTAAGAAAAATTAAGAATTATCAACCGCCACACCTGGTATATTCGAGATGTTGAATCATCTGACCATTTGTTCAGATTTGTTTAAAATTATTCCGCACTATCAGTATTATCGACTAATTAACAATTAATAATATTTAATTTACTAACAATTGATAATATGATAACATTTAATACAATAGTGCACCGATCGCTTATATATTTTAATACTGTCATAAAATGTTATAGTTGATATTCTATACGCGATTCAAAAACACACTGTGTCACAATATTAGACATACTTGAACAATGATTTTTTAAGACTTTTCCAAAATGTTAGACGTGTTAATCAACAGTCAACAGTCAACATTCCCAGGTTTATAGGAAAGAGGAAAGAGGAAACAAAAGGAAAAAATAAATAAATAACAATTTTAATATTTTGTGGTCTTTCCAGCACATTTTATGAAATAAAACATCTTTTTGACAATGAATCATACAACTGTTTTATTGTTTGTTGTGGAATTCCTTCCCATTAAACCTAAATAACACTTTTCAAATCTTCCATATTTGAAAATTGTCTTGATTCACTTTAAACTCATCTTGAGTCTTGAAAGTATTCTCCAAACATTTTCAATGATATTCAAATCTGGATATACAGCAGGCCAGTCCAATTTTGAAATATTATATTGCTGGATCCAATTCATTGAAATGTTTGCCAAATGAATGGGGCCATTATCTTGTGACACTGGCGAAGCTTCCTCATATAATTAAAAAATTACTTTTACTGTTCTAATATACTTTTATATTCATGAGAGTTGACTCGATAAGACAGAAACATCAAGTTATCTACTTAGTATTTTGTACCCAATACTCTCCCAAACCATGCCACTTCTCTCTCCCATTTGCCGCCTCAGTATTTTTTTCTTCTCTCCTAAGATCATGAAAATACTTACGTACTTAATGCCTATCATGAAAATACTTACGTACCTATGCCTTTATACTATTAGGTGTTAAGCGTGTGGAGTTGAGGTTGTCTTCTATACAACTTTCTCCATTTCTTCCTATCTTACGACAGTTCCTTAATTTCTTCCCATACTATGCCCCTTTCCCCACCCTCCTCTCTAATCCCATTATTCCATGTTCTTGGTCTTTCTTTACATTTCTTCCCTTGCACTCGTGCTTCGTACACTCTCTTTGTGGGTCTGTTTTCCGGCATGCGACACACATGTCCGAACCACCTTAGTTGTTCTTCTGCTATTTTACCATTTATGCGTTCAATCTGTAGGTTTTCTCTAATTATTTGATTTCTGATTCTGTCTCTTTTTGTTTTGTTCTCCATTTTCCTCGTGCTCCTCATTTTATTGCATTTATACGTGTCTTATGATTTTCTGTCCAACTCGCTCCTGTACATTATTGTTGGTCAAATTACCTTTTTAATTACTGCTGTTTCTATTCTTCAGTATTTCTTTCAATCCAAGAAAAGTTGTCTTCATGTCAAACATTTTTCCGTCTATCCTTTATTTATCCTTCCATTCTTCCTTTGCTCTCGATTCTCGATCCCAGGTATTTGTACCTTTCACTTGTTCTAGCAGCCTTCCATTTAATTGTATATTATGTTCCTTGTTTTCTTTGAATATGATCATACTCTTTATCTTGTATATATTAATTTTCATGTTTATTTTTGTCAACTCTTCGTTCAAAAGTTGTGTTGAAGGTTATCTTCTGTATCCGCCACTATGGCCATATCATTTGAAAACATCAATTCGGTCAGTTTAATTTGTTCCAATTTCTAGTATCCCAATTTCAATGTTTTCATCCTTTTCTTTGCTCCTTTTAACGCTTCGTCTACTACATTCGAAAATAGCAATGAACTCAGCACACATCTTTGTTTTACTCCTATAGTTCTCATAAATTCATTCGATTTTACCATTGTTTGTCCTCACGATGTTCTTGTTGTAACTGTACACAGCCTTTATTACTTACTGCTGCTACTGCTATTATCTTCTTTTTAATGAATTTTTTGCTTGTTTGTCTTATCATGAAGAGTAGATAGTTATTCCCCTATAATTATTGCAATCTCTCTTGTCACCTTTGGAACTTTTACCTTTCTTATAATGTCGTTCAACACCCTGTCAGCCTTCTTACTCCTTCCTATCTCATAAATTTTATCATTTCTGGTATTGTACTGTCTCTATCAGGTGCCTTTCCCACCTATAATTTTTCTATGGCTTCATATATCTCTTCTTCTTGTATCAAATCTACTTCTTGAATATCTTCCATATGATTTCCTTGTTCTTCTGGTATACTAGTTCCCGTGTCAGTCAGTTCTCTAAAGTATTATATCCATCTTTCCATTATTTCATTTCCTTCCGTAATTACATTTCCGTATCTGTCTTTTATATTCATCATACTGTACATTTTTTTCAGTCTTAGCTGCTTTAGAGTTCCGTAAACTAACTTTAGGTTTTCTCTGTAGTTTTCATGATTATTGCTTCGCTTTCTTCACTTATCTCTTTACTTCTTTTAGTTTTTATTTATATATTTCGTGATCTTCATTTTTTTGTATCTAGATATTTTTTCAATTTTTCCTTTTTGTCCTGAATCTGCGATTTCTTTGTGCATCATTCGGTTTTATTCATGTTTTTATTTACAATTTTTGTAGTTCCACATCTTTCTATTGCGGCCTCCAGTATTATATCCTTGAAAATCTCCTATTGTTTTTCCACTCCTCTTTCTTGGTATTTTCTGAGATCATGAAAATAAAATAAAAAACCTTCAGGTCCTTCCAAATTGATTTTTTTCATAAAAAAGATTTCCTTCCACTGCTCAGTCCATGACATGACCTTTCGAGCTAATTTGTGGCGAGTATTTGATGATGGTTTCCGATTAAATTTCTTCTTTACATTATTTTCAAATTTTAAATAATCTTTGGATATTCCTAACTCTTGTTTACAATTTAGCTTCCTCAGCAATTGTTCTTGCAGCTTTGCAGAAATTCGATGTTATTCACAGAATCAGTCTTTTTTCACTTCTTGTGTTCCCATAATCCTATATAATTCTTATAATTATCGTCGTTCTTCTTCTGAAAAACATTTATTTTTCTCATAATAAATCACATTTTTTTATCGATAAATATTCACATGATTAAACTGATGAATAACTGAAATAAACTGATAAATTATAATACAATCTCTAGGGGATTATGAAATATAAATATAAACAAATTTGTCTAATATTTTGACGCCCAAAAAAGGTAAATAGTTAATAATAATTGTTTTATATTCTGATCAAGGTCAATTAAACGTTTTCCCCTTTCTAATATTTTAATTTGTATTTGGAACAAATAAAAAATACTAAACATGAATAACGAAACCTAATTATATTGATTTTTTTTTTAATTTCTATCGTGTGTTTAAAATTTTTACACTGAGTGTAAAGCAAAATTTATTTTTATTCAAAATGTTTCCTTGGAACATGAAAATTGAACCTGGCAAATATCTGAAATTAATAACTAACTCAATATTGAAAAATGTTCACCGGAAATTCAATTCGATTTCAGCAAGCGCGACCTATTTTCACGTTCAAATCCACCGTTTAAAGGATCTTAAAGATTTCCGTTGGGTTTAATTAAATTTTGAGCGACGTTCAAACTAGTTTCGTCTGCTGTCGTACATCGTCACCAGTAAACATCTGAATATTTCGCACGGAATAAATAATAAATATGAAAATCCCGTCAGTATTATTCGCTGCGATTGGCAAAAGCGAATCGACCGTTGCGATAGTTCAGTGTTTCTTTAAAAAGGATGACTTGGACATTTTTTTACCAATGGAGTAAAATTGACAGCACAATAGTTGTAGTCAAAGTCACATTTTATTCAACTAATGTAGTCGATACATGTTGGAATTAATTTCAAATAAACAAATAAAAATTATATGATTATTGTTTTGACACACAGTGATTAGATGATATAATATCGGTATAGAAGTAAAGTCTGGGACTAAAACATAGGACACTTTACGTTTTTGCGAATTTTTACATTATTCTTCAGTATTACTGATCTGTTCTTGTAAATTATATCTGGATTTACTAAACAAAAACTGGATCTTTCGGTTTATTTACAATACAGATTAATACCTATGAAATGTTTACAAACATTACACGTGTCCTTATGGACCAACCACCACTGGCTTTAACCTATTCTCGTCGGGGCAGATCGGGAACACGTTCTGATGGATCGTGTATAAGGTATCCATTGTGAGGGACCGTAGCAGATCACATCACTCTTCATTTCTGCTTCAGGTGGAACTCTTCTCCTGTTATAGTTGGGTAGTCAATAGTCCACAGGGGTTTTCTATATCGTAGCCTTAAATAGGGAAGATTTTGTAGCTTATTATAAAGTATTGAATTAGCATGGGTGTGGCGGTTACTAAATTGCCTCACTGTTGTTGCTTGCCTTCTTATTTGAGATGGAGTAATACAGGGTAAAACTGGGAGCCATTGGTGCGGCGTGAGTCTCACAGTGCCGGTAATAATTCGTAGAGCACTATTCAGTTGTGTGTCTATCAGAAATACGTGTGTGCTATTAAACCATACAGTTGACCAGTATTTAGCAGCCGAGTATACATTTAAGCGTGTTGCACTTCAGAGTAGGTCAGCGTTTGTGCCCAAGTTTCTGCCAGCTATTTTCTGAGTTATGTTGACTCTCGAGGTAACTTTCTTAGTACTTTTACTTAGATGATCTTTATAAGTGAGGGCCCGATCCAGTGTCACTCCGAGATATTTAGGTTGCTGGTGGTGTTTCAGTTGTGTTTCGTCGAAGCTTACTTGTAAGTGAGTTTGTTATTTTTATTGTTTAAGTGGAATGTGCCCACTTCTGTTTTGCTGTGGTTCAATTGGAGTTGCCATCTGCACAAGTAATCTTTTAGGGCTTGGAGATCCTACTTACAGGGTGTTCCCTTGTTGGCATTAGTTACATTAAGAAATCAAGATATGATAACTAGTGACTAAAGACGAGCCACAAGCAGGCTACCAACTTCGTGACAATATTGAAGATATGAATGAATTTACATATCTGGCAAGCAAACTAGAGGAGATAGTGTTGACCCAATGTATTATTAAATAAGATATTTATTTTTAAATACAGCCTGTATTTCTTTAACTTACAAATTTAACCCAGTTCTCATTCGTCTATCGAACTTTCCTCTTTCTCGCTAATTTGATTATAGATCCTGAAGAGTACAGAAAGAAAAATATTATTGGACTCTGTATTGACAGACAGGGAAAAACGTGTAATCTTACGCGCAGCTTCTAATAGTACATTTACATCCTCGTCAGATTGCGTATAAAGCAGGTGTAATTACCAACTTTAAAAACGTTAGAAGAATCCTCAATCAGTTTAATTTCTGATCGAATGAACAGTCAGGACCATATAAATATGATTCATACACATCTTATTCTCGTTCTTTACAAACATCCCCTTCCAGAAACCCTAGGCACCACATATCAACGGATATTCTTAGTCTTATTCCACCTTGCATTGCATACAGTTTACAATAGACTGAATAGGAGAACTAAACTCGAAGAGATTTAATCTAGATTAGATTAAATCATCTCCTGATTTTGAAGTCTTGACTAAATGTAAATCTTTTGAAATAATTTACCAGGGTAGTGTAATACATTTTTTTAAAAGATGAAGTGTCAAAGTAACGGACAATTTTTTAAACCACGACTCAATAAATTTTTTTTACTAAATTAACAACGTTAACGTTCATTGTTTGATTTGTGACTGCGATTAATAGCATGGCTATTTAGAATCACGTTATAAAAAATAACATTGAAAAATTAAGAAATTTGTGATCGCAGTACCTAAAGATATAGCCTAGGGTGTCGAATTTCAAGATGATCAATAATATGCCTATCAGCACTTAACTCGGTGACATGTTTTTTTTCTTATTTTTGCTAGAACTAGTATAACCTGGCCTTTCACACGGCTCCCGCTTGACATTGAGTTTCGGGACACCCTGTATATATATATATATATATATATATATATATATATATATATATATATATATATATATATATATATATATATCCGTCGATCCACTGCAGGATGAATGCCTCTTCATCATGTTTCCAACTTTCACGGTCCTGGGTTTCCTCTGCCATTCTGGACCAATATACTTAACGATGTCATCAATCCATCGTGCTTTCGGTCTTCTTCGCGGACGTTTGCGATCAAGCGATATCCACTCCATCTGTCATCCCATCGCCTCGCTATATGGCCTGCCCATCTCCATATCAATTGCTTTACTCTTTCAATGATGTCACAGCGTTTCGTTTGTTCCCTGATCCATGGGCAGGACTTTCTGTCTCGTCTTGTAATGCCAAGCATACATTTTTCCATTCCCCTCTGTGCTACCCGAAGTTTTTAAATCGATTTTGATGTGAGTGTCCAGGTTTCACTTCCGTATGTCATAACGGGTAGAACGCACTGATCGAAGACTTTTCTTTTTAGGCAAAGTGGGAGTCTGCTCTTAAACACAACATTGAGCCTGCCAAATGCCTGCCGGCCACATTTAACACGCCGTTCCACCTCCAGGGCGGTATTCCCCTCCATTGAAATCCTCTGCCCAAGATATATAAAGCTGCCCACAATCTTCAAATCCCTTCCTAAAACTGAAAGTCTTCTGTCCTGAGCAAAGTTATTGAACATAACCTGACTCTTTTTCAGGTTTATTTTCAAGCCAAATGGTTCGCCAGCCCTTTGTAGTTCTTGTATGCGTCTTTGCAGCTCCTCTTGTGAAAGGAGAACGATATCATTTGCAAATCTAAGATGGTTTAAGTTTGCATTATTGATCTTTACACCATCCTGTTCCCAATCCAGTTTACGGAATACTTCTTCAAGGCCAGCCGAAAAGAATAGGCGATATTGCGTCACCCTGCCTTAAACGTTCTACATTAATTCTCACTTCAAGATCATCAAGGTGAATTGTGGCTGTAGCTCCATCATATATTTATACATATATATATATATATATATATATATATATATATATATATATATATATATATATATATATATATATATATATATATATATATTGTGATATGACTGCTATGCTTGCTATATCCTGACTGCTATAGTCCTGATTGCTACGAGCATTCGACGTATGATGGCGTGAGTTGTTGCGATCACGACCCGTCATTAAAATGGGTCCCGATCGTCTCTCCGGGTCCCGATCGTCTGGCCTGGCCCCGATCGTCTCTCCTAACTGATTTCCTTGCGTTCGTCTGGAGCTTGGCTGGTGATGGCTGAAAGACTAGAAACCGGTCCCGACAGACACATGACGTCGTATAGATATATATATATATATATATATATATATATATATATATATATATATATATATATATATATATATATATAATTATTATTATTATTAATATTCCCGTATGGGCTCTGGTAGACCACGCAAAGAACAGTTAGAGGCGTTTGTTGTTGTTAGCCTTCCTTTTCGCCCATACTGATTTTATTCTATCGCTATGAGCTTTTTTTTCTTCCGTCAGACCAAGTTGTTCCAGTCTTCCTACATTTTTCTCTCTGGCCAGCCTCCCAAACCTTGTGCTTGAAACAGCCTCTACCCTGAACTTCACTTGGTGTAATTTTTTTATATATATTTGCTGATCTTAGGTCCTCTTTAATTGTAGCAATCCATTTAATTATTTCTACTTTAGCTCTATTCCTATTTTCATAAAATTATACGATTTGTCTAGTTAGCATACTCGGATTTATCCGTTTTATGTGTCCGTAAAACTTAAGTCTTCTTTTCCTCATATCGCTATGTATATCTGTGTATTGTTTGATTTCTTTGTTTTCTCCAAGTCGGTATGTGCTATTTATTTGTTTGGGGTCCAAGATTTTTATTATGATTTTCCTTTCCTTCTTTTCAATCTCCTCAATGTCTCTCTTTCTATTCAAAATGAGCGTTTCTGCCTCATATAGATATTCTGGTTTAATAACTGTGTTGTAATGTCTCAGTTTTGTGTTATTAGATATGCATTTTTTTGTTGTAAATATTGTGTTTAAGTCTCAATGCAGTTTCCATTTTTTTACCCCTTGAACCCTTATTGGCCGCTTTTTCCAACCCGGTTTCCATGCTGATTTCACCCAAATGTTTGAATTGAGAGATTCGTCTGATGTTACCATATTTTGTTTTTAGAAACGGTGTTCTGTTGCAGGCCATGTAATGTATTTTTTCAAAGGAAATTTGGAGTCCTACCTTTTCTGCTGTTTCTTTTAGGATTGCATTCTGTTTTTATGCGGTTAATATATCTTGAGCTAATTGCTAGATCATCAGCAAACGCCAGAAAATCAATTTTGCTGTTGGTTCTCCCCAGTTTAATGGGCTGGTCAATATTCAGGGCCGACTTTTTTTTCACGCCACTCCTGTATTACTTTTTCTAAAACACAGTTAAATAAGAGTGGCGAGAGTCCATCCCCTTGTCTCACTCCAGTTTTAATTTCGAAGGGCTCTGAGATGTTACCCATGAATTTAACTTTTGACCTTGTGTAAGTTAGTGTGGCTTTAATAATGCCAGCGTTTTCAGATCTAGTCCTTGCTTTTTCAAGATTTGGAATAAAGATTCGCGGTCCATAGAATCATATCCTTTTTTGAAATCCACAAATGTACGGACGAGATTTTTATTGTACAATTTTTAATGTCTTAGGATCAGCTTTAGATTCAGGATCTGTTCAGGGCAGGATCTGCCCGGTCGAAAACCTGCTTGATTTTCACCAATTTTATGTTCTAACTGTCCCTGTGCTCTCTCTAGTAGACATTGGGATAGAATCTTGTAACAAACTGGGAGAAGAAATATCCCTCTGTAGTTGTTTACATCCGTTCTATCTCCTTTCTTGTGTAGTGGATGGATTAGAGCATCTTTCCAATCTTCCGGAATCCGTTCGATTCGCCAAACTTCTTGTAGAATTTTGGTTATTTCCTTGATTGTACCTGGACCAGCGGATTTCAAAAGTTCAGCAGTGATTCCATCTTCACCAGAAGCTTTGTCATTTTTAAGCCGCTTGATTTGCCTAATTATTTCATCTTCATTCGGTGTTAATGAATCTGGGTTTGTTTGTTTAGGGTTTAGTGTTGGTAATTTGTTTAAGGGCTCAGGACAGTTTAGTAGTTGTGTAGTAGTGTTAAAAATATTTCGCAAGTTCTGTGCAATTATCTTGGTTTTTTAGAGCTAATTGTCCCTTTTCCTTTTGGAAGCAAAGACTTTGATAGCCTGTTAATTTAGTTTTAAATGTTTTGTAAAAGTTTCGGGTGCTATTTTTTTGGAAATCTTTTTCTGTTTCATTAAGTTGATTATTTTCATATTTTCTTTTAGTTTGTCTAATTAGCTTCGAAGTTTCTTTTCTTACTTCCAAAAAGATGTTATAAATGTTATAATTTATTGCTGTTTTTTGACAGTTTCAATCTTTGAATGTTTTACTTCGGCTGAATAATGCTTGCACGCAAACTTCATCCTACCACGGATATTTTATACGTTTTTAAAGGGGCCAACTTTAAGGCTGTTTTAATAATTTTTGTTTCAATTCTTGCCAGTTCTGTGCTGGTTGTTTATCAAGCTCTTCTGTTAGGGTTGGTTTATATTTGTAGGGTCAAACTTTGGTATTAGCAGTCTCTTTTGAATAAGTGTTCGAGGTTTTAAGCTAAGTTTGATTCTAGTCAAGTAGTGATCCGTGTCTATGTTAGATCCTTTCATCTTCTTACATATATATTCGAAGACTTTGAGAGTGAATTCGTATGAGTTTTTAAGCTGATTCATCCATGTTGATGAAACTTGAATTCATCATTACACACAAGGAATGAAGGAACAGTGAAAAACAGTGGATGTGATCTGGCGAACGTACCTCGAAGAAAGTGAAGACGGAAAGCTTCTGAACAATGTTTTCTGGGATTTGCAAGGTATTATCTTCATCGACTATTTTCAAAAAAAAATACGGCCACAGGACAGTATTATATTGCATTGTTGATCACATTTCACGAAAATTTAATAAAAAAAAAACTCTCATTGACCGAAGAAAAAAAGGTAATGTTTCACCACGCCAATGTACCCATATGTTCCATTTACCCTATTCTTTGGGCTTGACCCCCTCAGACTCCTTTCTCTTTCCATGCGTAAAGAAATGCCTGGGTGGCAAGAAATTCACGTCAAATGAAGAGACCATCACAGAAACCGCAAATTTGGAAGGCATACAAAAGTTCAGGCAAAAATCGTTCGGTGAAGTTTATCAAACTTAAAATAGGTTGAAAAATAGTTGAATTTTCGATGATTAAATCACTATTTCATTTAAAAAGTATCTGACTTTTCTCTCTAGCTTCGTATATACCTTGGTTGTACAATTTTGTAGAATAAAATCTTACGGGTTGTTCAAATTTGTTTATTTGCTTCTTGTTGTAAGTCAGTTTTTACTGTTACACTTAATATTATCCATTATTACTTCATCAAATGCACTTTTAATAGCATTATTCATTCATGTCTCTTACTTGGTATGGAATGGCTATGGAAAAAAACAGTATTTGCCAAGCAGATCTAGAAAAAGGAAACCTAGAAATCTACTGTAGAGTAAGTAATTATTAGAACGTTGACAGTAATGAGAACGATTTATATCCACCGTTAACAAATCAAGATTTACAAATCCGTTTTTCTTGTAATTATTTTTATTCTGAATTATTACATACGAGGGTAGACTGAAAAGTTTCCTGCCTAACACAGATAGAAGTCTTTTTTTGTCAAATTTAGTTTTATTTCTCAACATAGTCTACTTGTAATTCTGTATACTTTTTCTAGCGATGCTGCCATCTCTTTAATACATCCAAATAATAGTTGACATGTTGTTCTGCAAAATAGTCATTTACGAATTTGATGGCCTCCTCATTCCATGAAAAGATCGGATCGGATCGGTTCTCTGTCCTTCGAGCGGAACTTTGAGCCTAGAAAAGAGAAAAAGGTCGCTGGGGCCAGATTTGGCGAATGAATGAAATGCGGTCGTTTTTCCACTATTTCTGGCTTCAACTGGTCAAGTACTGATGCGTAGTATACCCCTGTTATTGGTTTTTCCTTTTTCAAGATAATCGATTAACACAACCTCATGACTATCTCAAAAAACAGCCGTCAACACTTTCCCGGCAGATGGAACATCGCCTTTTTGCCAGTCGATTCACCCTTCGCACTCTACTGTTTCGACTGTGTCTTAGTTTTAGGTTTATAGTGGTGTATCCAAGTTTGATTTATATTAACTGACGCCAAAATTATTTCTCTTAAACTGCTTCAACGGGAAATGTTCGGAAATGATCATTCGAATCGCGGTACCCAAAGCATGGTGAGCTTTTTCATGCCCAAGTATTCAATCAATATATGACACACACGATCTTTTGAGATGTCCGCCCACAGACTCTGCTGTCTCTCTAATCTAAATTCGACGGTTGTCTAGCACGATTTGGTGAACTTTTTCTATGTTAGTAGTGGTTGCGGTTTTTGGCCGTCCGGAAAGTTCATCGTCAACCAAGCTGGTACGACCACGATTAAATTCAACTGCCCAAAAATGATGGTGCAGAGTCCCCGTAAATATTTCCATCTCGGCTTTAAGTCGCGTAGGCGTATTGCATTTTAAATGCAAGAATTTAATGACGGCTCGCTATTCGATGTTTACGGAAACACTAACATTGATTGACATAAATGACTGCTAAACAACAACTGAACATCTAATATGGCCGAAATTTTCAAATTTCAAGGTTATTTTTCATGCGCATTTATATTTTCAGAATATTTTTGACGACTAACGCTTCAGACTACCCTTGTATAACGAAACTAGTCTCTCTTATTATTAACCCTTTTAAAATTACTCACAATTATAATGTGAGTAATGTTGTTCATTCATTCAGCAAACTAAGAGGTATGATAAATAAACTTCCTAATAGAGAGATCCTCTTTAATGAAATGCACTCGTTCCTGCAAAACCTCAAAGAGAATATTTCATTTTGGTAGATGTTTTCGGAAGCCTTTAGTAGAAATCGACTCTCGATTTGATGTAAAACATTGACCAGAATAATTTGCATTCAATTAAGAGAGATTTAAATGTTTTAAAATATTAATCTTTTGAATTTATATTTTTCTTTTTAGTAACAAAATTCCCTGTGTACGTCTTTTAGGAAACTTTATTTTTTATTACGAAAATTAAGTCTATTTCTTCAGGTCCTTTTTTTAATTTTTCAATGTATACAAGGGAATAGGAAGTCCAATATCCAGTATTCACACAATTTAATATGTGGTACGCGCCTTGTATATTTAACTTTATGTGTCTGTAAAACAGTGCACAAAATGCGGTACAGTAAACGGTTTAATAAAAATTGATTTTACAATGAAATTAGATGCATTGAAACTATTTATTTTATTTGAAACAATATTCAACGGCATTAATGTTAGAAAACAATTTCGGATAAATGTGCCTCTGCGGCTATTTAGGATATAGCACACAATTTCCGACCACTTTTTCATGCAAAGGGGTCTGTCTTATGTCCGCTTTTATCCGAGTTATATTGTTTTCCAAGGCGTTTATAGTTGCTGGTTTATCGGCATATACCAAAGATTTTACATAACCCTAAAGAAAATAATCTAAAGGCATTAAATTTCATGACCTTTATGGCCAATTAATTAATAATTAAGGAATCGATTGTAGCGTTAGCTGTATGGCATGTGGAGCCGTTCTGTTAGAACCACATCTCGTCTAGATCAATATCATTCAAATTCGGAATTAAATAATCCACATAGTCAAATAACAAAACCCAACTTCCTGTGAACGGCAATGAATTCAATCATCATTGCCAGCAACCGCGGCAATAGCAACAGCGGAACGCATTTTTTTTGTTTTGTTTTGTTTTAATATCGAGCAGCGTGAAATGCATTCGGAATTTGTCGATAATTCTGTAAACATAATCACGGGTTCAAATTTACAAAGCTTGGTGCACAGAACATTGATTTTGATAATAAATTTCGACAATTTGTATGCGTTGCTCTGATGTTGAACGTTTCATGATAAACTCACAATTTCTTTACCTGCGACCCCTATCGGAAGTTCGATCAGACTAAAAAAATCACTTTTTCGCAAAAGAAACAAGCTATTTGTATGGAAAAAACAAGATTAATTTTTTTCGAAATCGGAAGAAGATTGGACATTACTTCTTCGACTCATATAAGGATAAAGCTAAGATAGCTTGAGGATTAAAATGATGCATTAGTCCGGGGTCTGTACGAAAATTTGCTGTACGCAATCGACATAGAAATATCCGGCAAATGTATACCATATACCATATACAGGTATGTATACCGGTATACCATTCGAAATCAGAAATCAGCATGCTTTTGATCCACGTGAAAACCTGGACTTGTAGAAAAATACGATTCACGAAAAGAATTGCTACTGATATTACTCTAGGGAGTTCAAACACGTACTGAAGGCGCATTATTCTCCCTTCCAAAGGGAATGCTAATAGTATTGCTAGATCGAACGCTATGCCACAAGTCTCATTACTTTACAAACCTTATATGCAAAAGTTCCGGTCTAAGTATATGAACCAATTCTAAACAGTCAAAAAGTCCTTCTTGCCATAATTCCACTTTCATGTTAGCCCGGTACGTTTAAAAAGTGTTGGGGAATTTGTAGTACTGTTTGTTCTCCATTTAGATTTTTAAAATTATTATTAAATAATGATAAATAAATAAATACAAACTCAAATACGAACAATTGTGAAAGGCCCATTAGGTCGACTGAGAAGTGTACTTAGCTCATCATTAGGAAAAAAAGTTGTTCGGTCACATGACAATGCAGAACTATCATGTGTAGTAAGAAAAACACAGGACGACATTTCAGACTGGTCCGCCCTCCTAATTCTCCATATTTACGTTGCAACGCGCGATTCTTTCGAGAGCTCTTCAAAAAACGTTTCACATCCAAACTGAGAACTAAATGACTGTAAATAGAATGTAAATAACGATGAATGTACCGATGATTACGTTAATATTGTTGGATATTTTTCGTACCGAATAAATAAAAAGGTGTGGTTTAGTTCCTTTCTTTTGATAACCAAGAGGCACAAAATAACAAAATATGAGACATTTTAAAAACATTTGACAACCAATATCGGTCTTACACCCAATACGAAAGCTGAACAAAATGTTTTTTAGCATAACATTGAAACCGGATTAATACTTTTATTGTATCCTTCGGTGTAAAACACTAAACTCAATGAGACTTACCGTTAAACACCAAATAAAATGATATGAGGAGATGATATGAAGATGGAGATGATATGAAGATTAATAACATAGTTAGCGAAAGCATCGAGAAATTTAACACAAGTGTTTTAGATAATGTGTTAATTGATACGGAAGTCAATAAAGCTGTATACGTTCGCAGCTACTTTTTCTTATTATTATACAAAGAGTGTGTCACGGAAAACAGGACTTCTTGGACTTCTTGGACTTCCAGGACTTCTTGCGCGTCACTACAACGTTTTGCATGATCGATTAGGTTGACGAATAAATTTGTAAGCTCGGCCAACGATATGTCCGTCAGGATGGTGGTCGACGCCTTTTGAATGGCTTCAATGTCGGCATAACGCTGTCCTTTCATCGGCAAAAGAAGTTATTCGAAGAGGTAGAAGTCGCAGGGAGCCAAATAAGGTGAGTATGGTGAATGATTGATGGTTGAAAAAATCAATGTCGACCGATTGGACGGCGCACTATCATGCAATAAGTGAAAGCTGCCTTGTTGACGGTTGTTTTGATTTTTGAATTCTCAATGCTGTTTTATGCACTGAAAATGGATGGTCATACAACAATCAGAGGAAATCCTCAAATATTTATAAACAGATGTATTAGAACTATATCGGGTTGTTTGAAACTCTTTTAACGCTTGTAAACAAAATCTTCTGGATCTGCTGAATCTGCTGGATCGAATATGATCTTTTCATATGATCCTGAAAAAATCTGATGCTCCATTTCTGAAGGGGATGGTAACTTGGTATATTGCTTTTCATACTGGGAACAAAAATGGCTTTAATCCTTAAGGCGAATTAGCCTTCTCTTCTAAAACAAAAGGCGCTTATCATGGAGAAATGAATCAAGATAACTTTCTGGTTTGGTTTGAAAACCAGCTGTTGAAAATCTTGGAGTACCGAGCTCCATGGATAATGCACCATATCATAGTACACTGACGGATAAACCTTTAATTAGTGCATGGACAAAACCAAAAATTGCAGAATGGCTTACGAAGCATAATCTTCCTTTTGAAAACACTATGTTGAAACGTGTACTGCTGCAAATTGTTATTCGGTAAACAATAATTAAAAGAACAGGTTTGTGTTTCATAATGTTCTTTTTAGGAACAAGGCTAGGAAAGAATATGTGGCAGATCATATGGCTGAAGAGAATGGCATCAAAGTGTTACGTTTCCCCCCTTATCATTGCATATTCAATCCTATAGATTTAATATAGGGGGTGGCTGTAATGGATGTACAAGGGATGGGTAAGCTCTAATGGATGTACAAGAATCAAAGTGATAGGTTCAGCTGCAACTAACTTATTAAGTGTAAAACAAAATATTATTTTTTAATACAATTGTTATGATATATAAGATAAATAATGGAATGTACGCTAAACATTATTAGAAAGTTTAAGATTGGTTGGAGATATCCATCCGTACAATACTAGAAACAGATGAGATTTTTCCACAATAACTTCATCATTTGCGCAAAACAGTTTGTTCTACAAAGGGCTAGTAGAATTTAACAATCTGTCCAATTATATAAAATCAAAAAACTTTATAAACTTTAAGAGCAGTTTAAGGAAGAGTATTGTTGATACATATTGAATTTGAATATTAGTGTTAAGTAAATGGATATCATGTGTGTTTTTGTGTATTAGCTGGATGCTATAAATAAAGAATTTCAATTTCAATTATAAAACACACATGAATATTGTATGTAAAGCCGAATCACACTTCGTCTTACAAGGGAATAATGAGTTTTAATAATAATAATAAGAATAAATTGAATGATGCGTTGCACTAGAAGTGAACAGAATTGATCGTAAATATACTAGGAAAGGTCTGTTATGGCAAAAAAAAATTAGAAGCTTTTCCAAAGTGATTTTTGCCTCAAACGAAGTAAACTATTATTGAAAGCCGAAAACGCTTCCAATTTTCCAGATAATTCAATAATATTTCTCTAAACCTAGATCAATTCTCTCAGATATATACATGTTATTATATTTTCGTGTGTCAAAAAGAATCGTTCTAAACGTATAAAAAGTAGCGAAAAAGTTCTATAACGAAGAAGGAAACTAAAAGCTACTTACTTTTAGAGGGGGCCTCTCGGGATCCATTTTTTGCCTTTCGTAGCGATCCTCGAACGTTTTATCCCAATATTCTTTGCTTCTCATCCACATTGGCTGAAACGAAGAAAAAATAATGTAATTCTATTTCGGAAAATTCGTAGAATATAGCGTAACACAATAAGTGCTTCACGTAAAGCGTTTGTGCACATACAATTTTCATATATTATAATTGTTTAAAAGTGTGTGGGATAAACACTGTAAATATTACATACTACAGCGTTCAGTAGCCAATAAAGCAACTGTTTTTTATAAGATGATATTTTTTACTGGATGTGAATACTGAATACCGTGAGAATACCAAATATTTAAGTAAATAAACAAAGATTAATGTCTAAAATTTCCACTATATTTATAATTGTATGTATAACGATTGTTTCGACACACAGTGCCTTTTTCAAATACAAACTATAATAAACTAACAGTAAGAAAAGTAATTATAACCTAAACTGTCCATCAACCTAATAATATCATAAAAGATGATAGTGGGGAAATCCATTTTTTCAAAGTCTAGGAGGGCAACATAAATTTAGTAACAGTGAACCATTCATGCTGGTCATTTAGCAAAACCTCAAATCAAAGTCTATTTTTAACGATCACGATAAACAACAATTAATAATGATGAATCCTCAGGCATTAATAGTATAGTCGCTTATAAAATTAACCGATTAGACTAGTAATTGAGTGCGGGTCGTGTCCAAAAGTCGATGTTGGACAAACAGGAAGATCATTCTCTACTAGGCTCAACGAACATAAAAGAATTTATAGTAAACAACAAACTAATTCTCATTATTCTAACCACCTAATCGTAGAAAATCATATTTTCAACGATAATTTTAAAATCTTACATAATGAAGATCTTTTAGAGATCCTTTAGAGATCTTTTAGAGAATTAATAAAATGAAAAGTGTAGATATTTTGCTAAACGGTAAGCTTGACTTGAATGGTTCATCGTTATTAAACTTATATTGCCCTCTTAGACGTCGGAAAAATGAAATTTCCCACTATCATCTTTTATGGTATCTTATTATTAGGTGGATTGACGTTTTAGGTTATAATTTCTATTCTTACTGTTAGTTTATCATAGTTTGTATTTGGAAAAAGTACTGTGTGTAGAAACAATACAATGTTATACATACAATTTTAAATATATTGGAAATTTTAGATATTAATCTTTGCTCATTTATTTAAAATTAATTTCCATCAACTATCGATTACCTCAGTTAAATCGAGTACTTAAATTTTCTGATTGCTTCCTTATTAGTATCAAGGCAGGAATCTGATCTTTGGGCGTGGACATTTGCAGTCCCACTTCGTAAGACAGTTGCTGCTCCGAAATCTGGTGCGTGGTGTGTATTCAAGTAATGAGACTGATTTTTTTATCATTCTTTTATTCAATTGAAAGTACAATTATATTTTGTCTCCCTCAAAGGAGTTGCCTTGGGAAGACCCAGAGCGCTGAAGACGCTTTGTCCACTCTTCATGGCTGTGCTGGAACTGTGTTACTGGAATCGCCTTCAACTGGTCAGTTGCGGCCTTATCAAATAGGGTCTTTTGAAGAGAATTTTCCATCTTGGGAAAAGAAAGAAGTCTGTTGAATAAGGGGGCTGCAGCATCTAAGTAAGCACACGAATGACCATTTTTCGAAGTGAGTATTTCAATAACTTTTCGGAAAAAATGGTGGTTTACCGTTTAACACTGAGCAACCTTATGGGCGATCCCCTGGCTATCAAAAATAAAAATCAGCGTGCTATTTTTCTTTGATTTGCTTATTCTGGCTTTTGAAGTACGCTATTGTGTGTTTCTGGCGCTTCCTTTCTGGGTCGTATTTAAAAATTGTCAGACACGTTCTGAAAATGAGGGTCATTTTCAACATGCCCCAAAAAGTCAAGGCATGTTTACCTCCTGTTGTCCTTTTGATCATGCGAAATTGGCCAAATTCGAAATTCATTAGTCAAAATATGATGAACGGTTGTGTGAGTCAAACCCAACTCTTTCCCGGCCATCCTGACCGTCAACCGATGATCAGAACGCACAAGGTTGGGGGGGGGGGGGGGGGGGGGGGCTAACCAAGATTAATCGGTAGCTGATTACATTGGTTGGAAATCCACTTTAAACTGTAGGTCAAGTCGCTAATAACGTCAGTTGTTGATGCGCCTCAAATCAAAAAAAAAAATGTGTGCAATAAAATTGTGCAAGCAAATAAGCTTCTATTTTGCTGTGTTTTGCATCACAAGCGCTTCCAGTCCAAATCCAATAAATTAATTTTCAGTTTAGGGAAACAAAAAATCATTTCAGGGAGCGAGGTCGGGTGAATAGGGTGGATGGTTACGGGTTACAATCATTGTCGTGAAGTAACATCAAGTTTTCTTGTTCGCAAATGTCTAAATAGAAATTCCAATGAACAGTCTATTATAGTTATGAGGTCCAACATTTTTGGCACAAGAGCGGCTTATTATTAAACCACTTGAATATTATCAAAAATATAGTCTATGCCGCAATCTTAAAATGAAGTGATTATAAATCCGTTAACTATTTAAATAAATTTCCATCTGGCTTTTTAAAGTTTGTTAACAATGTTACTATTTCTAGTATGGGCAAACTAAAGTTTACTTCCATATTCCCATATGTAAATCTAATATACGATTATACCGTAAGGTATATTATAAAACTAGAATAGAAATAGCATTACATGAAATATACCGTTTGAATATCTGCAGCCACTAATTTGTAGTTTGCAGGCGTTGCAGGTAAAACAATTTATAAAACTTTTATAGCTTCATTTCCCAACCAAGACCGGAGGAACTAATAAAATACAAAAGTTTCTTGTTATGGTTTAGCTTTAATTTATTTTGTTTAGAATGGTTATTCATAAATGGCTTTTTTAGTTAAAATATTATGAGATAATTTAATTTCCCTCCATATAGAAGTTATAGTCTTATAAGACACAGAGATACATATAATTTTCTGGTTTCATTAGACCTGTGAGTATTCTGCTTTTTTTGTTGATTATATGTTTAGTAGAAAAAAAAAACAATTGAAGACAATTAGCTTTCTATTCAGGGTCAGTACCGTATGGCTATTATACTTAATATGGACTTTAAACTGTCATCAAATATGTACTTAACTTTAATTCGTTAACATTCAATAGTTGGCCAGATAATTTACAAAATATCATTTAGCCAAGAAAAAAGTAAAAATGTATGATGGTGTTCTGTTCAACTTTCATATATGAGGTGAGCAGAAAATCTGACGGCAGTCTGCATAGTAGCTTTACCCTGCGTCTAGAAGTTTCCAACTTAATGGATAGATATGGTTCTGGATGGCTTGCGCAATATGTGGTTAGGCACTGTCATGAAGCAGGATAACTTTATGACATTGGCAACTAAGTAATCATTTTTCTTCTAACGCATAGCTTAATTCGCTAGCTTAACTCAGCAATAACAACTCCTACTACTAGGCTAATAAAAAAATTCGCGGAGTGAAAATTTTATTCCTTCGTATATTCTCCCTTAAGCTCAATACATTTTTTCCAGCGATCCTCCAATTCATTTACTCCATTTCTGAAGTGATTTTCTGGAATTCTCTCAAAATAATACGGTTGCTATAACTTCATTTGATGAAAAACGCTTGCCACGTCAGAATTTGCAAATAGCTTTCTCAAGCCCAATTCTTTTTTCAAAATATGAAACACCCATTCAGTTAAAATGTCCATGGGCTTAGCAATTTCACTAAAAGTCAATTGTCTGCCATCCATAACCATATCATGTATAAAATTAATTATTTGTTCAGTAGTTGCACTTACTGGACGTCCAGAACGAGGATCATTATACGGGCTTGTACGATCACGTTGAAACTCACCGGCTCAATTACAAACCATTGATTTTGAAGAAGCAGACTCCTCTAATACATTTACCATTTCACTATGAATTTCCATTGCCTTTAAACTTTTTTTTACAAAGAATTTAATCACTGCACGATATTCAATATTTTACATTTTAAAAAATAACATTGGTACGTTTACTTTAAGATGCTGTTTTTGTACGAATGAATTGAGACATCGACTTGAAACTTCACATATGTTCATATGAAGGATGAAACTTCAAAATTTAGTAGATTATATAGTTCTTTTACTGCTCTATAGGTGTTGCTCCGCAACTTTTCAATTAGTCTAGTATAACATACCGTTCCAATTCCGCCAAATGCAGAGCAAAACCTTTTTGGTGTGGATTTGAGCTTTGACGTCAAATGTAAAGATCGATTTGGGTCAACCCATCAAATTTTAGGGATTGTCCTAAAGAATCCACTTTTCGTCACCCGTAAAAATGTTGTGCAAAGAATCGTTTTCCGGAGTTTTAAAAGAAAAATGAGCGCGGCGCTACGCTGTGTATTTTTGTAGTCTTTGGATAGTTCATGTGTTACTCATCTCCCTGCTTCTAAATCTTGCAGATTGCACACCGGGATTTTATGTTTGACACATCGCCGAGCAAGATTTTGTGCTAACCGAAGAAATGGTGACAATTTTGAACAATTTTTGTAACATGTAACATTTTTGTTTCTGTTATTCTGCAACTTTTATATAGATGATTTTTGGTATGTATTTTTGGTAATTGTAAATTAATTTTATTAAATATTTTAAACAGGTGTGTCAAATAAGCGATGCTATTTTTGGATATAAGCAGGTTTTTGCCCAGTGTTTCGTGTCTGTTTTCAAGGAAGTCTGATACTAAGTCAAATAGATTGAAAAAAAGATTCAGAAAATTTTCTTTTGGGAGCCAACTTGTGTGCAACATCAATCGATTGTAATCTTCATCATTTTCACTATAACATTGGCCAAATAATATGTCGTTCAATCAATTGCTTCTAATCTTATTGACTGATCTAATAACGTAATGGGGCGACCAAATGCTGACGATGAATAACCCAATGTACCGCGAGTATAAGTAAATTATACCCCGTCATTGCTGAAGCCCCATCAGCAGCAGCTGACAAAATATTACGAATAGGAATTTCTTTCTTTTGAAAAAATATCGATTCTCCCTTTGTATCTGTTTCCAAATTTTTAGCAAATAATATCTCTTGACCATTTTTTTCTTTTATGAATCGAACGTATGTTAACAGTAGTGCTTCGTCATTTAGTAGAGTTAATTCATCGAGTTGAATGGAAAATTTGCAAGTTTTTAAGTAATTGCATAATAATTTTTCAACTTCTTTAGCAAATATTTTTTTCTTTATTTGGGTTTTTCGCCACGATCTAAAATTCAAAAAATATCTGTTCTTATGTAAATAAAGAAATACTGGGTAAAAACAACAAATCAAACGGAGACAAATTTCTTAGAGATTCTTTTTTGTAATAAATTTGCCTAACGAGCCAAATTTAAAAAATATAAAAATGTTCTAAAAAAATATATAAACTTTAACGTTAACGTTTCGGGAAGTATTCTCCTCCCGTTTTCAATTACATTCGTTACATTGACAATTATTTTAATAATTATGTAATAATTATTGTAATAAATATCACTGACATACACAAAAAAATATATTTACTTTCTATCTTTTCATAATTTATAAAAATTAATATACTTTACTTTAGATTCGTTTTGAAAATGGGAGGAGAATACTTCCCGAAACGTTAACGTTAAAGTTTGTATATTTTTGTAGAACATTTTTATATTTTTAAAATTTTGTTCGTTAGGCAAATTTATTATAAAAAACACTAAGAAATTTGTCTCCGTTTGGTTTGTTGTTTTTACCCAGTGATTTTAGATCGTGGCGAAAAACCCAAATAAATAAAAATATATGAACACGCCACAATCATTCAGACATTAACGTCTTTAGCAATTTTATCTATTCTTCTTTACATTGAATTATTAGTCAGAGAAATTTTCCTGATGATATCTGACGATGTCTTATAATGAACAGTTTTTATTACCTCTTTGACTGGTTCCTCGCCAATTGTGTGTAGTTTTCCCGTTTCTGCTTTTAACCATGAAATATTATATGAAGATGTAGCCCGTCATCTTCTTGTTTAGAAAACGGCGCAAAAAGGTTCGATACAGTTCGCTGCTTTAAAACTGGCTGTTATAAAATAATATATACTTTGGCAAATTAAACACATATGTAATGAGAAGTGAATAGTTCGAAGAGAAGTGAGTAAACCCATATTTTAAATACTCAATACCGTGCTTCTCGCATTTCTTTTTAGATTCAGACATTTTGAAATTCAAAATTCAAGAAATTAACTTTTCAACAAATTTATATATAAATAGATAAAAAATAATCGCTATAATGACTCATAACGATTATATATAGCGATCACTTATCACTCATGAATATGGATTATTGACGAAGCACACAAAAAAATAATAAGATATTCCTAGAGCTATCCTTATAGATTTAATTTCGTGGACGCATTAACTTGTACACCTTTGTTTGCTATGCCGGTGCCCTTGCTCTGTAAACAAGCCATTATAAGCTCCCACATTTTGAAATATTCTTGACTGCATGAATCGCGTCCTTGTTTATTAACTTGCTAATAGTTGTCACCAACAATACTAAACCGAATTAGGTTTACGTATACTTAAAAACCCATTACATAATCACAGAACAATTTTCTTTATTTTTAAATGATTTTTGTTCTATAATTTTTAGTATTTTTTTACTCCTATATGATAATGGAACATATAGAAACCTCTGATAATGTTCTTTGATAAAGAATGACTTCTCTGTGATGTAGATCTGTTTGAGTTTGTTGTGTACAAACGCTTTTTCGCGTTTTCATAGCAGCAATCTCTTTTTTTGTATAACTTATTTTATTTTTACTTATTAGTTGGTTCTCATTTTCTGTGTTCAAGAATATTGGCCCTATTAAGCCACCTCTCCAAATCTGATAAACGAAGATATGTTCTTATTGTTAACTTCCAGTTTTGCTTTCTCTTATTATTTGTACACAATAAGTTTTATATATTCTAACAAAAAATGGATACAATTGTAATACTTTTAGTTACAAAATCCGTATCTCCTAAAAGTCTAATGAACCTTTTATACTATATTATGTAAATTTGAGTATTTTTTGCTCTCAATTAGATCATTTTTAGACATTCGATATTAATAACTTTTTATTATTTTTTTAAAATTAATAAATTGGAACCCGTGCCCTCTTAATTAATTCACGTTCAATATATTGTATATGTGTATATGTAGGTGTATAAATACTTTTGCTGATCGTTGTATAAAATTGAATCAGTTAATTAATGCACAACATTTCACGACACTATCCTTTTAAGTGAGCTTGAACAGGGTTTTCAAAACATATAACAACACACATTTATACAATATACTAACATTAACATTAACTAAAAAAATGTTTTAGCCTGCTAATATATTTTATAGCTCTAGATGTAATATTTTTGTACTATATTTACTAACGAAACATTTTACATATCACAAATTGTCTATCATTCTAATGGCTTTTAACAATTTTGACATAAATAAAAAGTCACGAAAATTCCATTTTTTATAAAGATTATTTTTACAATTTGTTCCAATTATAATAAGAAGTTGTTTATATATTTTTATCTTGTTAATTGTATTTGTTGTATATTATAGTTTTGAATATATATATATATATATATATATATATATATATATATATATATATATATATATATATATATATATATATATATATATATATATATATATTATTCCTTTACATTATTGGACAAAAGTAGGATTGAATAAAAAAAATATTTCGATTTGATTCATAATGATTTTGTGCAAAAAGGCTTCTTTTAAATCAAACTAACATATATCGAATGTTTCCTGTTTTTTTTAACTCAGATTGTGCCAGAACCTTTTTACAGCACTTAAAACATTTACTTAACTTAGATGAACTGTGTAATGAGAAGAGCAATGTAAGATTTTGTTATTTCAGATAGTTGTTTATGATCTCTATTTTGAAATTACTCGTGATCATTTTTAATCTATTTTGTTTGATATTTCTACATATAACGACACAAATAATCTTCATAATTTTAGTAATACTTTGCTTTAAATAAAAAGAAAAAAATAAGTAATTATTTAACACGAAATATCAACTAAACCGTTATACTTAAAAATTTCAATTAGCATTAGGTATAGGTATAAGGTATACGTTACCTTATACCTATACCTAATGCTAATTGAAATTTTTAAATGCTTACTTACGTGATAGCAATAAAATAAAAATTTTAGATAGCTAGATAAAATATTTATTTATAAAAACAATATGTATTTTCAAAGAATTTTATTATATTAATTTCCTTAATAGGTGGATACGCCACGGCCGCCTCCCTTAACTATCTCCCCCTCTATCTATTTGCCTCTGGACCCGCCATCACCCTCATGGAAGAGGGACGGTACCGCTCCCATTGTGAATATATGCTTAACATCCAATAACTTTAACATTAAATGTATATAGTATAGTCAAATTAAAATCAAGAAATACAGTCAAATTAAAAGAAGAAATCAATCGAGCATAAAACTACTTTTATTTCTTCTCTTTTATCTTTCACAGAATAAAAAATATCTCTCCATTTGTAAATCCAATATGCCATTGTGCATCGAAATAAACAACGAAATTACTAATGGAACAGTATCACACAAAATACACCATTTGAATATCTGCCGTCATTAATTTGAACTTTGCCAGTATTCCAACGCTAACCTACACCTGAACCAATTTTTAAAACAATTTCGGAGCTTGTTCCTAATCAGCTTTCGAGAAACTAATAAAATATAAAACTTTCGAGGTGTGGTGGCAGTTTAATTTCGTTTCCTCTAAGGATTAGAAAAAAAATCAATAAGGCAATATCCTTTGGCTTTTTATATTTAAATACTATAATAAAACACTTTTAATTTTTTTAAATGTTGTATTAATAGAAACTACAACTGATTATCAACAAAATTATGTCATAATTGAAACAATATAAAACTGAAACAATATAAATAATAGCTCAATTCTTCTATTGGTATTTAACTACACGACGCGCGTTTCGCTAACTATGCAAGCATCATCAGTTTTAGCGGTAATGCTTGGTGGAATTATCTCCTGATGATGGTAATATGGTAAATCTCTTGAAACGTATATACAAAGAAATGGAAAACAGAACACTTAAAAATAGTTATTTCTAATGGCGTCATCGTTTAACGGGGATAAGCGATGAAAAGCTGCATCGTTTACCGACGTTGACAAAATTTCATGTCATTTGAATCATTAGAAGCTGTTATTGCGCTTAAATTGTCAGTGTGTTTATACCATCGGTCGAAAAAGGAACATCGAACAAAGAGCGAGTATTAAGTTTTCTTTTAAACTTGGTAAAACATTCACCGAAACGTTTCAATTAATGAAACAAGTGCATGGTAAAGATCATGTATCCACTGGCAGAATCTAGGAGTGGTTTAAACGATTCAAAAAAGGTCTTGAGGACATCAGGACAACGAACATCCTGGCCCAAAAAATTCCGTAGTTACTCAAAGTAACATTGAAATTGTGCGTGAATTTATAAAAAATCAGCCAAAATCAGCAAAGATTCAGTTTCATAGATTAGTATAGTAGTAGATTTTTCATAGTTAGATCATATTTTGATCAATCATTTGGATCTTGAGAAGGTTTGTGCATGCTTTGTTCCGCACAAAATGACTAACGACCAAAAATTGCTCCGAATCCAACATTGCAAGGACTTGATTAAATAGTCGAAAAAGGACGAAAACTTCAAGTACAGTATTGTTACTGATGATGAGACGCGGTGTTTTCAATTTGATTCAGAAACCAAGCGTCAAAGTGCCGAATGGAAGCATCCGAGTGAGGTAAATCCGAAGAAACGCCGTCTCGAAAAGTAAAAAATCAAAACAATGTTGATTTTTTTCGACGATTCGGAAAGAATTGTGCATAAGGAGTTCGTTCCACCTGATCAAACGATTAATGCTGTATTTTATCTTGGTATTATGAAGCGTCTGTTGTAGTGTATTCGTTTTGTGCGGCCACAATAGCGTCAACAAGGCAGCTATAGCCTGTACAAAACTAAAACCGTTGCACGTTATCGATAGAGCTATTGAAGAACAGCAGAAATACCACTTCATAAATATAATAATAAAAGAATCAAATGGAATGGATTCAATAAATTTCAAATTTAACGGATATATTCGGTTAGCAGCATATGCGACGATGTCGAGTTTCACATTTTTCTTGTTGATACTTATTGATACATTTGGAGGTTATCCTATATATAGATAATACAATATGTACTATCTGAACGTTTACTTTAATTTTTTACATTACGATCGAAAACTGTTCTTTTAAGAACCACCACAGTGTTATAATTGCCAGAGTAGAGCCTGTAAAAAGCCAAATCAGTTAAATAGTCATTGTCAAGAGTTAGTAGCATCTCTGATGCACTATTTTGAACAAGAACGAGACAATAACGGTCCATTATTACCCTTTCCGGCTGTTAGAGTGGTATGCAAGCTAATACTTGAATATATTTAATTTTAGTCATATTTTTTTTAGCAGCTGCCTTAAGATTGAGTATGTTCACTGTATTATTTCACAAAAGGTGAAAAACAATTTTTAAGTTTTAAAATCGACTAGGAGGCGTAGTTCTATTAAAAGGGTTACCAATATTGCAGCTTTGGATACAAGTTCTAATCATGACTCCAGTGGCGGCCCATGAGGGAGGTTGTTGGGGTGCCACCCCTCCAGCATTTAACACAGTAAACAACAGTAAACAACAGTAAAAAAAAAATTCAGAACAAAACTGGTTCCTGGTTCACCTCCTGTATAGGGGTGCAATAGCACGAAAAGTAAAAAAAAGAAAGGGGAAAGCAAAAACAATCTTCTGCAACACTATTTTCTTCTACGCCCTCCTGCTTTAAAAACCCACGAACTGCCACTGCATCATTTATATTATGTATGAACATTGTAAGTATTCGTACTAAGAACTACAGAAAAGATTGTTCTTAATCTCATATGTAGTTTATACGTATGTACTCACAGTTTAATACTGATTTTCAGAAAAAACATGTAACTTTGAATTCCTGACATGAGGAACTGTTTGATGGATGCCGTATGTTATTGTGCAACATGTTGAAAGAGGTTTTAAATAGAAAAAAGATAATTTAGGACGAGGGCTTGTGGAATTTCCCAATATTCCCCTAAAATGTATAGATTTTTTTAAGGTTTTTTGAGAGGATTTATGAAGGAAAGAAAACTAGCTTTGATCAAGAAAAAAGAATCAAGTTCACAGAAGATGATTTAATGAAATGGTATGACAGAGAGCATATACTTAGAGCATATGACAGAGAGCAAAAAAGTGCATGCAGATATTTCATTGTTTTTTCTATTTTATACTCGCATATTATATATCAGTAAATGTCATTGGTAATTATATAATCTTTTTATTTTAATAACCATTCAAATATTAAAAAATGTCGATGGTTTTTGAACAAAGCATTTTACATATGCCGAATCTATCTAGAGGTACTAAATCATATTCTTTTTAATTACTTAGTAATTTGCATTTAATTTAGAGTCGATTTTTAAAATTTTTATTAGTTTAAATTGTAAAAATGATTCTCTAAAGTAAGGTTATGATGTTTAATAGTAATCTGGCAATCAAAATGTTGATCACGTGCTTAATGACGTGCAATAGTTTAAATTTTGCACGAGTTATAGGGCTTGTCATTCACCATACTCGCCTAATTTGGCTCCCTGCGACTTCTACCTCTTTAAAAAACTTAAGTTGTCAATAAAATGTCAGCGTTATGCCGACAATGAAAACATTCAAAAGGCGTCGACCGCTATCCTGAAGAACGTATCTTTGGCCGAGCTCAAAAATTGACCATGCACGCAAGGAGACTATTTTGAATAAAAATAATGATTTTTACCGAAAAAATAAATATTTGTGTTTTTTAAGCTGTTTTCCCTGAGACGCTGCTTGTAATAATTCATGAAATAACAATTTTCAACGGAACAAATATTTACACACCCAAAACAGTTTTAAAATGGTAAAAAAAACTTTCAGTATTATGTACAATATCTATGACACTCTACAACAATTTCGGCATTGACTCTACCACCTTTTTAGCTATGTTACTTGATATATTTGTCTTTTGTAATAGTAATATATTTTTTAAAGAATTTATAGTTGTACACTTGGTTTTACTCAGTTTTTAATCCACTAAATAACATACGTTTTAATATAGAATTAATAGTTAGTGATTGAGAAGGTGTGGAAGGAATAACGTTGTCTTGTCATTCTACGTACTCTATATTATTCTACGTACGACCACTTTATTTGTGACTCTGTATATTCAATATATATATATATATATATATATATATATATATATATATATATATATATATATATATATATATATATATATATATATATAAGTTCAATATGAAGAAATCGCCAACAATGTACTTCAAACGGCTGCTTCAATAGCACCAGAGGAAAAATGTCTCAAACAAACAAAAATCTCCAGTGAGACCATTGATTTAATGAAGAAACGGCGAGCAATGAGAAATGCAGGTAGTCCTTTTGGCAGGGTCGAGTACACTGAGCTCTGCAAAACTATAAGAAAACGTATCAGAGAGGACACGCGCCGATTCAATATGCAGCTAGTGCAAAAAACCATGGAAGAAAACAAAGGAATTAACAAAGCTAAACAGAAGCTGAGAAACAAAAGAACGCAAATATATGCTTTAAAGCGTGAGGATGGCACCGTGTGCAGGACGCGTACCCAAATGTTAGAGATTGTCAGAAGGTTTTATTCCCAGTTATATGAAGATCAGAGCCAGTCAGGGACAGCAATACCCACGGAAGAACAATATATAATGCCAGATATCCTAGTGGAGGAAGTAACAAATGCTATAGAATTGATGAAGAACGGCAAGGCTCCAGGAAAGGATAGTGTAACTGTCGAAATGCTAAAAGCTGGTGGTTGGACGTTACATAAAACACTGGCAAAATTATACTCAAAATGCCTCAAAGAACAAAAAGTACCGGACTTATGGAAAAATGCAGAAGTGATCCTTTTACATAAAAAAGGAGCACAGGAAGATTTAAAGAACTACCGTCCAATAAGCCTCCTATCAGTGATGTACAAAGTTTTCACTAAGATAATTTCTAAAAGAATATTAAAAAAACTGAATGACGCACAACCAAGAGAACAAGCAGGATTCAGAAGTGGATTCAGTACAATGGATCACATCCAGGTTGTACAGCAGGTCATAGAAAGGCACAACGAATACACCATGCCATTGTGCTTGGCTATTATCGACTACGAAAAAGCATTTGATTCCATCTCAAAGCATGCGATAATGGATGCACTGCTTAGCCAAGGTGTAGAGAGAGCCTATGTAAACCTATTAGAATCGATATATGATGGAGCTACAGCCACAATTCACCTTGATGATCTTGAAGTGGGAATTAATATAGAACGAGGTGTACGGCAGGGTGACGCAATATCGCCTATTCTTTTCTCGGCTGGCCTTGAAGAAGTATTCCGTAAACTGGATTGGGAACAGGATGGTGTAAAGATCAATGGTGCAAACTTAAACCATCTTAGATTTGCAGATGATATTATTCTCATTTCACAAGACCCAGAGGAGCTGCAAAGACGCATACAAGAACTGCAAAGGGCTGGCGAACCATTTGGCTTGAAAATAAACCTGAAAAAGAGTCAGGTTATGTTCAATAACTTCGCTCAGGACAGAAGAATTTCAGTTCTAGGAAGGGATTTAGAGATTGTAGACAGCTTTATATATCTTGGGCGGCTTTCTTTCTTTCTTTATATATCTATATCTTTATATATCTTGGGCGGCGTGTTAAATGTGGCTGGCAGGCATTTGGTAGGCTCAACATAGTGTTTAAGAGCAGACTCCCACTTTGCCTGAAAAGAAAAGTATTCGATCAGTGCGTTCTCCCCGTTATGACATACGGAAGTGAAACCTGGACACTCACATCGCAATCAATTCAAAAACTTCGGGTGGCACAGAGGGGAATGGAAAGATGTATGCTTGGCATTACAAGACGAGACAGAAAGTCCTGCGCATGTATCAGGGAACAAACACAAGTCTGTGACATCATTGGAAGAGTAAAACAGTTGAAATGGAGATGGGCAGGCCATATAGCGAGGCGATGGGACGACAGATGGACCAAGGCAATCCTGGAGTGGATACCGCTTGATCGCAAACGTCCGCGAAGAAGACGGAAAGCACGATGGATTGATGACATCGTTAAGTATAATGGACCCGAGTGGCAGAGGAAAGCCCAGGACCGTGAAGGTTGGAAGCATGCTGAAGAGGCCTTCATCCTGCAGTGGATCGATGCGGGCTGATGATGATGATGATGATGATGATGATGATATATATATATATATATATATATATATATATATATATATATATATATATATATATATATATATATATATATATATATATATATATATATATAGTATTCTTCTGAACAGGCTTTATTAAGAGTGGAAGCTTCGGTACCGTAAAGCGCATCATTCAGATTTTCAATTCATTTTCTATTTTTCTACAGCAGAAGAAAGATTTCATCTTGTAGAAAGTGTTGCGAGCTGTTTCCATCCTTGTTTATATTTCTTCGGTATTATCAGTCTTTGTATTAACCCAAGTTCCTAAATATTTGTATCTATTCAATCGCTCAATATTACTGCTGTATATTCCTAGATGAGTGTTGTTATTGGGCGATTTATATATTGGGCGACAAATAATCATGAAACGTTTAATATCAGAGCAGTGCGCTAAACTTAAAAAGCACTTCATGACTTTGAACTTCGTGATGTATTCGCCGAATTATCGACAAATTCTGAACGCACTTCACGTTGCTCGATATTAAAACAAAAACAGAGCAAAAAACTGAGTTATTCGACTACGTGAATTATTTCAAATCCGAATTTGATGGTAGTGATCTGGAGATGTTATCCCAACAAGACGGCTCCACATGTCATACAGCCAACGCAACAATCGATTTATCGAGGGAACAATTCAGTGAAAAAATTATTTCGATGAATACGTATTGAAAAGTGTTGGTGGGAGGATGTGCCCGTACCTTACTCCTCGTTTTTTGTGTATGTCCATGTGTCTCTAGCTCTTTGATTATTGTATAATTGTAAGTAATGTCTGAATGATTGTGGCGTGTTCATATATTTTTTTCCTTTATTTGGAATAATTATTCGAATAATTCCATAAAGGTATTAAAAGAATCGGTAACAAAATATAGAAGATTAAAAGAAACCGCTATAATTAATTTAAATAAAAATAACTGTATTTCTATGCCTTCCGTAGATTTAAATTCCATATGGTTCCCGATTCTAAAGAATACAATTAAACACATTTAAATATTTGAATACACAATCAGTACAATAAACAATGACGCAGTAAACATTACCTATATATATATATATATATATATATATATATATATATATATATATATATATATATATATATATATATATATATATATATTGGTAATATGTCACTGTCATGAAAATCTGTTGTTGTCAATGTAAGTATCGTTGACATATACAAAAAAACATATTTATTTTCACTCGTTAGTTTATATATTATAAATTAATATAATTTATTTTTTAGTTTAGTTTTGAAAATGGGGGGAGAGTACCCTCCGAAACGTAAAAGTAAAGTAAAGTGTTTGGGTTAGAGGCGCATCAGCAACTAGGCTATTTAGCGACTGGACCTACAGCTTAACGTGGGTTCCGAACCACGGTCATCAGCTTCCGACAAACCCAGGCCAGCACCTCCCTCGGGCTATAAACCCTTGGTTATGTGCCTACCCATAAGTCTATCAGGAAACCTACCGACTGGCGAGTGACCAACGTAGAACACTTCTCAGAAGACATCCGGCCTTACCCAGCCTTTAACTGGCGTGACTGAGGGGTCATTCGTAGTCGGATTTTACACTCTTGCCTAGAAACAATCACAAACATTTAGGAAAGATAAACGGACAGAAGAAAGAAAAATAACCATCCGAGCACTGGAATCGAACCAGCTACCGCTCCAGCGCGGATTCGGCAAAGCAGACGCTCTTACCGCCGCACCAACGCGACCGGCCCTCCGAAACGTTAATGTTAAAAGTTTGTAAAACATTTTTATATTTTTAAAATTTTGTTCGTTAGGCAAATTTATTACAAAAAAGAATCACTGAGAAATTTGTCTCCGTTTGGTTTTTTGTTTTGTTTTTTAAACAGTGATTATTTCTTTAAATAAGAACAGGTATTTTTAATAATTTTTGAATTTAAGATGGTGGCGAAAAACCCAAATAAAGGAAAAAAAAAATTGTATAATTGTATTATTATTTCCAAAGTGCAATAAATCAAGAAAACCTACTGTTCAAATACATTTTTCCTATGAAAAATCAGTTCTTTATTAACTTAAAAAAAAAAATAAAAAGTTATAAAATTTAACACTATAAAATGTAATGAAATTAAAATAATGAAAATTGAGAAATATTCGCTTGTTTAAATATTTTTTCTCTCACTATATATTTACAAAAGCTTGAATTTTAAATAAATCATATAAATATATGTTCTTTCGTAAACGTATTATGTTTTTTTTTAGGTGAAAGGTAGTGAGAAAAAATTCTATGAGAGAGAAAATAAGAAAAAATACATTATATATATATATATATATATATATATATATATATATATATATATATATATATATATATATATATATATATATATATATATATATATTACAAAACGTACTCTGAGCCTTCTGAAGTGCACTAATTCAAACTCGAAAGCACCATCGTATTTATCACTCAGGGAGCACATTTTTTAACAAAAGACCGTCGAGAATTCCTTTGCGGTACCTACATTTGGCCCTTTTCACACGCCTTACCACATTAAAATATCAGATATTCACATAGGACGTGATATTCTTAAAATTCCCCACGCATCGCGCACAAAGTAGAACTGAGACATTGACGGTAACAAACGGGTGCAGGACCAGTCTAAAATATTTTAATCTTAAATATACATTTCAGTTCTATGCGCGAGGTGTTTTAAAGACAAAACGGTTGTTTTGAAAAAGAAATTTGGGAATATGTCCAATTTACAGTAAATCATGTTACGGGATATGTCCTCTGGTTATAATTTATTTTTGTTGTTTCTATATACCAGATGTTTCGGTTAATAATTCAAATTTTTTTTAAGGGATGATGACGCTGGAAACAAAGGTCGCTTCACAGTCATGTTTTATGTCATTTTGTTGGTACGACAGTTCATTTAAAAAGGCCATTGATGTTTAAACGATGTCGTTTAGCGTCATATTTTTTTTCGTGTAGTAACATGTCGAGTTTCGAGCCAAATAAAAAGCATTTGCGGGTAAGTACTGCTTTTTTTGTTCAATCAAAACAAAAACACGAGTGAAAGCCGTCGTATATTTGTAGAAACTTACGGTGACAATGTACCAACATAAGATGCTTAAGAGCGTTTGTTTAGATGCTTCGAAAGTGGTGATTTGAAAGTAGTGATTAGAAAGTGGTGATTTGACATTCGAAAGTAGTGACTTGAAAGACAAAGAACATCTAGGTCAATCGAATCAATTTGAAGATGCCGAATTGCAAGCATTGTTGGAAGAAGACAATATGCAAACTCAACAACTAATGGCCGAGACGTTAAATGTTGGTCGTCGAACCATCTGCATACCATGGGAAAGATCCAGATGGCAGGAAAATGGGTACCACATTAGCTGGACGAGAAACAGATGGAAAATCGAAAAACGGTGTGCGAAGTTTTGCTTTCTCAGCATGAAAGAAATACTTTTTTATATTGGATCGTAACTGCAGACGAGAAATAGATATATTTCGAGAACCCAAAACACAGAAAATAGTCTGTTGACCTGGACAATCATCAACATCGAGTTATATTGTTTTTACATCAGTAGCATAATAATTCCTACAAGTTTGTAGAACTTTCGTGAACGTCTTCAGCAATGTATTGCCAACGACAATTATTTATATTTTTACTCCTAGACTACAAAATTTTTAGTTTTTTCTGGACTCAAAGAGGTTGTTGGCTAGTTTTTGAGGGCCTCATCGTTGACGAAGGGTATGTTCCTCATTTGGTTGGACAGCGAGCGGGAGAGGTAAAAATCGGTTGGGGCAAGATCTGGAGAGTACGACGGATGTGGAAAAACTTCCCATTCCAGACCATTCAGGGCCTTCTTGACGATATTTAGTGTGTGCGGTTGTACATTATTGTGGAACAAGATGGCTTGGCCTTACCGTCTTGTTCTTCTCTAGCATTTCCCAGTTCACGAGACCCTCCCAGTCTCAACAAACGCAGATTATGGTCTTCTTGGGTTACAGAACTTGCTTAACTTTCGACTTTAGCGTATCTATATTGACGTATAGACACCATTTCTCATCTCCCGTGACGATTCTGTATAATAATAGTTGCTTGAGGTCGCGTATTGCTCGGTGTCGGGCGGGATATTGAACAGCTTTGTAGCGGTGATTTTCCTGGCTCCTTGGTGATTTTCCTCCTTTCCAATGATTAAAGATGTCGGGATATTATCGCAAGGCCGCAGTCCATCGTCTCAGCCAATTCAGGGTATGTTTGACGACCGACCGATGATCCCCGTCGAAATCAGAGCGGGGCGAGTCGTTCAGGTCGGCGTTGCCATTTTTGAAAGCCGATCGGTTATAACGTCGTCTTCATATACCACGCAAATGTCTCGAACTGCTCAGTTCGGAAGTAGACTCCGTTGCATCCAGATGTGTCCGACACACGTAAGTCCGGCATGGCAGTTGATAGAAGTGGCTGTTGGAAATCATAGTCACAACGGTCATATCCGGTTAGGGCAACAACAAACCCCTTTAGAAGAGGTTCAACCGCGCGGAAAGTTGGGTCTAACTCCCAATGTAGCGTTGTGGCAGTCGACGTGAAATCGATGAGATTCTCAGTAATTAAACGCAGCGTGACTCCTCCCCTAACCCAAAGAATAGTTTCAACTCCAACGCCAGAGAAGGACCAACGCGCTGAGGTCGTCAGCACTACCAAATCTTTCAATCAAGAGCTCAACTAATTCAGGAATAATCAGTAACATCAAATTGAAACCAACACCAGAATAAGAACCGAGATCATCATCTCTATTCCATCCATCATCGACAGCGACGACGTAAGCATTGCGGGTTAGATTCGGAGCAGAAAAGTCAAATCATCAGAAGTAATTGATTAATCTTGATAATCAAAGACCGTACAAGTTACTAGTTAACCGTGCCAAGAGTAAGGGCCTTCGCGTCAACTTATCGACCAGCACAGAAGTAGTAGTAGTAATAGTCGAACTGCTTCTGTAGCATTTTGACTAGGACGAAAAGCGAAATATATCAAGTATCAAAAATGAAGTTTTTTGCCGCCTGGAATTTCGGTTTCAAAAGCCTGACAATTAATTCAAATTAGTTTTTTCAGAAAAATGATACCAATAAGTAAGAGAAGGTCCTTATAATGCATATATACACTTACTACTGGTCAAAGAAAATAAAAATGGAGGAAAACAACCCATCAGATAGTTTTCTGTTTCGTATTGTTTGTTTCTCATTCCCAAAATAAAATAAGTTACATGATTTATATTATTTTGATGTATCCAAACCTCTCTGCCTTTAGTTTTTTTGACCTTTTTCAGCTTTTCACTATTGCCACATTTTTGCATTAAGGTTTTCCTCTTTTTAACATAAAGTTTACAAAGGAAAACATTACTTTTTATATTAATTAGTCATAACACTAAATACAATTATTCTTAAAAAAATATATTACTATTTATTATTATTTATTCTACAAAATAAATTAATCTCACACTATTACTTATCCTGCAGTAAGCGACACGATTGTATTTGTCGAGTATAACAGACATCATAGTTTGGTATTACTCCCTGACGTTTCGCCAACAAGAGTGGCTGTCAACTTCAGAGGTCTGTTCTTGTCAATTTATGATATAGAGTAGATTTGTTAGCAATCAATGCGAGTTATATTTGCTTTCGGTCTCAGATGAATTGTGTGTGTTAAGGGATTCCAGTAGGACTTCGGTTCTGTTTCTATCAGAGTTCTGCACTTTATATATATTATAATATTATAAATGTAAAAGTATATTTATTTATGTTTGTCCATCAATCATTCTCGAACGGATGGAAGGATTCTAATGAAATTTAGCATAGAAGTCGATTATGTCATAACGGAAAACAGGACTTTTAAAAAATAGGTATTTCTAGAGACGCCATCTCTTAACAGAGGTAAGCGTTGAAATGGTGCATCCTTCACTGAGTAAACTAGGCCTCCATTTACCTTGATATAGTTTTTCCATAATAGAAATGTCTTGGCGGAAGTAATGCTTGTCACTATGAAGGAGATCCCATCTTTTTAATCTGGATACCAGAATTTCTGACTGTGACTTTAATAGTTTTAAATCTCGAACTACACCATTAAGGCTGTGAAATAATCAGATTCGGTTTTGTTCAATATCCTGAAACATCAAATACAAAACACGGAAAACAGGGCTTTTGAAAAACTGCTAATTCTAGCGGCGCCATATTTTAACGTAAGCGTTGAAAAGGTGCATCCATTACTGACGTTCTGTGGTTGTAGTTGCCTCTTGTAGTTGCCAGTTCTCGAGCTAGTTTTCTTTAATTATTAAATAGTAAAATATAATTTCCTTTTATACTTCTTGTATTAAAGATATATCTTTAAAATGTAATGAAAAAAATAACATAAATATAAAGAGCTCCCAAAAAAACAGTTTAAAAATGTACCTTTACCAATTGCCAGTGACATTGCCCTATAAACTCTAAGAACAAAAAGAAAAAAAACCAGTGTCTTTCGAATCAACTTTCAGGGAAGCGATAAAAAGTAAAACTTTCCCAATAAAGTTTTGTTTGGATTTCTTGTTTTCGGAATAGACAAGAAAACCCTCTTTCGCCCAAAAGATCAAAAGGCAAGTTGTCCGATTTCGGCTTGAGATTTCATTAATCCGAACTGAACGTGAAAGAACATTAAACGCAGTTTTTTGTCGGTGAATTCAAGATAATATTGTATCTTGATGTTTATTTTATAAATATCTTTCAATATAAATTAATAAATAAATAAATAAATATATATATAGTTACGGTTATATTAATTTACCAAATTTACTTATATTATATTCAAATTTAAGTTATTCAAAGTTTCCATATTTTGCCATTTTGGCGAAGTTACTGAAATAAAAATGGAGTACATTTTTCGTCGAGTCTTTGAGGTAATTAACGCATGGCCGAACTTTTCACAAGGGACGCATGTCCGTGGTCATTCTGTGTATCCGGTATTCCGTGTTGAGTCGGGATGCAAGGCCGTACTTTGTTCCGAGAGTATCGAGAATTTCTAAGAGTTGATTTAAAAAAAAACGTGTTTTCTTGATCAATCTTTTGCTTATATTTGAACAGGCTTTAACAGAGAGTCGGTACCATGTTTCTTTAGTTTATATCTATTTTAGTCCTAGATTTAACGCATCAATTTTAATTCGTTACTTTTCGTTCACCTCAGTTTGATACTGGTACCTTGTTTAATTGGCAGTACTCTAACGGGGAGCTACTGAATTACTTCGCGAGCTTGATTTTTTGAAGAAACCATTTTTGCTCTCCTCGCTTCAGATCCCCTTTTCGACCACCTTCGAGAGCAGTCGACTGTTCAACATTTTCGCTGAATAGAGTTTTGGAGTCCGGGATATATTCGTTCGGGTTTCGTGTTCACGTGGTTGATCCGGGTGAATTTATGGCTTCTTTCTACGCAAGTCTTTGGGTGTCGTCAAAGTCCTCCGACCCACAGGAGCAGACTCACGGAATATTTGAAACCCTAAGGGGTAGATAGACCAACGTTCCGCCTCATGTGGAATGTGCGACACTCATTGGGGAGTTTCGTGGATTGTCTGACCAAAGATAAGTTTTCATCCTACTAGTCACATTAGACTAAGTTGTTAATTAGTTTAGTTAATATATAATTAATATTGTAATCGAATCCCTCTCATGCTCTTTTGGCTTTCACGATACTATCTTACATGATGACAATAAATGTTTAAGTAGCGAGTAATGTTTTCTTTTGTCACCTGAGATATCATGTTCTCTGAGCATTAATTAGTCCTTGGTATCATTTAAAGTAGTAAAATTGTATTTATTGTATTTTTAAGGGTGCATTTTTGAAGCCCAAACGGGTAACAATATATATATGAATGACATTTCACACCAAATAAATAGTTTCAAGGCGTCTAATTTGGTTGTTGTTTTATTTGAAGTTATAATGCAGACGCACTAAAAAAATTAACGTATATATTCGTATTTTAGATAGCCTTCTTCATTTTTGTACCCCTTGTTGTGGGAGATCTTTATGCTCCATCCTGTATTTTAATAAAGACTCTGGGTTTACTATAATTCGTTGACTCTTATTTAAAAATTAAATCCTACAACTCTTGTTAAAATATATATATATATATATATATATATATATATATATATATATATATATATATATATATATATATATATATATATATATATATATATATATATATATATATATATATATATATATATATATATATATATATATATATATATATATATATATATATATAAGAAAACAAAGTGCTTCAAAATATCCACCCTATTAGTAAAACCTAGCTTCATTATCATACCAAAAGAAAACCGAAAAAGATTTCAATCTCAAGATTTTCGCGATCGCTTTCCAATCGATTCTTATTAATCCAACGAAAAAATAAAACTTCCCTGTCAGATTTTTCTTTAAAATTTATTCTCCTTCTTAGGAGGGACGAAGAGAAACCTCTTCGGCCGAACAGATCAAAAGGCAAGTTATTCGCCATCTTATTTAGATTTTCGTCTGACAGGATAGAGTACTCGTGTTTTGTCCTAAAAACCGAGATAATGTTGTCTTTGATGCTCGAATTTTTCGCGAAACATGTATGAAGTTCGCTTTAGGACTTTTTATATTTACATCAAAACAATCTGATTACGATTAAATACGGAATTTTTATGTGCTTTTACCAGGCTACATTTTATTTGAACAAAAAGGAAGAAAATCTGATTATAATGTTATCGTATATTTACATAACTCAAATTTAACTTATTCAAGTTTCTTTTCTGAAAAAGTTAGCTAGAAACTGTGTTTTGGAAGATCAAAAGGATGCAGTTTTGATATTTCCAATTTAAATATAACTTCACTCAGACGGAGCCAGAAAATGTTTTTAATAATGAAAAATCAGATCGTAATGTTCAAACAATTTTAAACTCTTAGTGTCACAATTTTAGACACACCAAAAAAATGTCAAAATTTAAATATAATTAAGTTTTATTATATTTTTTTTCCTTTATTTGGGTTTTTCGCCACTATCTAAAACTCAAAAAATATCAAAAATACCTGTTCTTATTTAAACAAAGAATCACTGGGTAAAAACAAAAATCCAAACGGAGACAAATTTCTCAGTTATTCTTTTTTGTAATAAATTTGCCTAACGAACAAAATTTTAAAGATATAAAAAATGTTATAAAAAATTTTACAAACTTTTAACTTTACGTTTCGGAGGGTACTTTCCCCCCGTTTTCAAAACTAAACTAAAAAATAAATTATATTAATTTGTAATATATAAAGTAACGAGTGAAAGTAAATATATTTTTTTGTATATGTCAACGATACTTAAACATTGACAACAATAGATTTTCATGACAGTGACATACTACCAAAAAAATATATATAGGTAATGTTTACTGTGTGATTGTTTATTGTACTGATTGTGTATTCAAATATTTAAATGTGTTTAATTGTATTCTTTAGAATCGGGAACCATATTGAATTTAAATCCACCGAAGGCATAGCAATACAGTTATTTTTATTTAAATTAATTATAGTGGTTTCTTTTAATCTTCTGTATTTTGTTACCGATTCTTTTAATACCGTTTTGGAATTATTCCAATTGATTTTATGACCCGATTCCCATGCGTGTTGACAAATTCTAGATTTATTAAAATCGCCCTTTCTAAGAAGGTTTTTTTTCTAATCTCTTTTACTCTAACATCTAACGGTCTAGATGTCTCACCTATATAGAATTTGCCACATTCCCAGGGAATTTTATAAACCACATTTTTGGTATTTTGTTGTATATTGTTTGGTTTAGTCTTTGTTAATAGAGATCTAAGACTATTTTTTGTTTTAAATGTCGTTCTTATGTTGTATTTATTTCCTACTCTTTTATTTGTGTCAGAAATACCGCGGATATAAGGAATTGTGAGGTTAATTGTTTGAGAATTATTATTATTGTTATTAATAACTTGTCTGTTTTGTCTAGTATCTAAATTTTTAAGCGATTTATCTATAAAATTTTTTGGGTATTTGTAATTGGTAATTGTTTTTTATTAAAATGTCTTTTATGTGATTTGTTTCTTTTTGTAGTGTATCACTGTCGGTACAAACAAAAACTTTTAATTACTCCTATTTTGACCGGTTTTGAGTGATTTGAAAAGAAATTGAGATACCTATCTGTGTTTGTCGGTTTTCTGTAAACTGTAGTCGAGGAATGGCAATTTATTCTCCTTCTCCATCTCTAAAGTAAACTTAATTGTAAGTTTTAATTAATTAATTAATTAAGTTTTAGTATTCTTTTTTTAAGGCTTTAATGTCTCAGCCTGTCTTGAAAAAGTATTCCGTAATCTGGATTGGGAACAGGATGGAATAAAGATCAATAGTGCATACTTAAGCCATCTTAGATTCGCAGATGGTATTGTTCTCCTTTCACAAGACCCAGATGATTGAGAATAAACCTGAAAAAGAGTCAGGTCCTGTTCAGTAAATTTGCTGAGGATAGAACAATTTCTTTGTGAATTACTATACAGGGTGTCCAAATATAACGTCGAAATATTTTGGAAGATGACTCTAGGGATTAAAAAATACAAAAAAGTTCCTTTAAACAAACCCCAAAAATTGCCTCTTAAAGAGGGCTTAAAGTGGAAACTATGGAGATGGGTTTTTCGCAATATTTCCGAAATGGTTTATGCCAAAGTCGTGAAACTCGATATACTTCAATAAGTTGGAATGGAAAACCGTTTTTTTGTATTAATAATTGAATATTTTAGTCAGGGGCGTCACATACAGGGCGTCTCCTTGGTAAATGCTGCCATAACTTTTTTGTTTGTAATATTTTTTAATTTTTTAAATCAAATTATTGAAACTCAAAATCAACAACTAAAAATCAAATCATAAAATTTGGGATTGTATCGTTGAGAATTCCTTGTAATATTGCCTTCGTGAAATTTATAGAAATATTAAAATAACATAAAACTACTTTATAAAATTTATTAGTTAAATAACACCTAAAAGCTGTGAAATCCTAAAAGTAATTTTAATTATAAAAAAAACAATTATTACGATAGTTTGTTTATGCCCTGCGAAGCGGGAGGGTAACAGCTAGTATATAAATATATATATATATATATATATATATATATATATATATATATATATATATATATATATATATATATATATATATATAAATTTTGGAAACCAAAAAAGAAGAAACACACATATATTTGTATTGACATATTTGTTCCACTTAGGAAAAGTTTCAAGAACTTCCCATTAATGTTGAGCAACTTCATTTCAGCAAATTGTGTTTAATGTGAAGAGAACACCAAATTTTCGCAACGAATTTTTCCATTCATTCTCACTTAATGAATCAATAAGTCCCAGACATTTTCTCATTAATGTTGCCGAACTAGTTTTCGAGAATTCATTTTCCAGTCTATCTAAAAAGAAAACTTCCTTCATTTGGGTTTCCTCCTTCTAACGGTGACGACGGTGTATCGGTTTCTTCATTAATGAACCTGAAAGTTGGGTAAAGTATCCTTTTTGGAAAGTTTTCGAGTTTAAATTGTCCTCACAATGGGATTGGGCGAGGCTTAAAGGGATTCGGTGGATAAAGGAATGAAATAAACTTGATAATTGAAAATAAGATTTCAGATAGAGGTTATTGAAGTGATTCTTAGTATCAAAGCCTGGCCATACTGTTTAGGGTGATTTAAAGTTATTAGGTGTACTAAATTTTTTAGTATTATTGTATAGCACAAAACTGTTTTTTAAAATGGGTTTAAGGCCATTATGTGAATTGATTTATTCTCTTCTTGAGAATAATATTGTTTCTCAAAGCACGTTTCTTATGACTTCAAACGAATAGAAAAGAGGAATTCAGTTAAAAGATAATGATTGGATATATTGGCCAAATAACAGGAAAATCTTTCTTGGAAAAAAAAATATATGTATATATATATATATATATATAACTTGACTAAGAAAAATGATGATTTCCGGTGTTGCAAGATTTCTTCAGTAGCTACTAAACCAATATTTTTAAATAAGCAACACTGTATATTTTTAACAGAATTTGACAAATATTAAAATTCGAAAGAAAAAATGTTGTGTCACATTTCTTTATTGGAGTAGCCGTTTTAGAACAATTAGCAAAAACAACTAATATAACCTGCAGTCAGCAGGAATTAAAAGAGGCTAACATAGCAAGTAGGCCTTGAAAATTAAACAAAAATTGTGTTGTTTGACAGGAATATTGATAAGGTCATTATTGTACTGTCATTGGGTTATTTGAAAGCTGTTGTATTTGAATGTGTATAAAAATAACGTTTCAATTCAGTTCGTAAGATGAATCAGGATTTAATCAAGAAGAGAAAGATGAATTAACATTATCGATGAACAATATCCCACGCACAACCCAAAATACAGAGGACATAAGTTCAGAGAATAAGGTAAATGCGGCATCTGCTGGACCAATTTCGTTATTTCAACGGTGAATGAATGGGCGAGTGCATTGTTATGGTCAAACAGCACTTTTTCTCTGCCAAATGAGGGCGTTTTTAATCAAATCTTCGTGATATCACCAATATACACCATAATTTTTCCGGTGACCCTTTTCAAATAGTCTTTCCCCTTTCCAAATAGCCAATGAAGATAATGAATCCCAGCCTTAAGGATCCCAAAAAGCAGTAAGTGCCTTCACCTACCTTTGGGGCACGTTCGCCGGATAAAACCCACTGTTTTGTGTTTTTTTGACTGTTTGGAAAGATCATATATAAGTTTTATAACAAAACTATTTTTATTTTTATCTTTTTTCTTTTAATTAAAAAGTTATATCAAATTAAAAATAAATTTTTAAACCTAATACCGATGACGCGGCGACAGTTACCTGCGCGACCGAAAAAAAAACCAGAGCGCATGTGACGTCACAATGTGCATTTTCCCTCATCATTACAGCTGAGACGAGTGTTTTAGTTTTTAATCAACTTATTTTTATTATTATCCTCAGTGTATTGATAAATTTATTGAAAATGTCAAATATAATTAGTTATCGTGCCTGTTTCGTACCATTTTGTATGAAACCTACAAAAACAACCCCCGAAAAAATGTTTTTAAATGTGCCACAAGATGTTAAGCGTGGAAATCAATTATTCCAAGCAGCACGACGTATTAATCCTAAAACACCATCAAATTTTTACAACCATCCGGCATCAAGTATATACAAAATACTGTTATTTATAATATTATATCAATTTTTTATGTTTGAGTATTTATTACCTGCTGAAACTACACAATCGTGATACTGAGTGTCTTGAACTTTTCTTAGTATTTCATTAATAATTAAGGTAACTGTAACTTTAATCAGAACTTTATGTTCTCGTCACATGTTTTTTCACCGTCCAAATACAATTTTTGCGGTTAAATTAAACATAACCTATAACATTGTCACCGTAACTTTGGTGTGAACATTGTCACCGTAACTTTCGTGTGACACCCTATAAATGCTTTAATTATATTTAATAGAAATATTTAGTTTTTTATTTATATTTATATTATTAATTTTTAGAAAACAAACTGATGCTTTGTCATCTCGAACTTCAGCTAAATTGAACCGAATTTAATTTTTGAGAAAATCTGTGACCATAAAAATATCAATACCAGGTATATCCTTAGAATTGACCTTTATGAACCCTTTTTCACACATTACTGAATTAAATTAGTAACCAACAATATTTTTTTACACTAAACTTCAATAATTTTGACAGCATATACACACCCAATAAGCCGTTGTTAGTACTTAACATAATGACGTCACCAATCGTGGCGCTTTCGTAGTCACGTGATTTTATTTTAAATCTCATAAATTTTAATTCATTTATAATTAATTACAATTTTTTCAAAAATATTTCGCATCGATTATCAATATTATTTATGATAGTCTTAAAATAAAGTAAAAAAATCGATAATTATTTTTTATTCAAAAACCCAATTTTTGGTCCGCAGGCATCCATAGCGCCGATAATACCTCATGTTCCTCATGTTTCCTAAATGTTCATGTATGCCCAAACTTTCAACAATCTATCTAACCCTTACTCTTCAATCGACCAACACGATATCATTGATTTTGTTGACCATTTCCTCAGTAGTGATCGCAATGAGGCATGCTGAGCGTGGAGCGTTACTCGTGCTGATTTGACCACGTTGAAATACAGTTATTGGAGTAAAGATACTAGGTTTGTAAATATATAACCGGAATTTGCCCATAGATGGCCCTAGTTGTCAATGTAGTTATCATCAAACCGCGTCATTGGTACTATTTCCTTATTGACATCTGACAAAGATTTTCAACTGACAGCAATACAAGTTTCGTAGAACAGTTTGTAATAGCGTTGAACATGTCGAATTTTGTGCCTGGAAACTACATTGTGCGGACAGCATTGATTTTCTGTTACTATTTCTAACAGAAAATAAAGACAAATAAAAATTTAAAAAATAGGAAATAAACATAAATCACAATGCTTTGAGTGATTTAAAAAATTCAAAAGTAGCGATTTTTACGTGAGAAACGAAGAACGTGGAAGACCACCGAAAAAGTTTGAAGACATCGAATTGCAAGCAATGTTGGATGAGGATGACGCTTAAATGCAACAACAACTCGCGGATCAATTAAATGTGACACCAGAAGCCGTCTCTATAGGTGAAAGCCATGGGAAAGATCCAGAAAATGGGAAAATGGGTCCCACATGAACTGAATCAAGAACAGCAGGAAAACCGAAAAACTACCTGCCAAGTGTTGCTCGCCAGGTACAAGAGACAGTGATGAAACAGTTTTCGACAAGTGTTCAACGACAGTGTGACTGGCGATGAAAAGTGGATATATTTTGAGAATCCTAAGCGTAAAAAATTATGGGTAACTCCAGGCGAACTATCGACATGACTGTAAGGTTATATCGCTATGGACGGAAAACAATGCTCTGTGTTGGTTTGATCAGAAGGGTGTGATCTATTATGAGCTGCTAAAACCTGACGAAACCGTTAATACTGCTACAAGTCTTGCGAGAAAAACAACCAGAATATCAAAAAAGGCAACACAAAGTGATTGTGCTTCATGATAATGCATCATCACACCCAGCAAAACTGGTCAAGGAAATTATTGAGCAGAAAAATTTTGAAAATGAAGGAGCAAAGCCCGTATAACACTATTTCAACTTATCTTCAGTTTGCGTGAAAGTTTCTACAAGCAAAAAGTAGTATTTAATGAACAAATGAAATTCGCTTTTTTATATGATGTCATATCGGCTTGAAATTCATGGAGCTTTATTGGAAAGGAAGCTACGAGTAATTTCAATTCTTCTATTGGAACCTTCGGTGTGAAACACTAAGCTCGAAGAAAACTTTTTTTAAACTTCTCGACGCACGTTTCGCTAACCGTTAGGAGCTAATGTTAGGAGTAAATCATGTGAATTATCAGGAGATGATTTAATACAATTCTTAAACTAAACTATGTTCTATTTATTTAATGTCAAACAAACTGTGAGTTTGCACGCCTCTAGTGTCAAAATTATTCAGTACAGTCTGACAAATCATCAAGGAACGTTTAACATCAGAGCAACTGTGAGCAACAGAGCAGCTTGCAAATTGTCGAAATTTAATATCAAAATCAGTGTTCTGTGCTTACTCTAAACTTATAGAGCACTTCGTGAATTTTATGGTCTACGCAATGGCCCAACCGAGCAATGTATTCTCCGAATGATGGACAAATTCCCAACGCATTTTACGCTGCTTGATATTAAAACAAAAACAAGATAAAAACTGTGCGTTCTGAATAATATATTGCCGCTGATGCTGGCAGTGTTGATGAAGATCCAAATTTATTAATTTGTCGCCGTTCGTAGGAAGTTGAAGGGTCTATGTTTTTTTGTTATTCCAACCAAACCAAACATAAGCCGCAAGACCATCGTTTACGTCGTTCGGTATATGGGCGCACAATAAATTGCAATTTGATCTAGAATTTAACATCAAAATTTAGTTAATATATTACGTTATATAATACGTTAATCAACAAAATTGCCGCATTTACAGTGAAAAAAATCCGCAAATGATCCAACAATTACCATTGTATTGAGAAAAATGCACCGTATGATGCGGAATGTGCACCGATGGCATCATTGGGTCGTATTTCGTTAAAAATCAAGGTGGAAAGCACGGGATCGTTACAGAGCCATGATCAATGATTACTTAATTCAGAATTTGAATGGTATTGACCTGTGGAGATGTGGATATAATATTATGTTAAATCTTAGGCCCTTGCCGATAAACCAGCCATTACTGATACCTTGAAATCCAACATAACTCGAATAATGGTGGATATAAGATCCCAATTGCTTAAAAAAGTGATCGAAAATTGGATTGACAGTATGCGCTTTGTCGGACGTAGCGGTGGCGGATATTTGGTCCGATATTGTTTTCAAACATAATTGCCAGCGGCGGCTCGTGAGGCGTTGGGGCGCCGCCTCTCCAGCATTTATCACAGTAAACAATTTTTCAGAGCGAAACACCATATTTTATCTTCTGTATAGGGTTTCAATAGCACGAAAAGTAAAAAGAAAGAAAAAGCAAAAAAAAATCTTCAGCAGCACTATTTTCTTCGACGTCCTCCCACTTTAAAAACCCACGAGCCGCCACTGATTAATGCTACTGAATGTTACTTCACATAAAACATAGTTGCAAGGTATCTAATTTGGTGTCGGGTTGTTTTATTTGAATTTAAAGTTCGAAAACACTAAAAAATCACTTTATATATTTTTCAGTGCTGTATTTTTTGTTGTGTTCTCCAGAATATTATAAAAAAAGAAAACATTTCAAAACAAAAAAATTTAAATTTGTTGTTTAACATGGCGTTTACTTATTATTTTCTGCAATTAATGAACTTCCTAGAAGTTTCGTTTAGGCTTTTGAAACCCTCCGACGGTAAATTACGCGAAATAAGCCCGCCGTAAAAGCGAATGAAACCTTACGAAATTTGAAATAGTTCCCGTTCGTCTCTTGTGGCGTGTGGAAGGAAATGACTGCAATTTAGAATTGCGAACGTTGGAATCCGACAAGACCGATCGACTTTATGCTCAAAACGAAAGGATTTAAACACGTAATTTATTTCGCTTGTAATAACGTAATAACAGTCCCGACTGTTAGGCTAACGCTAGCCGTATATAATTTCAAAATTGAAAAAATAACAAATATGTTAATTATTCGTAAGGAACTTACAGCTTGGGTGTGGGTGAAATATATAATAACATATTGTTTGGAAAGTATCAGACGAATAAATAAAGTCAGTACTTCTCTGGCATTTACTTTTTTCCATGCGGTTTACAAACAAAATGATAAAACATATATCTGATCTGAATAACGCAATTCAATCACTCAGATTAAATTCCATGATGATGCTAACATGATTAGTGAAAATTTGGTGTTTAGTGGTAAATCTCTTAGAGATTAGTATTTCACACAAAAGGTTTCCATAGAAGAACTGATTTAAATATATGGCTGGCATTTATCAGTACAGTAGTATCACAGTAGTGCAGGAGCAGAACTAAAATATAAAATATACCCCGATCAAAAAGGTCCTATTAAGTTTTTACCTTAATTCTCAGCCTTTGTTCACTTGATTTTATATTTGTCTATGAAAAAAATAATACAAACCTAATCTTTGAAGTAATCTCCCTTACTTTCTGTACACTTTCGCTAACTTTCAGGCAACTGTCCAATTCCAGATTGAAAAAAACGTATTCCTTTTGACAGGATAAAGTCACTAAGGCTTTCTTGAAATTCCTGAAGAAATATAAAGTGGCAATTAAACAGGGATTAAAAAATATGAAAACCCGAAGGGGCCAAGTCTGAAGAATACGCGGGTCTCAAATAAAAATCTATATATCATATAAAAATCTCCCAGCCCAGCTGATGATTGTTTCCAGAGCTCTTTTTGATGAATTGTCCTGACGCCTTCTGATTAAGACATTGAGCATGGAGTGGTTAAGTTATAAATTTACGCACAATTTCTATGATACTTTGAGTAACCAGGGAATTTTTCGGATCTGGATGTTCGTCCTCCTTGATGTCCTCACAACCTTCTTTGAATCGTTCAAACTACTCGTGGACTTTGCTACTGGATAAACAATCCTCACCATACACTTGTTTCATTAATTGGAACGTTTCGGTGAATGTTTTACCAGGTTTAAAATAAAACTTAGTAATCGTGCTTGTTCGATCTTCATCTTTCGACCGATGGTATAATTCACAGTTTAATCGCGATAGCTTGGCTTCTAATGATTCGAATGTCATGAAATTTTGTCAGAAAGTTAGTGAAGGTTGCACCTTTCCAAAGCGTATCCATCAAAAGATGGAGCCACTAGAAATAGTTTTTATTTCTAGTGGCTATTTTTCAAAAGTCCGGTTTTCTGTGAGACGCACCTTATAGATTAGTTCCTTATAGATAGACAGTTCAATGGGTGGTAACTAATTGTAAAGATTAGATATCATAAACTGAAAGTCATAAACTGAATGTCATAAAAAGTCATAAAAAAATTGAATGGTACTTTTTAGAATTTGAAAAATTGGATCACTCTTAATTCCTTTTTAATATGATTTGTATTTGTAACATGTTTCTGAAAAATATATTGATTGTAACTATTTTAATTGATTTTTTTCTTATAGATATTGTTTTATGAACTGCAAGTACACTTACATTATTCCACAATTTAAATGTACACATTGTTTACGTGCATGTATGGTTCCCTTAAAGTAAAGATATTTGGTTTGATTTTTTATGTCAATCATTTTTGCTTGTAATATACTATATATTTCTGAAAAAGGTGAAATATAATATATTGATTGTATCTGACACCGACCAACCTTATAGTTCCCTATAACATAAGTTGGTTAGAATGGTCCCGAGCTAGAATTGAACGATACTTGGAGTAGAACTCAAAGATGGATCTAGATTTTTGTAGATGGTCATGATGGACGTAAAGGATCAGAAGTTTTTGTAGAAAAAGATGAAGTTTAACTGTAACATTAGAACATACAGCTATCACTGTAGGAATTATTGTATAGACGTTGTATGTTGGGGAAAGCATGTGTATAGCATGCTTAACATCAATTTTTTTGTATTTTATATTTGTATGTACAAAAAAATTAAGATATTCTAATTATATATATATATATATATATATATATATATATATATATATATATATATATATATATATATATATATATATATATATATATTATATAATTAGAATATCTTAATTTTTTTTGTCTTAAGTAATTAATCCAATAATATAAAATTTTCATATTGTTACTTTTCTTGCACATTGACTTTTTATTTTTGAAATGACGCCAATTAAACACCACGCGATTGACATGTGGAATAACTACGCATGCATAAAAGAGCCATTCCAACTAGAACCATCTTTTTGTGAAAATAGAAGATACTTTCCGAATAATTCAAGATAACCCATTTGTAATGCTTGTGAAAGTTAAAATTACATACTAATCTACTTAATAAATAATTTTAAATAGTAATTATTTTTTTAAGTAATATATAATAAGTAATATATAATCATAATTATTTATTACAACAATAATATACAAGAAAAATTTACTACACGATCAATCATATATATGATTCATCAATTTGATTTTAATTAGCGGGTACATATCGTAACCACTACTTTAAGCATTTCGTGTCCATTAATGTGGTAAATTATTAGTTTCCGGCCAATAATACACAAAAATTGGAATAAAAAACTATGGTAAAAGGCCAATTGTTTTACCCCAATTAATTTAATTCAATAAACATATAGATAATTTCTGATTTTTAATGTATTTATGTATATTGGATGGTACATATTTCATTTTTCATTTAATTTTTGATCTAGGTTCACTTTGAATCATTCAGTTTTATCCAAAATTTAGGTATTTAGGTCATATATATAACGAAGAACAAAAAAAAATCTATGAAACTATGAAATATATATTTTAGGCTCATCACTAAAGCAAATTTTAGCATTTTGAACTGAATCACATAGATACAGCTTAGCTTAGTAGCATACGAAAAATATCTCACATATCTCCTACATTCTTTGCAATCTTATACAGACGCAAAAAGGTTCACAAGGGGAAAGTTTATCAGTTCAGTAAATATGTATATTGGGTAAATATATATATATATATATATATATATATATATATATATATATATATATATATATATATATATATATATATATATATACATACTCGTCTCTGCCCAACTGCCTCCATGCGCCACCAGATATCACTCCGGACCGATTTCTAGCCTATCAGTCGTCATCAGTCGAGCCCAAGATAAACGTAAGGAAATCAATTCTTCTACTGGAACCTTCGGTGTGAAACAGTAAACTAGAGAAGATTTACTACTAAACACCAAATCACTTTTTGAAAACTTCTCGACGCACGTTTCGCTAACCATGTTAGCATCATCGGGAGATGATTTAATCTGATTTTGATCTGAGGGATTAAATAATCTCCTGAAGATGCTAACATGGTTAGCGAAACGTGCGTCGAGAAGAAGTTTTCAAAAAGTGATTTGGTATTTACTTGTAAATCTCTTCGAGTTTAATAAGGAAAGCAGTTGGAAGAGATCGGGGCCACGCCATTTTGATGGCGGGTCGTGATAGCACACAACTCACGCCATCATTCGGCAATGCTCGTAGCAGTCAGGACTGCCCGTAACATTTTGCCTGCACCCTCGTGTATAGTATATAACAAACAACAGACAAAACATGTGCCCTCCTATGTGGGACGGGTGGGGCTCCTTCCCGGTCAAGCAACTATCAGAATTCTCATTTTGGCGGAGATGCAGGTTGTTGTGTGTTCCACATGAGATGGTGGAACCGACCGGTTGGGGGTGTATAACTACCAAACTACTGTTGTCTCATTGGACAATAAGAAATCAAAAAACTGCATTAAAAACATTCATATGAACCAAGTCGAAAATTCCTAGTCCAATAAGCGTCGGTGATCATATTTAATATATGATATGTACAGAAACCACCATAATGGTCAATTTATAAGTCTAAAGAATCTTAAGTAAGTAAAGCTAAATTAAGAGACTTGCATCACACAAATACTTAGATTTAATTATTTATATACTATTATATCAAGGTGTTTAAATGATGGAAGCTATTACATTTAACCATTGAATTAGTTTAATAATTTGCTATGTTTCTTGAAGCGTGTAAGTTCAGCGATCAAAGATGGAATAATGACATATTCAATATTGTAGATTAGAATACTGTGTTTATTTACGATATTTAATCAGCTGTTATTGCTATCGAGGCAATTTCCAAAGCCACTTGTCCGCTGTTCATAGACAAATAAACTAATAGGCGATTGTTCTTTTGCTCTTTAAAGTTGGGTCTACATCAATACAAATTTGCGCAGTGCGGGTTGTATGTGATGTATGAGGTGTTCCTACGCGGCACTGTAGACGCACTGACACACAAAGTCACAAACAAATATTATCGCCGCACAGCACCCACGCGAACCATCTGTTGTAAAGCAGATAATTTGAACAAATTGTTCCACTAAATTCGACACGCACACAAAATTTTATTGGTGTGGATCCAGCTTTAAACATAGAGCTTATATGATGATATCTCTGGACATACTTTAGAAGACGCACTTTTATTTTCTGTTCATGTTTATAGAATGAAAATTATTTTATAAAGCATGGAGGACATGCGTTGTTGATATGGTCGTAAGTTGACGCAGAGGTAAAGAACCAGCGGTATAACTGTATAAATTACTAGATTACTAGAACTGTATAAATTACTAGTTTTCGAGAGCCGAGAAAGTTTTTTTATTTATTAGTACAATCTTAAATGAATAAACAAATTTTTTGAAACATATATATATATATATATATATATATATATATATATATATATATATATATATATATATATATATATATATATAAACCCTCCCTTCTTCTTCGTATTTTCTGTACAGACGGGTCGGGACCTAAGGACTTCCGTTTGGGGCCTTTTCAGACTACTTCTCGCCAGCGTTCTTTATATCTGTCTTCCTTCTTGGTTGTATATTGGAGAGATGAACCAGTTAGGTCTTTAATGTCTCACGCGTGATCTAGAACTCTCCATCTCTCCTTGAAGTACGCGTCTTTCTAGATTACTGTCCTCCCTACTATACGTTCAAAGTGTCTGAAGAATCTTAGTATTCGTTCATAAATAATTTGGGACAACCTTGTGAGTTCATTAATCTACTGAATAACGGATGCATTTGTTCATCTGACAATGCGAATGCGAAGGACCAGTCACCAGAACCAAACTACTCTAGTATTCTGGTGACTAATGCTACTAGTCACCAGAATCAATGCGCTTGAGATCTTGTTTTTTAACGGTCCATGTTTCAGTGTGATATAGCAATATTGGAATAACTAAGGTTTTTACTATATGTTTCTTTGTATTATGTGTTATGGCCCAAATTTCTTCAAATCTCATATTTAATTTCTTGCATTTTGCATCTTCTTCTGATCTCATGAGTGTTCCCGCCTTCGTTCGATATTAAAGCCCGAAGATAGACGTTGTGGTTGACTACCTTAAATTGTCCTATTTAACTATATATTTGATGGATGTCGTTGTTTTGACGATTGATAATCATTAAGTATCATTTCGTTTTCTCCTCGTTTATTTCAATTCTGTAAAGATGGCTTTCAATAGTTCAGTTCCTCGGATAATCTCTCGCAAGAACTGAAGTGTCATGGTCAACTTAATTTAGTTATTTAAATACCGCCAATATTGACACCACCCGTCCAATGATCGAGAGGTTTTCGTATGATATATTCACCATGATACCACGTATGTAAATACGAAACCGGAATTACACAATACAAGTTTCTTACAGCAGCATAGTTTGTAATAGCGTTGACAGAAAACTGCTGCAGAATCGCATCGAATGCTTGTCGAAGCTTACGGTGAGCATGCTCTTGGTAAATCCTAGTGCTTTAAGTGGTTTAAAAAATTGAAAAGTGGCGATTTTGACGTGAGAAACGAATAACGTGGAAGACCACCGAAAAACTTTGAAGACAACAAACGCAAGCATTGGTAGGTGAGACACGAAAAGCTGTCTCTATATGTTTAAAAGTCATGGAAAAGATACAGAAGATGGGAAAAAGGGTTCTTCATGAACTGAATGAAAGATAAGCAATGAGAGCAAGAAAACAGAAAAACTACTTACGAACTGCTGCCCGCCAGGTACAAAAGAAAGTCATTTCTCCATCGAATTGATTGTGACTGGCGATGAAAAGTGGATATATATTTTGGGAATCCTAAGCGACTGCAAGACCAAATAGCTATGGACGGAAGACAATGCTCTGCGTTAGGTGTGATCAGAAGGGTGTGATCGATTATGAGCTGCTAAAACCTGGCGAAACCATTAATACTGAACGCTACCGATAACAAATGATCGACTTGAATCAAGCTTTGCGTGAAAAGCGACCAGAATATCATAAAAGGAAAGAATATCATATCAACATCAATAAGAATATCATATCAACATCAACACACAGCAAAACTGGTCAAGGAAATGATTGAGGCATTTAGTTGAGATATACTTTCGCATGCGGCTTATTCGCCAGACTTGAGTCCGTCCGATTACTATTTATTTGCATCGATGGGACACGCACTTGCTGAGCAGCTCTTTACTTTTTACAAAAATGTGCGAAAATGGCTCGACGACTGGTTTGCCTCAAAAGAGCAACAGCTTTCTTGACGTGGCATCCATAAATTGCCAGACAGGTGGGAAAAATGTATAGCTAGCGATGGGCATGGTATTTGCATTCGTCTTTGAATTAAATATTTTTTATCATTTTCATAAAATAAACGTGTATTTTCTATACAAAAACTCCAGTTTCATATTTACATACCTGGTATACGCATGATATATTCCCTATTAATGTTAAATAGAATTGGCGACAGGACATCCTTGTCTGACGCAAAACTTATCGAATATTCGATCTTCAATTTTTACCACTGCTATATTTTTTTCGTATAGATGACAAATCTATACGAATCAGTTGATCTGATACTCCTATTTCCAGCAGACTTTACCATAATTTCTCCTATTTTAGGCTGTTATACACCTTCCGATAACTAAGAAAACAGAGGTATATTGGACTTCAGGTTTTTTTGATTATTTGTAATCACATGTACCTCCCCCAGGAAGGAATTCAGCCTCCTCTGGAGGAATCTGTCAAGATAATTAGGACTTTAAGCAATGGTTGATAACGTAAAGGAAGATTCTGCTTGTATGTGGAATAAGGCGTTAAGGCGGTAATTTTCACATTTCTCTCTAAACAATCAGGTGTTCCACACTTTTTGGGAGATATTCTGAAATATACCCCTACTTCACCCATTGCATTATTTATTTTTGCATTTTTTATTTCATATTCTAAAATATTATCTATTCTCATTTAGCATAATTTTTAAAATAATTCAGATAGAAAAAAAATGTTTCGACATAAACATTTTCATCGAACATATTTTAGAAACAATTTTGAAAATCCTTTCGTGCTTTTTTCGGATCATATGTTGCTTATTCGACTTCAATGGTCCTCGAACGTTCTAGAGGCATAAACCATCACGAACACATCCCCAACCGTCGCGAGGCGGAATACTTTTTCTATCTGAGACGCGCCACCAAATAAACCAAAGATTTATGTGTTCGAAGGACTGGCTCCGGCCCTTTTTGGGTCCTGTAGCGATGTGCAAAGTAATGAGAAATGAAATCCCTAAAAAGAAGAAAAGGGTCAGGTATATTTTCTTCGTTTTGCTTTTATGGTTCGATGGCGTTTCTAACACTAGCCGAATTTTGAGGAAAAAGGATGGAATTTAAGTGCTTTGATAACTCCAGCCAATAATGTATTATTTACAATTGTATATTAATAGTGGATAAATCCTGGAGAAAGCGTTTGACTGGATAAGGAGGAAAGATATTTGGAAAAAAATGAAAAACAAGAAATAGACAGAAGGGCGATAATAACGAAAAAAGGAGTGAAATGAGGATGTGTTTTTTAAGCTCTGTATTATTTTCAATAGTGCTAGACGGAACAATAAAAGTTAGCAAAAAAATAATGGAAAACCTTAAAATTCGAATATTGGAAAATAAAAAAGCACAGTTGAGGGAATTAACATTCGCAGATGATATGCTAATAATAGCTGACCCAGATAAAGATTAACAACATAATAGAGAAGCATTAGACAGAGCCTTAGAAAAAATAAAAATAATAGAAAAACGCGACATGTTAAAAATTATAAGTATTTACGAAATATAATTGAAGCTCATGGTAAAATAGAAATAGAAATAGATATAGAAAAATTGAAAATAAAATTTTGAAATATTTTTAAAATAGACATTTGGAAATTATGTATGGAACAGCACATCCAATAAAAATGACCCGGCACGATTCAATTTCGGCCTTCAGTGCCCACACGCTTATTGGCGTAAACCTGAGACATCAGGAAAAGCCATATAGAGATGGTTTTTTGTCACATTCAATTGATCCGCGAGTTGTTATTGTGTTTGAGCGTCATCTTCATCCAACAATGCTTGCAATTCGCTGTCTACAAACTTTTTTGGTAGTCTTCCACGTTTTTCGTTTCTCACATCAAAATCGTCACTTTTGAATTTTTTAAACCACTCAAAGCACTGTGATTTTTCAAGAGCATGCTCATCGTAAGGTTTGACAAGCATTCGATACGATTCCGCAGCAGTTTTCTTCAAATGGCAACAGAAAATCGAGACGAAGGCACTGTACGAAACGCAAACACCCGGTGAAAATTATGAAGACTGAGCAAAAGGTGGATTGAAGAGATTGAAAAAGGAGCAAAACGAAGAGAAATAGAGTGAGAAGGAATTAAGCACATGACACATGATAGGAAGGGATGGAGAAAACAATTTATACAATAAAAGGTAGAAAGGCCTAGGAATAAATAAAGAAAAATAATATTAATAGTAATATAAAATCATCATAATCATCTTTATTGTAAGGAACTGAAATATAAAAAAAAATATGCAGCTTTGAATATGCAACCCTGCATATTCAATAGCTACCAACGTAGTGAAATTCGAATTAATTTAGAAGATATTACCACTTCCCATTAATATCAAATAGTATGGGCTTCTAAACCTTCAGATATATGGACTAAGGTAATCATAAACTAAGGTATACATGATAATGCACCATCACATACCGCAATTGTCATTATTTCGCTAAAATGCAAACACGACTCCACAAGCACCATATTTACCAGAAATGGCACCGTGTGACTTTTTCCTGTTCCCTCATTTACAGAAACTACTTTGTGGATATTGTTTTGAGTCCATATAAGCCATTCAAGTCGAAGTATTCAATCAGAAATCGTGTATAAAAATGTTTTCGAGAATAAAGACTGAAAAAAAAACGTTGGAATAAGTAAGTTGCAGTAATATCGTAAAGAAGAGACTACTTTGAGACAAAATAAATTTGGATGAATAAATAAATTCTTTGTGTTTTAATTCAAAAATGGCCCTACTAGTTCATGTGTTTCGTTGAAAATGTTTTTCGAATGGTATGTGGAAGGCCAGTTCATCTCTTCTTGTGGGAGAAGTTTGGAAACTCAATTCTTCACGGACGAAGAGTGAAATTTTAGAAGAAGTAAAAAATATGTAATGTTTTAAAAAACAAAACTTTTGCTCAGTGCTGAAATTCGTAAACTGGCTGAAAAATATCGTAAACCTTAATTTTGTTCAAAGTATAGTTTTCGAAAAAATAGTTCTTTTGCGCTGTGCCAATGATCATCTCCATTTTTTTTAATGAATGCAATGTGGAAAAACAAACAACAAAAAAACTTATGATGCATGTTTTTTTCAACTTATGATGCAAGTCCATTTTCCAAAGGATCTGTTGCTTATTCCACCTCAATGGTATTTAAACACTATATGACATTAAACCACCATGAACACATTTACAACAGTCGTAAGACCGATTTGACTTTTTTGTGGATCTACAATATTGTAGATAAATTAATTAGAAAACATAAGTTCAGAAAATTATTGAAAGAATCTTCGACTTTTCAAAAGGATCAGAACGCAAAGAAATTCATGATAATACCATTTGATGCCCAATTGACAAGAGGGCTAGACAATATTTTGACAGAAAAAAAATAGACAAAAAAGTGGACATTAAGGTTGTGTACAAATCATATAATAAATTAAGAGAAGTTCTGGGTAATCCAAAGGATAAAGTAGAGCAACATGAAAATTGGGGATTTACGAAATTAGTTGTCAAGACTGTGATCGAAGGTATATTGGGCAAACAAAAAGATCCATATTGACAATATATAAAGAACATATTGCCCACATTAGATATTGGAGAAATGAAAAATCTTGTGTTGCCCAACATGCAATCGAACACGACACTATATAGATATTAGTAATTTAAGACTAATTAAACGTGTTAATAATAATAATAATATTTCAAATTCATACAATAATTTGGATGCATATGAAAGCATTCAAATAGAAAAATGTAAGAAAATCATGAATTGAGATAAAGGACCTATCCCGTTCAGTCAACTTTTTTAATTATTAATGTAAGGCTTAGTAAACTTCACGGTTCATGATTTTTATACGCTTCGTTAGGTAGGGGTTTTCATATAAATAGAACATAGTTTAGTTTTAGAATTAGATTAAATCATCTCCTGATGATGCTAACATGGTTAGCGAAACGTGCGTCGAGCAGTTCAAAAAAAGTGATTTGGTGTTTAGTGGTAAATCTCTTCAAGTTTAGTGTTTCACACCAAAGGTTTCAATAGAAGAATTGATCTACCGTTATTGTCGTCGGACGGCTTTTCTTATATTTAAAAATAAAAATATTTCTATAAGACATTTATAATGTTGTTTTTTCCGGATCATATGTTGCTTATTAGATTGCAATAGTCCTCAAGCGCCTAAAAAACCATAAACTGTTTCGAACACGTCCCCGAGAGTTGCGAGACCGAATACTTTCCAAGACACACAACAAAATAAACTAAAGATTTACGAGTTCGCAACAGTGGCTCGGGTCCTTTCTGGGGTTCGCGGAGATGTGCTAAGTAATGGGAATTGAAATTCATAAAGAAAAGGAAAGGGTCAGGTCTACTTTCTTCGTTTTGTTCTTGTCGTCCGAAGACATTTCTACAAGTACCTGGATTTAAGGGTTGGGGGAACGATATTTAAATCCTTAAAAAGTCCAATAAACTGCGAGAATAATGTATTCCTTTAAAATTATCCTTTAGATAAACCTTTCGAGGCTCCTATAATTGAAAGAACTAACGAATTACCAGGGGCCTTCGAAAAGTTCATGAACTGACACAGAGATGGTCATAGTACGAAGAAATGTTTCTGATATTTGACAAGTATGATTCGTGAGATGGCGTGCTGCGAAGTTTCAGATACGCGTGTTTTGTTGATTTTTTTGGGCAGATCAACTAAAGCGGACACGTTTTAATATTCCGCACATCCGAGAGTCGCATAAACGACCTCTCCACCACGCTCTGTGCTGCTCGTCCCTGTTGTAACAAGTAATAGCAAGGAAGGGCAAGAACAAAATGAGACAGCTTAATAACGGGTTTCCTCAAGGCTTTGGGTATGCAGACGACCTGACTCTTGCTGAGCGCAATAAAACCGTAGAGAAAGCTAGTAACGCATTATCAGAAGACCTATCTGTATTGGGAAAATATTTCGCTGACTGGCGACTAATGCCAAACATGAAAGCACCAGAAATAATTTAATTCACAAACTTTGTGGTACCACGTGGGGCGCAAATGAATCTACCCTGAAAACATCAGGTCTTAGCCTATTCTACACGGTTACCTGAATATTGCGTTCAAGTCTGGCTAAACAGCTGCTACGTAAAGATGATCAACACCAATGAGACCATAAGAATAATCAATCGCTGTTTAAAAAGCCCACCTCTACCTTGGCTTCCCACTTTGAGCAATATTGCTCCTCCCATTATCCGTAGAAAGAAAGACTAGTCAGGTAATACAATATGTTCGTTCCAACTAGCGTCGGAAGCAGTTTCTGACAGTCAGGATTTGGCGCAGTAACTAAAAACCGTTGCAACCATCATTACTACGCCGAATTCTGACTGTTAGAAACTGTTTCTGACGCTGCTTGGAACAAACCGAATAAAATACTATCAATCCCCACCTCCCAGTACACAATGACTTACCCATTGTCGGCTTGCGGAGTCTGAAGTTACACTGCTATTTGCAGAACAACTCCTGAGAGAAAATCTCAACTTTAATGCTAAATGGGAGGGAATTCCTGGAACATTTCAGGACCGAGTCAGGTGGCTCATGTCTTCGACCCTGCCGCACCTTTGCCAGGAATGGAACCGCCCCGCCACGAGTGGAAGATACTCAACAGAATAAGAACGTCCCATGGCATATGCCGTGACTCTTTCTACAAATGGGGACTGATTGGGTCGCTGGCTTGTGAGTGTGGTGAACCCCTTCATCACATCGTGGTTGAGTGCCCTCTTATAGCATATGGTGGAGAAATGAACTATATCTCTGAAACCACAAACTCCGTGTTGGTCTGGATTAATGGCCCCGATTTTAAAACTTAAAGTACTGTGCCATAATTAATGTGTGCGGGTCTGTATATGTATTTTTGTCTTTCTGCGTCTTTATGCGTCTATATGTTATATTTTAATGCATATACCTGACGGTAAACTTAAATCCATGTAAGCCATGCACTAAAGAAATAAATAAATTTGAATAACGTTCCTTGTCAACCGTCTTGTTCTTCTCCAGCATTTCTCAGTAGACAAGACCCTCCCAGTTCTAACAAACGCGGATTATGGCCATCTTGGCATGGAGATCTTGCTTAACTCTTTGTTTTGGCGTATCTGCTGTGGTCAATCAACTCCTTCCTTTGTTTCATATTGTCATAGAGATACCATTTCTCATCTGCCGCGTAGATTCTGTGCAAGAGTCGGTTAGTTGGGGCCGCGTGTTAGTCGGTGTTGGGCGAGATTTTGAGTAGTTTTGTGGTGGCGATTTTCCTTGTTATCGTCGGTTAGTTTGTGTGGCATCCAAACTCTGTATTTTTGAGTAAATTCCATATCAGTATGTTTGATAGCTGTCCTCCTTTAAAAGTGCTTTAAGATGGTTCTCGAAGTCGAAATCGAAAATCGACTAGAACGGAGCGTATTGTCCAGGTCGAAGTTGCTATAGCGTCCTCTCTATATACGGTGCAAATGTCTCGAACTATTTCTCTAGCTTTTTGACCACGATGAAAGCCGAAAGATAGCATGTGTCGAATCTGAAGTGTTTTGATGCCTGGAATTTTTATTTTAAAACTCTGAAAGTTAATTAAAATTAAGTTATCAGAAAAATAATGCTAATAGTTTTCTAGAATAAGAAAAGGGCTTTCGAATGTATATATATGTTACCGGTCAAACCTGATTCTAGGATAAACTAGATCTTCTTAGGCCAAACTACTATATCCGAAATACAATAGTATGAACTAGTTTCTTCTAATCCAAACTAGTTTATCGTAAATACTATGCAGGCTCATTACGATAAACCAGTTTGACCTGATCTAAACTAGTTTGACCGAAAGTGGAAGAAAACGCATGTAAGTACTAGTAATAAACTATTTTGAACTTGTTAAATCGGCAGCACGGCGTTTCCGTTGTGCGTTGTTCATCTCAGAAGTATTATTCATATCTCATATTAGCAGTAGTCGCGGACGGTAAGTGGGATTGATCTTATCATCTATCACAATATCTTCCTTCCAATAAGATCGGACTCAAACATGGCATTTTACAAAAATTAAATTGCAGGTAGTTACGTTTATCCAAGTATCAGACTATCAAATCGATGTCTCTGCAAGAAAAAATTAGTACTCTGCATCTCAAAATGCCATAATAGTTTGTCATATAATAATAAATACATAAAATAATAATTAATTATTATCTTATAAATGATCATATAAATGATAATTTCTTTTTGATCTGAAATTTAATTAATTTTAACATATAAGCCTGAATAGTTTCTAGGATAAATTGGTTTATCGTGATGGACCTGCATTGCTTTTAGTACAAACTAGTTTGGACTACGATAAACTAGTTCAACCTATCGTGTATCGCATATAGTGGTTTGGCCACAAAATAGAAATGGATGAAAAACAAACAAATTATAACAATGGCGGAAACAACCCATTACTTACAAATGTTTTAGTCATTTGGGCCAACTTACAGTATCTGTGCAATAGACTTTTCGAACGACTCTCGTAATTTGTTATTCAAAACTTTTTGTCCTTTATACCAAATCAAAAAATATATGATATTTAAAAAGGTAAAAAGTGTACAAATAAGTTTCCGCCGTTTGACTAGAACCCCCTTTGACTAGGCCCCACTAGAAGGTTATGTTGAAATTGTCAGATGTAAAACGTAATATCGTAAGTTTGGTTATCTGGTAACAACATAACCTTAAAGTATTATTGACTCCGTATCAGCATCACATCATTTTTTTCCTGCGAAGATGTCAAGTTTTGTGCCGAATAAGCGTCATTTGATTTACTTCTTTAATATGAAGAAATCTGGAGCTGAGGGGCATCGATTGCTTGTAGAAGCATATAGTGAGGCTGCTTTTAAAAACGGTGAGTTTGACGTGGAGGACAAAGAACGCAGTGGAAGGCCGAAAGTGAACGAAGACACGGAATTTAAAATATTATTGGAGGAAGATTCGTCCTAAATGCAAAACAGAACTTACTTACTTTAGAAGTGACTCAACAAACAATTTCACATCGTTTAAAATCGTTGGGAATGATTCAAAAACTAGGAAATTGGGTCCCATATCAATTAAAGCCGAGAGATGTTGTCAGGCATAAAACAAGGGTTTTTTTTGCATCGTATGGTCACTGGTGATGAAAAATGAATCCACTACGATAACCCAAAGAAGAGAAAATCATGGGGACCATCTGGCCATGTTTCAACATCGATAGCCAAACCGAATATTGATGGAAAAAACCCATGCTGTGTATTTGGTGGGATCAGCTTGGTGTATTATGAGTTGCTCAAACCGAGCGAAACCATTACTGGAGCTCTCTAAACACAATTAATGAGATTGAGCCGAGCACTAAAGAAAAACCGCGCCTATTACTACTCCAGGCACGACAAAATTATTCTCTTACATGATAATGCTTGTCCGCATGTTGCAGCGCCGGTCAAAACCTATTTGGAAACACTTAATTGGGAAGTCCTACCCCACCCGCCGTATTCATCAGGGATTGCCGCTTCCGATTATCACTTGTTTCAGTCGAGGGCACATGGTCTGTCTGAGCAGTGCCTTATATCATATGAAGGTACCAAAAATTGTGTCGATTCGTAGATAGCCTCAAAAGATGAAGAGTTCTTCCCACGTGGTATTCGAATGCTGCCGGAAAGATGGTAAAAAGTAGTGGCTATTGATGGAGAATAGTTTGAGTAAAACATAATGTACCGTTCTTTCACAATAAATTCTTCATTTTTTATAGAAAACAGCGGAAACTTATTTGTATACCTTTTAAAACTTTATTTACTATTGAAATTCGTAAACTATATGTTTAATTAATTTAATTTTCCGGAAAAAAGCATTAAATATTCGCGACCAGATATCTATAATGACTCATTAAATATCTTGCGAAAATAAAGTCGAAAATCCTTTCGCTCTTTTTCCGGATCATATGTTGTTTATTGGACTTTAATGATTCTTGAAACACAATAGACGCAAGAAAATATTACGTAACATATCCCCAACAGTCGGGAGACCGAATACTTTTTCCTTGCAAGACGCGCTACAAAATAAATCAAAGATTTATGTGTTCGCAAAACTGGCTCGGGCCCTTTCTAGGTACCGTGGCGATGTACTAAGTAATGGGAGTTGAAATCCATAAAGAGCCAAGAAAAAGGTCAGGTCTATTTTCTTGGTTTTGTTTTTTGTCGTCCCATTTGCCATTTCTAACATTCGGTTGATTCGGTGGCTCAGGAGGGTGAAATTTGAGCGTTTTGATAAACTGAGTTTTAGATAACCTTGAGAAAGTTTACAACGTAAAAGGATTTACGGCTAATCGAATTTTTAATGTAGATGAAACGGGGCTGCCTATTATTTAATCCAAGTATCCGAAAAATTATTTCGCCCCATTGCCAAAAGCAAATTGGCGCTATGACGTATGCTGAAAGGGAGTCCCTCATTACGATAGTCACTTGTATAAGCCCAGCCTGTATTTTTGTGCCGCCAATGATAATTTTTCGTCGGAAAAACACGAGCAAAATTTTAATGAATGACGCTCCAGGGATCAGTCGGATGAGCGCTGGATCTTTTGGTTGGATTTAAATACATTTGTTTAAGCATTTCATTGACAATGTAAAACCAACTGAAGCCTGACCAGTTCTTCTTTCATTAGATGGTCACTTCAGTCACACGAATAATATTAATCTCGAGGATATAGCTAGAGAAAATCATGTGACTATAATATCGCTCCCATCTCATTGCACGCACAAAATCCAGTCGATGGAAATATCCTTCATAGGCCCTCTTAAGACTTATTAAAGCGAAGAAATTGTATATGATTGCGTTCAAATAATAAACCACAAATAGTCTACAATATTGCAGAATTGTTAATATTGGAATTAAATACAATATTGGAATTGAATATTGTTAGAAAATGCATATCGCAAATGCCAGGCTGGAGAAATCGCACCCAAAAGGTTCAGTGTTGATGGAATATATTCACCTGACTGAATACAGGTATGCTTTTAAAGAATCAAATTGTCTTGCTGCAGCGCAAGAATCGTCAATCGATCTTACAGAAGATCGGGATTAAACCGACTTAAATGCAAATGTCAGAGAAGCACGGGATCCCCTTATAATCCCATTTCATATCTCGCCAATTCGAATGTCCAGAAAACGGAAACTACAAAAAGGAGCTGCAAGAAGCAGAAAAAAAAGAAAGTTGGAGAAACTGAAAAGAATAGACCAAAATATGTATAAGGACAAAGAGAAACGTAAGGTGAAAGGCAAAGAGAAATGTAAGGGGAAATGTATGGGAAAATGTAACGCGAAAGATAAAATATATGATATGGGTATATGAAGAAAATGTTAAGAAGATAAGCCCAAAGCCCAGGGTGCTAAAAGACAGATTCTACGGGAAAACATCACTGACTGTGATAGTGATGCTACGTTTATTTCTAAAGAAACAATCCGAAAGAGAAACTACCTTCTCATAATAGTTTAAGACAACATACTGAAGAGAATTGTAATTGTTTCTTTTGCAATGGAAAATATAGTGAAAATAAAATAGGAGAGGAGTGGGTACAATGCTTTATGTGCGAAGTCTGGGTATACAGCAAATGCTCTGGCTATGAGACTGGGTGTATGTCTGTGATTATTGCAAATAATTACAAAATTTGTATTAGATGTAAGTTTAGGGGTACAAAGAGATGGTTATTTAAATACGAATATAATTTGGAATATTCCAAATTATATTCATATTGACTAACCCAAGCAGCTCTGTGACTTAGTAATTTTTTTTATTGTAATTAGAGAAGAACTAGACGGTTGATAATTTTTTTGTTAATAAGTCGTAAAATTCGTTTGCATTATACGTAGTCGTTTTTCTAGCACACCTTAAATCTACGCTAATATAATTTTTCTTAAAAGTGCTATTCCAAATTAGTTTCCTTTCCTCTACGCCAGGGGTCTCCAAACTTTTCAGCCTTAGAACCATACTGATTACTCCAGTAAGTTATAAAGGCCAAAACCGTTTTAATTTTCCTGCCATTATCTAAAATTTCTAAACTAGTCGCCGAGTACCCGCCCTTAACAAGCATACGGTTGCTAAGTTCGCCGGATTGATGACCCTGGCGAGCCGGATTTGGCCCGCGGGCCGTAGATTGCAGACCCCTGCTCTACGCGATACACGACAGCCCCCATATGTGCCTGATTGCTGTATTTGAAAGAAGAGTACTGAGAAAAATTTTTGGTGATGGGAATGACAATGGAATTTGGAGCATCAGGCATACGTTCAAACTCAAGCAATTGTATTAAGATCTGGATATTGTAGATTGTGATTCAGTGACTCAGATGGACAATACAGGTGGCGAAATTGCCAGAAAACCGAATACAAAGGAAAAGCATAGGGGAGGTAGTTTTCTACTACTCCCCTAGGTAACTAGGGGAGTAGTAGAAAAAGTAGCAAACCAAAGACAATGTAAGAAGAGATGCTGAAGAACTACTGATGTGCCGAGTTTTTGATAAAACTCGAAAGGGACTACTGGAAATTGATCTAGTTGGAGGCGAATATTGAAAGACGTCAAAACTCACTGATGGTCTGTAACACTACAGGAAGATGAATGTTCTTGCAACTACTGGCTATGTCCAAAACTGAAACTGACAATTAAAGGAGAGTGCTTTGACAGAGTGTTCTGACCGCGTTTTCAAAAGTGCCAAAAGCGCGTATTAGATGAGGGTTAAAATGTTTTCGACTTCTTCCTGCGATGTATTAATACATAAGGAGTTTATTTTATAGAAAAATTAAATAAAAAATGTCTGGTATTACATTTTAGTCAGCCTTCTCTTTGAAGAGACTGAGTATGAGTAAAAATCCTAACGAACACATATCTAATAGTCACGAAGCCGAAAACTTTTTCTTCACAAGACGCGCCGCCAAATAAGTCAAAGATTTATTTGTTGGCAATACTGGCTCTGTCCCTTTCCGAAACCCGTAAAGATGTGCTAAGTAATGGGAATTGAAATCCATAAAAAGTCCCGAAAGAGAAAAAGGCCAGGTCTATTTTCTTCGTTTCGTTTTTGTCCTCCGATGGAATTTCTAACGATGGCCGGATTCCAAGGTTGGGGGATGAGATTTAAGTGTTTCGATAAGCCGGGCGAGTCACGGTGAGAAAAGTGCGCTGAATGGAGTGGATTTTAAATTTGTCGCCGGTATTGATTAGAAGGAACGTTGTGAAAAATCGAGCTGTTCTGAGACCAAGGGGAAAATGTTTCGATGATGATGAGTCATTATACATGGCGGTTCAATTAAATTTCAATTGATTTTATTGGAAAATTATTTGAAAATTAGATACATCCATCAGTTTTTTATTTACTTTTAATTACAATTTTATTGATTTTATCGAAGGCCCTCCAATGCCAGTTTTTTATTATTCAGAAATAATACTGAGCGAATTAATTTTTGCATGTTTTTTTGCATGACGTGTTTAAAAATGAATAACTCTTCTACTCTACGATTAAAACATTTTCGGAATGACAATAATATCGCACGCCAGCCCCAAACAAATGTATACGTTATGCCAAATAAATACAGTGAATTGTCCAATAAAGCACAAACTATTGGTTGAATCATCCAAATTTATTTTGTCACCTTCAAAATAGGCCCCATTTGATGCGGTACACTTATTCCAGGGTTTCAAGTTTCAACTGGAGAGGAACCTCCAGCTCCCCCTGTAAATGGATTCAATGAACTCAAAACATCTTACACGAAGTGGTAATTTAAGTTTGGTATTCAAAAAAGTCACACGGGGCCAAATATGGCGAATACGGTGCTTTTTCGGTTCGGTTTCAACATTCGTTAAGTTTTTAGTAAAAAAATCGCGTACAAGGATTGATGCGTGGGACGGCACATTATCGTGATGCGAACAATCCAATAATTGTTCGTCTATAGGGGGATTTTTTAGCGGGCCCGAACTTTAAATTCAAATAAAACAACCTACCAAATTAAATGCATTGAAACTATTTATTTTATGTGAAATAACATACAATGGCATTAATGTTTGAAAATAATTTCGGATAAATGTCCGGGGCAGCTATTTCTGACAAGGGCATTCTGTTAATCCAAATTCCAACCACTTTTTCTAGTAATTGGGGTCTTGTGGCAATTTTGTCCCAATTATGTTGGCTTCTAACGCGTCAATTCCTGATGGTTTATTGGCATAGAGCAAAGATTTAACATAACCATAAAAAGAAAATAATCTAAAGGCGTTCAATAACATGACCTTGGTGGCCAATTAACAGATTGTTCCCTCAATAAATCGATTGTTTCACTGGCTGCATGACACGTGGAGTCGTCCTGTTGAAACCATATCTCATCCAGATCGATACCATTCAAACTAGGAATTAAATACCCCCAATTTTGTTTATCAACGTGACGATTTATTACGTAACCGAATCTTCAGGAATACAACATTCACAATGATTAACGAGTATTTCAAAAGCTGTCGGGTGAAATATTTTCAGACAGCGATGCTGTCTTTAAAATTCAGATTGGGGCAAGCGGCTCCGATAAAACAACGTAAATGTTTTATTTTGTTGAGGTTTTCCATGAGCGAATGTGAAACCAAGCAGGGATAGAACTTTTTTAAATAATCAAGAAAAATCATGCGCGATTCTTAAAACTTCCAACTTTTCTGCCAAAATTCTATCAATCACGTTTCAAGAGTTTCATTAGTTGCAGTTCTGTTTCCGACGAAGTTACCAAATAACCATTGTATTTTATGTTATGTTGTCTTAGGAACAGGTTGAAATATCGAGCATGATGGTTTAAATAATTAGATAGTACACCCAGCACTATTTCTGGAGTAGACGACCAATGTATAGACACATTTATCTTGACCATGCCCAGCCGATTTTCTTGATTTCCGGTTATAGATTTGATTAAAAGTTTTGCGTGATACCAGTCAGTAACGTTTTTATCTTTTTTTAAAGTTAATATTAGGTTGATACCAAAATATGCACAGTATTGCTTTTGGGCATTTTTTCAAACTTGTTTTCCATAAAATATTCTTCTATTTTTAGTTCAACATTTTAGTTAGTCACGTTCCTGAAGGGGCCAGGTATTTCGGCTACTTTAGATTGCCTTCAATCATTGAAATATTTTCAGACAGCGATGCTGAAGGCAAAATTCAGATTGAGTAGAGCGGCTTCGATAAAACAACGTAAACGTTCCGTTTTGTTGAGGTTTTCCATGAGCGAATGTGAAACCAAGCAGGTATAGAACTTTTTTAAATAATCAAGTAAAATCATGCGCACGGGGTTCTTAAAACTCCCAACTTCTCTGCCAAAATTCTATTAATCACGTTTGAAGGGTTTCATTAGTTGCAGTTCTGTTTCCGACGAAGATTACGAAATAACCGTTGTATTTTATGTTATGTTGTCTTAGGAACAGGTTGAAATATCGGGCATGATGGTTTAAATAATTAGATAGCACACCTAGCACTATTTCTGGAGTAGACGACCAATGTATAGACACATTTATCTTGACCACGTCCAGCCGATTTTCTTGATTTCCGGTTATAGATTTGATTAAAAGTTTTGCGTGATACCAGTCAGTAACGTTTTTATTTTTTTTAAAGTTAATATTAGGTTGATCCCAAAATATGCACAGTATTGCTTTTGGGCATTTTTTCAAACTTGTTTTCCATAAAATATTCTTCTATTTTTAGTTCAACATTTTAGTTAGTCACGTTTCTGAAGGGGCCAGGTATTTAGGCTACTTAAGATTGCCTTCAATCATTGAAATATTTTCAGACAGCGATGCTGAAGGTAAAATTCAGATTGAGTAGAGCGGCTTCGATAAAACAACGTAAAAGTTCCGTTTTGTTGAGGTTTTCCATGAGCGAATGTGAAACCAAGCAGGTATAGAACTGTTTTAAATAATCAAGTAAAATCATGCGTACGGGGTTCTTAAAACTCCCAACTTCTCTCCCAATAGTCTATTAATCACGTTTGAAAAGTTTCATTAGTTACAGTTCTGTTTCCGACGAAGAATCACGAAATAACCATTGTATTTTATGTTATGTTTTGTTATTAACGGATTGAAATATCGGACATGATGGTTTAAATAATTAGAGGCACACGTAGCACTATTTCTGGAATAGACGACCAATGTATAGACACATCGTGTATAAATTCATGTATAGACAAACACACAAGTGTTGCGTGAGATTAGTTAATATTATATATATAAGTTAATTTAAATATAAGTTAATATGATGCCAAAATATCCACGGTATTACTTTTTAATAACGGCATTTTTAAACTTTTACCCCATAAATCCCCCCATTTCTATTTTTAATTCATCATCAGTTAGTCACGTTCCTCAAGGGCCTAGGTATTTAGGTCACGTAAGATTTTTAACTTTAAACTTTTTTTTTAAACGTTAACAAGACACTGTTTCGATAGGCCTGTTGAAGTGCTGCAAAGGTTTCCGTTGTACAATGCCCAAGTCTGAAACAAAATTTGAAAACGCATCGTTGCTCAAAATTGTCACTCATTTTCAGGCTGCACTAGAAAATTCCGGTTCGCGAAAATAATTGCTACTGATCACCAAGTGACTCAAGGGAGTTCAAACTCATATTGAAGATGCATCAGATCTTGGCCCGCCTCCCATTCAACAGTGTCAACAGATCGAAGGCTACGACACCCATTATTTTATTTTCATACCTCGTATATTTTTTACTCTGGTATATTTGAAACTGAGTCTCAGTAATCGTTATTGTAATTCTTTTTTTACGAATGTTTATAGCCTTTGCTGTTTCTCTGGTTGCCGATGCCCTTCAGTGTTACTAAGCTTTCCTTTCTTTCTGTACAATCTAATACTACTTTAGCTTAGAAATTACTGCATATTGTTTATGGTATAAATAATAGCCCCATTTGTTACGAAATCCGATCTTAAAATACACGTACAATTAACACAAAATAATGATGTAAAAGTCCTGTAATAAACTTAATGGAACAAGAAATATTATCCCTGTATGGTATGTAATTATTTTTATAAAAATTTCTAAGTTATAGAGGTATGAAGAGTTTTCCTATAATTAATACATACACAGTAATACAACAGGCCAGTACTACACGTTTGGCATTTTGTCTCAATGTAGATAGTATAAAGTATAGAATATAAAAGATTTTTTTTGTTGGTATTGACAATATATATATATATATATATATATATATATATATATATATATATATATATATATATATATATATATATATATATATATATATATATATATATATATATATATATATATATATATGTATAGAGGGTGTCCGGAAATAGTGTCGAAATATTTTGGGAGATGTTTTTTTTCGCAATATCTTCAAAACGGTTTAAGTTACAGTAAACTTCAATAAGTTGGAATGGAAAAACGTTTTTTGTGTGAATAATTGAATATTTTAGTCAGGGGCGTCACATAGGGGCGTCTCCTTGGTAAATGCTGCCATAATTTTTTTGTTTGTAATATTTTTAATTTTTTAAATCAAATTATTGAATCGCAAATATTTTTAAAAGTTTTCCAAAAAACTGACTTTTTCTAAATTGATACATGATTACATAAACATCGAAATACATCTTAATAATTAAGTAGGCACCCTTGTAGGAAAATATTTATTTAGTAGCCAACAATAAAAGACTAATTACTATTAAGGATTTGGCACTTATAAACAACAGATGTTGAAAATTACCTCCATTCATCTCATTGCACCCTCTAATTCTTTTTTTCATTATTTAAAAATTAAAAATCTAGATTTTATTGCGTAAAAGGTCCAGTTTTACGAAACGTCAAAAACAAACAATGATAGTGACAGCCGCCTATGAAACTTGAATGAAACTTTTTTTTTTGCTAAATTAACAACGTTCATTGTGTGATTTGTGACTACTATTAATAGCATAGTTATTTAGGACAACGTTATTAAAAGTAACACAAAAAGGGGGAAATTTGTGATCACAGTACCTGCAGATATAGCCTAGAGTGCCGAATTTCAACATTTTTAAAAATATGCCTATTATCAGTTAAAACCGTGACATGGTATTTTTTTCTTATTTTTGTCAGAACTGGTATAATTAGGCCTTTCACCTGGCATCCGCTTGACGTTGAGTTTCGGTATACCCTGTATATAGCAAATTCAGAAAAATTCTAAGAAACTTACCATTTAAATATATTTTTATTATGTATATTACAAAAAACAATAAAATACCAGCTACCAACTGAAAAAATATATATATATATATATATATATATATATATATATATATATATATATATATATATATATATATATATATATATATATATATATTGTGCGTAATCAAAACATTGTTGCCAAAGGTATTTAAAAAATGTAAGTAAAATTTTAGAGAAGTGGAGAATGTTAAATTTATCTTAGGCAGAGAGCAGTTTTTCAAAACTCACTATTAACATAAATTGTATCATACACCCTGTCCAACAGACCGGATGAAACTTCTGGTAACTAGTGGCACAATTTTTGAAAGAAAACATGCATATGCAATGTAGAAGAAATTTCAAGAATTTAATAAGTCCAGCTCGTTCAGCTCACCTAGTTTGACTCAATGTAACCTCTGACCATACACAAAAATGAAACTGACTATAAAAGCTGGTCGTTATAATCAACATGATTTTGGGTTGCGACAGGTGGGCACGCATCCAGCAGGGCTACCACAGCGGCTTTGGAGACAATTATTAAAAATAGATTTCAGTTGTGCTTCTACGACCACTCTTTTCTTTTTCTACGACCACTCTTTTCTTTTTCTACGACCACTGCTGTATTGCGTCGAAGGAGTTCATATTAAATTTAAAAAAAAACCAATAAATAACGTTTGTATTTCATTTTACATCAGTTAGCTTTTTGACAAATCTATATACAAACTGTATACATAGCAAATTTATCAAAATTGCAAATAGGAAACAATTTATAAATAATAACTATGCTGTAATTAATGTTAAATATGGTGGTTTTAAAATATTTGTGAAAAGAGAAGAGTGATTAAATACGTTTATAAGATAACAAGTGCATTGCATGCATGCCAAAATATAATATTACATATTATAAAATGGGATTTGACTGAAATTGAATTGATTGAATTTGTATATATATATATATATATATATATATATATATATATATATATATATATATATACGGTGTAAAAAGTACCAGGAATTTCTTATTTATAAAGCCCGCGTAAAATATTCTTTAATTTTCTTTCTTCTAGGTACAATGTCCAATTTGAACGCGGTGCGTCAACTAGTTTCTTTACATCAGCTGGTTTTGTTAGTTGACGTCAAGTGTGTGTTGCGATTTAACTATGAATAAACATATTGAGCAAAAAGTTTGCCTTAAATGTTGTATGCCAAACGAAATTTCGTGTGCTGAAACGATGAAAATGTTACAGAAGACGTACGGTAAATCGTGCATATCAAAAACACAGTATATGATTGATATAAAGCGTTTAAAGAGGGTCGAGAAGTGGTAGTTGATTTGTTTAAAAACTCGAACTGGTGTTCGAAAATCGTGGTATAAGTTTTGGAGAGTTGGTTCAAGAGGTGAACATACCTTTTAAGTACGTTCATAACATTATCACTGACATTTTTGGCATGACACGTGTGTGTGTTTCCAAAAGAGCTTAATTTTGTTCAAAAAGAGCATCGAAAGTAGGTCGTCGAAGATATAATTTTCCGAGCTTCTACGGACCTCACCTTCATGAAGCGTATCGTAACAGACGACGAGACATAGGTTTACGGAACACGAGCGGAAACCCAAAAAAAAGCGTCGCTCGAAAATCAAGGTCATGCTGACAATTTTCTTCGATTACTGTGATGTGGTGTACTTTGAATTTCTTCTAAAGAGACAAAAGGTGAATAAGGAATACTATTTAGGCATCATGAGGTGTTTGCGCGAGAATATCCGATGGAAACAGCAAGATTTGTGGAAGGACAATTCAAAGATTTTGCACCACGATAATGCAACATCGCACAAAGCCATCGTTGTGCCAAGAGTTTTTGGCTAAAAACTCAACGGACGTCATAGACCAAGTATCTTGCTCGCCTGATATAGCCCTGTGTGACTTTTTCCTGTTCCCGCAGCTAAAATTACCACTTCGAGGAAGGCGTTTTGAGTTAATAAATTTGAAAATGGCAAAATACATTTTGATGAATAAATGAATTTTTTTGTTTTATTTAACAATTCTGGGTACTTTTTACATATAATGTATACCCTATAGTTTAAAAAATGCACATTAGTTTAACAAATGCAATTACGTTTTCTGAATATACAAGTGGTATTATTTGTTAGCCGGTAGTGATAATGGTAACTATGAAGCTTCATATAAAATAGATGTAAGTTTTATAAAAGTATAAATTAGAGAAATATTTTTAGCAACAAGGAACGTTTTCTCCATATTTGCGTTTTTAGTGCGACTTCAAAGTTGCAAGGCAGTTTATTAAATTTTGTTTCCAGCACGACCTGCAGTTTATAGTTAAACCGAAATGATGCATCATCGTCCTTCACCTGATTTGGCAGTGAATTTTTTCCCTTAAATTAGTAAAAAGAAAAAAATTCAAGATATTCATTCCGTAATGATGCATCATCGTCCTTATTCACCTAATTTGGCAGTGAGCGACTTCTTTCCCTTAAAATCGGCTTAAAAAGAAAAACATTCAAGATATTCATTCCAGCGATCAATTTTTTTATTTCCACTTTTACTTCTTACAGTAGAGGTCAGAGAAATAGAGCCGTTACAAAGAAAGACACTGTAAGTGCAAACATGTTGTAATAGCATACAGTTAGTGCAATAACTGTATAATACAAATATATAACAAAAAATGAAAAACATAATATCAAACTTAGTTTAAAAGATATATTATAAACATAATATTTAACAAAAATTTAGGAAAAAGAACATGAAAATATGAAAGAAACATAAAATTTATAAAGTAGTAAATATTGTTTCTTCACGTTATGTTATTTATTTTTCGACACGTATTGTTTATTTCAAGCGTTGAAATTATAAAAATATATGAAAACGAATATTAATTTTGTTGGAAAAAATAATGGGAAGCTCTACCATTAGAAATGTAAACGAAAGATTTGTAAACTGTATGACCAAAAGATGCACCGAAATAATAAAATACAAAGGTCATTAAAGTAAGTATTAAATGTTATAAAATGTTTATGTGTTATCGAGTAGTTTTGTTAACTGTTAAATACTATGTATTGTGCTTGTTTCTTGGTTGGCTCTATTTTTATGACAACATTTTCATGTTCTTTTTTCTAAATTTTTGTTAAATATTATGCTTATAGTATTTTTTTAAACTAAGTTTGATGTTATGTTTTTCCTTTTTCGTTATAAAATTATATTAATTTTATTTGGCAAAAGAGTGTTTCATTGTAACGACTCTATTTCTCTGGCCATCATTGGAATAACGATCAATTTTACGGGATTTAATTTTTGCCTTTTTTTGCTGCATATTTTGCTTTTATACCTTCATTTGCACATAATTCAGCACATAATAAACAATTAAAATAGTAAAATAAATGTCCCTCATGCTTTTCATTGTGCCTTAACCAACTCAGACGATATTGAACCTACTCAAAAGAGATGTGAGGCATTTTATTTCCAAGTTGTTACTGTTTAGCTTATTGACATACCAGTGAATAAATTAAATATTTTCATTAAATGCATTAACTGATCTGGAATTAATGAAAAAAAAATACGAACCTGCTCAGAACAATTACCACATATCAATATTTGTTTAAATTAAATTACGAGATGCTACTAAGTAGTGGTATGTAGAATTGGTAAGTAGTAAACATGTTCTTTAACCCATTACGACTAACCAGATATGTTTGGTAGTTCGTTAAAAGTTGTTGAAGTTTGTACAGGACTATTACCACATGAACTCTATTTGTTAGAGCGCAAAACTTTTTGACGATTAAAACATTTACTTAGCAAACAAGTAATATTTAACTTAAGTACTTATAGAAAAAAAATACTTATATTTCTAATGAGCCTTCATTTAATCCACGTGGCCTATAAACCAACACAAGTTGGTAATGAGGAGCACAAAATAATTAATATTTTTTTATTTCTACGAAATTCGTTTATTGTTTTTTTTTTAGTTTTTATAAGAAATCTTTTTATGAGAATTATAGAGGGAGTTTTCAAAGTTGAGTCAATAACTTTAAACGGTTTTAGAACTCGTACAAATAACTAATTTTACCAAAAATCATTTATATAAAGTGGTCGAAAATATCATATTATAAATGTTAATATAAGGGTTGCAAAATAAAAAAGTTATTAACAGTTAGAAAATAGGCCTGATTTTTTTATATTATCGACCACTGTGTTGTATAACTCGCAAAAAGAAGTCCATATAGCAAAAATCATTTATATAACAGTTGCAGATTAACAAAAATAAAAATGTTATATGTTACACAAATTGTTCGAAATTGTTACCATTTGCACGATTAGCACAAATTCTTTCTCGGCGAACACATACGTGACTACACGCATCAAAAATAAAATCTCGGTGTCCAGGAATATAATCACAAGCGTTTTCGATACGCTGTTGTAGTTCTTCCATAGCATTTACTTTTCCATGGTGATAAACTAACTTTTTTAAATGGCCCCACAGAATAAAAAACCGCGTTAAATTTGGGAAGCGTGCAGACCAAGAAATTGATTAACTAACCTGTAGTATAACATTCAAAGTTAAATTAAAAATAATAATTACAATCTACATGCATTTAATTTTATTTTAATTGGACCTTGAAGAAAACTATGGCCAACTACCCCCGACTTACTCTAATAATGAAAATAAACATAACAATTGAGCTTTAGAACAAATTTTCTGACCATATATAAGTTTAATAACAAAACAATTTTTATTTTCTTAATTATTAGTTATTATTAGTTTTCTTCCTTATTATGTTACATCAAATTGAAAATAAATTTTTAAACCTAGTACCGATGACGCGCCGATAGTTTCCGAAAAAAACCTGAACGTATGGCAACGAATGCCAATATTGCCAATATCGGGTCGAACAAAATTCGACAACCAATTTGGAAGGTAATCGTATATGAAAAGTCTTATACTTATGAGTTTTACAGGATAATCTAATTTGTAGATGGTCGAAAAGTACAAAAATTTGTGTGATCAGTTGGATGAATATCAACTAGTTAAATTAAGGATTGGCAAAGCAGTTTTGCATGGAATCAAAACAAACATTTGAAGAAGTATGCAAAAAAAGAGAAATAGAAAAGCAAGATATATTGAGGTACATAGTGATTTTCTATTGGGTAGACCTTAAAAGGAGAGTCCCACACTTCGACTATAAAAGTTTTCCACTCAAAAAAAAAATGGTTTAGTTTCCTTCTCTTATTTGGGAAAGCTCTGGATGGTCATGCACTAGAGTTAGTTAATAGCCATGTTTATTTATATTGGCAAATATTATTAAATCAAGAGTCTAATGTGGTGGTTTGTAAAACATATAAGACGAAAAATCGGTATAGTTTTAAAAATACCGAAAGTAGAAGCCGTTGACAGTACCGACTTGAAAACACTTTACTATTATAACGTCACAAACATGGCAGCCAATCGCGGCGCGTTCGTAGCCACGTGATTTTTTTAAAATTTTAATCCATTCATAATTAATTTTAACAAATTTTTAAAAAGTTTTTCGCGGTCGATTATCAATATTATTTATGATTAGCTACAAATTAGCTACAATTATTTTAGCTACAAATGATAATACTTTTAAATAATTCAATATAAAAAAAGAAAGTTCCTAAGTTTAAATAAATCACTAACCACGTAGTTACATGATTAAATAAGAGCTTTGTATATTATCATGTTCTTAAAATCAGTTTCTAACTATATCAAAACAATGTTACTGTAATAAAACTTACATTTTGTTGATTGCTAACTCTTTGAATTAAAGCAGCTTTAAACTCACCTGAAAATAAAAAAAATATATATATTAAAAAAGTTAAAAAACCGAGTAACCAAATACAAGGCGGAGGAAAATTTGAAATATACCAGGTCACAGAACATTTTTTTTAAGATGGCACCTAAAAGGTGACCTCCGCCTCTTCATAACCACTCTTCCAATCTCAACCGGTCATTACACAAAACAGTACAGTAGTCCTAATGGAATTTTACAATTTCTTGTAGAATTCTGAGTTTTACCTCTACAATATTTTATAAAAAGGCAAAATAAACCTTGTTTTGCAAATAACCCTATAAATAAAAATCACATGCTGTTAAATTTGGTGATATTACTGTCCATGGAATGGTTTCATATCTGGAAATTGAAAATTATATTATTGGGAAATAACTGTCTGTTTATCGATATTCTATTGTAAGATCTATTCTAGTTGTAAGAGTAGTCATACTAAGTTGGTGAAACCATAAGGCATCATTACAAATCGGACTTGTTAAATCAGATAAATGAATAGATTGTTTCATGTGCGATGAAATGAATTCGAATGGCGTGCGCCATTTCAATTTATGAAGATATCTATAATGCCAAAAGGTTTATAAATTCATTTGAATTATTTTTTGCGAGTACATGTTACATGTCATGTTATATGGTAAAAAAGTAAGTATGAAGTAAATACAACGATAAAGCTGAAATTGGTATGAATTAATTATCTCATGTAGTTATTTAATGAGTATTATTTAATCTCATGAATATCTTAAGTGTCCGACTAAACCAACTGTTAATACTGACCTACAAAAAATTCTTTTTAAATGTTTTCTTCACCTCATGAGTCAAACCCTACTAATTTTGGGTTGAGCAAAACGAATATGATAAAGAAAATGTTTTATTAGCTCTAGTTTCTGTTATATATAATAGGTGGAAGTATTTTATTTTAATGGATTTAGAGAAGACGTTACATTTTAACTGCATATGCCAACAACATTGTAAGTCAAGAGATCAAAATTGGTGGGAGAATACTTGGCAGGTTGTTGGGTCTGAAGAGAATCATGTTCCCTGTTCATCACTGACAGCTCCACAACTAGGAGGGAAAAAGTCTAGCTGGGAGTGGAGAAAATCGATTTTAACGGGCATTTTGTATCCGAATTGGTGGAATTTTTGCAGAAGTACTGTCATCAACTGAGTGTAGTTATATCTTTTGTTGCCTAAAAATCCACGAATATCTCTCTTTAAGGATCTCCAAGCTTCAGTTTCTTTACCCTCTAAAACTCAGTCAAAGGATGGATCCTTTACAAGTTGTCGAAGTTATGGCCCAACAAAAATACCTTCCTTAACTTTTGCATCACTGAACATATGACATTTGTCTCTTTAAGTACTTAAAGTACTTCTTGGTTCATACCTTTGAGAACATTTTTCAAACCCACCTTTATATGAAGGTGTGAAAGAACATCTTTTGGGTTACGAGAACATCTTTGGGTCTGTCTGTTAAGTAACTCTTGATCCATTTTAAGGCTTTCGATCTTACACCATAACTCAATAACTTTTTACACAGTATATCCCGGTCAATAATTTTGAATCCTCACTTTAAATCTATAAATACACTAAGCACAGTTTTTCCGACCTTTATATCGCTCCTCCATGTTGCGCAGACATACTGAATAGCCGTCTCACAAGAATGTTTTGTCCTAAACCCTGACTGAGCAGAAAATAACAATTTATTGGTTTCAAAATAAGTTTTCAACTCTGTACATACTATAGTCTCAATGATTTTATCAACAACAGGTAATAAATTAATTGGTCTAAAGTCACTTGGTATACTAGGCTTTGGTATTTTTGGAATTGGTACAATAATGCTGGTTTTTAAGTCCTCAGGAAATGTATTCGTTTCAAAACTTGTATTAATTAAGTACAATAAAGGATAACCGATGACACAATTTTTTTTTTCATTAACCTTATCGTAATTTCATTGTCACTCGTACTTCGGCTTTTTAAACTAAACACAACTTTTCTTAATTTGTTAAGAGTAACATGTTTAAACTCAGAAAAATCGTGCGTCTTGCATACTTTGATATCACTGCTCCAGTCCTGCTCTTCGATAATCTGTTCTACTGCATTCAAACTATCGAAGTAAAAGTTATTGAAGTTCTCCTCCGTAGGTCCGTAGTGAGTATCAAAGTCGATTCGCGAAAAATTGGCACGCCTCTTACCATTGCCCAGCAAATCCTTTATTGTTCTCCACATCTTCCTCCCGTCCCCCCTACAAGCATCGATATTATTATTAAGGTACTTTTTACAACTCGCATCATGGACAGCGCAATATTTCTTTTCTGCTTATAAATTCTCCAATCATGTTCATTCTTTGTGAAAGAAAACTTTCTATACGCTCTGTACCTCTCAACTTGAGCATTTCTTAGCTCATCCAAGGGAACTTTCTAGGTTGTACTAATTTTAAGGGAGCAGCCATATCAATAGCATCATGTAGAGTTTGCATAAAATCGACATATAATTTACTAACGTCAATGGAATTGTAGTCCCAATCATTCCCCATTAACTCAGTAATCAGCCTCGAGACTGCTTGCTCATTCAGATTCCGAGCATACGTATGTTGAGGTGTTTCACATACAATACCCTGAAGTTTAAACTCGGTACCAATAATCTCATGATCGCTTATCATCGGAAAATCTCTACCAAGCTCCACAGCTCCAAAATCATTGGTAATGATGTGATCAATCAGTGTTTGTGCGATACCACTATTGTGGGTTTCCCTAGTAACAATCTGTGTGAAACCTGCTCCACTGATAAAGTCTTTCAACCTTCTAGACTCACTGCTGTTCTTCAATAAATCGATATTTATATCACCCAGAAGATGACGTGTCAAAGTTAGCTGACATAATTTTTTAAACCACGACTCAGTGAAACTTTTTTATTTCTAAATTAACAACGTTCATTGTTTGATTTGGGACTGCGATTAATAGCATGGTTATTTAGGATCACGTTATAAAAAAATAACACTAACCGAGGGTGTCGAATTTCAAGATTTTCAAAAATATGCCTATTGCCACTTACCACGGTGACATGGATTTTCTCTTTTTTATTTTTGGCAGAAATGGTATAATCTGGCCATTCGGTCGGCCCCTGCTGATGTTGAGTTTCCGGACAGCCCGTATAAGGAAAGAAAATTTTATGCGGCCAATTTATATTCACTTCAGTAGCCTCTTCCTTTGGTCAGTTAATAATTTAGATTGTCACAGGATATTATTACGAGCTAATCTCTCAAAGGCCTAAATATATTTAGATTTGACACGTTTGAAATTTTGAATTTCAAGATTAAATTATATCTTCTAGTCGACACTTTATTCAGACAAATTCAAATTAGTCTTTCATAGAGTTGCACTATTTATCCTCAAAATTCCTCCCCTAACGCCGTAATTAAATTTGTTATGATATCGTGCTGTATTAGGTATACTTTATCTCAAAATAAAATTTCAATTATAAGGTAACATAGTGTAACGTTGAGATGCTATCATATATCAAATAACAAACACTGCTATTGTTTTCTAAATAGTTGAATTACTGTATTTTCTATAGAAAATTAAGTCATTAAGAACAATTTTCTTATATAATTTTACAGTGGGGTTGAGTACAGTTCTTAATGTCTATAATATCAACTTTGCGTGTTGAAATACACAACAATTAAGGAACGGAACATACACAGATGTTTCAGAGAATTCGATATCAGAGAAGAAAAATCGAAAAATCAAATTCGCGAACTAAATCCTGCCAGATTATGGTGCATGCTTAAAATATCTTCATCGATCCTTCAAGAGGCGATTATAGAATGTATAAAAAATGGCCAAAAATGAATAAGTTAATTACAATGTTAGCATTTATTGTCACATAACACCCTCCCAGTCTTTCCAAATGCAAATCATGGCCTGCGGCCACCCACTCCTTCCCTTAGTTCATATTGACGTGATACCAATTTCGGAGGTAAAGACACCATCTCCCGTGACGACTCTGCATAATGCAGGGTGCGGAAAAAGTTCCCGTACTTTTTTAAATATTTCAACTGGCTGTAACTACCAGACAATTCAACAAATCAACAAAATTTAAAAACAAAAATCTTTATTAGATCCGTAAAAATAACAATAAACAAAAAAATGTACAACAATTGGTCAAAATTGCCCCCTTGGGCGTCAATACATTTACGAAGACGCTTGCGAATGTTTGCGACGATGCTCGCACACTGATCCACTGTAATTTCGCCCCAATCGCGCGTCAAAGCCACTTTCAGCTGGTCAACCGTGACTCCAGGATGGACCACACCGAGTAGTCCATCGGGTTAAGATCCGGCGAGTTAGGCGGCCAAACGTCTTTGCCCCAAAAGCCGGGAAACAGCTCTTCGCAGACGGCAATTGTCGAATTGGCGAAATGCGCCGGCGCCCAGTCTTGCTGAAGCGTGAATCCAGCTGGGCCAAAGTGCTGCGCCGCCCACGGCTCCAGTACGTCGGGGAGGACACGCTGCTGGTAGCTGGCAGCATTGATCTTGACATTCCGCTCGATGAAGACCAGTGGCGTCTTTCCGGTAGCGCAGATCCCGGCCCAGACCATGACGGAGGCCGGAAAATAGCTGCGGCCGATTGTTTTTGCAGCCGCGGTCTTCTGCTGACCTTTCCTGAGCAGTTAACGGCGATTCTGACGGTTGTGGAGCGGCTCGACGGTAAAGATCTGCTCGTCGGTGAAGAGCACTTTCGACAGGTGAGCACCACCGAGCAGACGAAATTTCTCGAGTCGTTTCGCCTTCATCGCGTCGTTGAGGAAATGGACGCGAGCGATCTTGCAGCTGCGCAGTCCCAGCTTCCTCCTGACGATGTGACGGATGCTTTTCTCATCAACGCCGAGCTCTTTCGCCATCTTCCGCATTCAACGCTCCGGATTTCGTTGAATTCGGCAACGGACCTTCTGGACGTTCTCCGGAGTGGTCGCGGTGGTTTGGACGACCGCTTCGAGGACGGTCTGCAGCCCCGTCGGTCTCCTCATAACGCTTCATGGCATCGTAGACGGTTTGCTTCTTGTAACTAGTGGTGCGAACAATGTCGGCCGTCTTTCATAAGAAGACATAAGAAGACATAACTTCAACGTAATTGAAAGTAAATAAATAATTACGACACATTCTGGACCAAAATTGAACAACGAATTCAATAAAACCATCAGAAATGACAAATAACTTAATTAACTAAGTCAAAAATGCATAAACAAAAAAGTACGGGAACTTTTTCCGCACCCTGTAATGGTTGTTTGTGGCCGCGTGTTGCTCGGTGTCGGGTGAGGTTTTGAGCGATTTTCCTTGTAGCCATAGGTTACTTCGTGTGGCTTCCAAACTCCAAATTTTTTAGTAAATCCCATAGATTGAAGATGTCGGGAGATTGTTGCAAGTTAATTTTGCAGCTTTTGACAGCCATTTTCGTTCAAAGCGCTTGAAGATGCTCTTCGTCGAAGTCGAATAGTTAACCAGAGAGGGTTGTCAAGGTCAAAACTGCCATTTTTGAATTTGACAAACTAATCTCGAAATAAGGCGCAAATGTATCGCATTGCTTCTGTAGCTGTTCGATCAGGACGAAAGGCGAAACATAGCAAGGGCAAAAGAATGAAGTTTTTGCCGCCTGGAACTTCTATTTCAAAAGCCTTAGAGATAATTAAAATTAAATTTTTCAGAAAAATGATACCAATAGTTTTGTAAAATAAGAAAAGGGCTTTCAAATGCCGATATGCACTTGTCAGCCAAAATAAAAACGGAGGAAAAACAAACGAATTAAAAACGAAATAAATAATAGTCATTTGGCTATACTTGTGTCATCTCTGGATCAGGCCAATAACGTTTCAAATGACCGCCGTATATAAAGCATCTTTATACTATTTATCTTCCCCTAAATACCCCGCCTACAGATTAGAACTTCTTTTGTGCTTTGGAGTACTGAAAATTAACTAAAACATTCTCAGGCGCATAAGAGATTTAACTTTAACAAACTTTATATTCCACTTCATGTCCCTTGTTGTGGCAAGAAGTTATAGAGTCAGTTACTATTAACTGGATTAACATTTTCATCTTCTATTGGCAGCCTAGTTCAAATTACAGACGTTTAAAAAAATATATATTATTCATATATTTTTTTGGATTCATTTGGTTTTCGTGTTCAGTTATTTTGTATTAAATACCTTTGTTCGGTCTTCTTCTATGTTTTAGGTGATCTTTCGCTATATCGATTCAAATGCTGCTGTGTACGTACGTAGATTAATTAAAACGTTTCTAAGCTGACACATAGATGCGCTATTTACCGAAAAAAAATTAGTCGTATTTTAACTCATATTTAAAATGGACCTGTTTTGTGTCTTTTTAATGGACAAAAATTTAAATATAGTAATAATATATAATATATTACAGTTTTGTGTATATATATATATATATATATATATATATATATATATATATATATATATATATATATATATATATATATATATATATATATATATATATATACACACACACACAAAACTGTAATATATATTACTGATACTCCTGAAAAATTAGAAATAAAAGCGAACAGCAATGATAAAACCAAATAAATTTAACTGAAAAATTTAAATGAAAAAAGTAGAGTAGTGACAAAAATGATGAAAGTTTAAGAAAATAAATAATATAATATGTTCGTTAGAAATATTACATAATAGTATTATAATATAATAAATTATTAATTAAAAGTGTTTCTTGTTTCTAAAACTTTGGTTTGTTTCTAATACTAGTGGTTCAATTGCCACTGCGCTGGGGTCGGTTGTTGAACCACTTGACGCGGTTGTACAATTATATATATATATATATATATATATATATATATATATATATATATATATATATATATATATATATATATATATATATATATATATAATTTTAATCATTGGTGATTAATTTACCTATCGGAAATGATAAAGCGAATAATAAACTACTATATTATCTAATCTATCTTAGTTCAATTAAAAAAATCATACACATTAAAGTATTTTTGGTTCAATTGACCCCCTCTCCCCTACATTTAAAAATACAATCAAAAAATAAATATTAATATTAATAGTGTATTTATACTGCCTATGAATTGCCCATCGAGTCACACCACTGAATTCCCATAATCTTGATTATGAGATTCGGGAACACAAAACAGCCCTCGATATCGACAAGAGGCTACGCAGACATGACACGACTATAACGTTATTGATTACCATAAATATCAACGTGTCGACAGGGCCGAATTGTGACCGGTGCGGCCTTTATGAATTGATTCCATCAAAGGAAATACGGAATGCCGCAGATCCTGACGGGAACGGTCACTGCTAAATCGAAAAATTACGCGTCATTTGTTACAAAACATTCGATTCGATTTTGTTCATTGGGCTGATTAGTTATGTCCATCGGGCGAAACAATTAATTCCATTTTGGATGGAAATGAATGAAATATTTCGATAAGGGAATATTATTTTCGAACAATTTTCTTATCAGCGATTACATTATTAATCAGCCCTTCTAAAATATGTGTTAAAACACAAAAAAAAAGAAACCATGTTTGGTCTGGTGCATCGTGATATCAACCAACTTCCCTGATCGATTTCGAAGTTTTTACTTCTCATCAGATGCGATTATATTCCTAAACCAGACCAAATATATACAGTTAAGTTACCAAATTCTTGATTAATTTGTATTTCAATATTGTCTCTAATATATTGAATGGCTGTTGAAAAAATTACCAAATTCTTCTTAACTTTAAGTGCATCTAGTTGCCTGCTTTGCAGTTGATCAAACAGAATGCCGCAGTGAGACATTATTTTATTGACGAAAAATAACCAAAACTTAAAATTATCATCCACCAAATAATTTATTAACCCCTGAGCTTGAATATAATTTTTAGTCGACTCGGCGTCCATATTTTTTTCAAGGTATGTTTGTAATTCTTCTTTGTAAATGTAAACAGTATTCACACATTTAAATGTAAAGTTCCATCTAGTAGGGGCCGCACGGGGTAGACGCTTTTTCACGACGCTGTCCAGAAGACATCTCCTTTTGGATGATCGAGAAAAGAAAGCGGAATATGCAGACAGATTTGCAAAAAACACCTTTACACCTTTTTCTATTGTACAACACCTTTCAATTATTAGATTTAATTGGTGAGCATAGCGGTGAACATAGTGTGCATTCTTATAAAAATTTTTAATTTTGGCTTGTACTCCTCCGAGTGAACCTCTCATCACGGAAGCACCCACATCATAATTTTGGGCTATAAGTTTCTTAGGTTCTTTGTCTCTTTATAACTCGCTTAATACCGTCAGAATTTCGTCTGCTGCGTGATTTTTTGGTATTAAAAAGCCCCAGAATCTGGTATGGTAAATTTCGCCATTTTTAACATATCTGATTATAAAAACCATCTGCATTTGAGTAGATGTATCGGTTGTTTCATCGGCGTGTATGGCAACATATTTTGCTGTGTGAATTTCCTTTTTTAATAAATCGTGACACATATGCAACATTGAATCCAGTAATTCGTTCTGAATTTATTTGGAGATGCCTAGAAATAATTTATTTTTAGAGTCTTTTAAATGAGCTTCTAAAATACTGTCTATTTCGGCCATCAAATTTACTAGCCCTCTGAAAATGCCAGGATTTTCTGAAGTGTAGGTTCAGAAAGCAGGTAGGCTACGTAAGGCAAGCTCAAATGCCCCACAGAATTTTTTACCGTCAATTAACTTAGACAATATGTATCGATTACTATGAACAGTTTTATTGTGCTTTTTAATATAGTCCCGATGTACACTACTGAGTTGAGAACGAATGTAAGTCTTCCCAACATACTAATTTCTAGCTCATTTTTCAAATGTCTTTGCGAAATAGAATGCGATTTTACCTTTGCGTCCAAATGTTTCAAATCATTAACACCGTATTTAATCATGAAGATCTTGATCAAGATCACTCACTGATTTTCCGACTTGTGCCAAAATGTACGGAAAACAATAAAATTTATTTGTTGCCTCGCATTCACATAATCACGAATACTTCTCATACACGGTTTTATTGAATGGGGTTTGAAAAAGCGGCCAATAAGGGTAGATGTCAAAAAATGGAAACTGCATTGAGACTTACACAAAATATTTACAACAAAAAAATGCACATCTCAAAACACAAAACTGAGACATTACAACACAGTTATTAAGCCAGAATGTCTATATGGGGCAGAAAGGCTGATTTTGAATAGAAAGAGAGACATCGAGAAGATTGAAAAGAAATAAAGAAAAATATTAAGCCCCAAACAAATAAATAGCACACATCATTTATTGTATTAAACTTTCTTTGGTACATTTGAAATTGTTTTCTTATAATGGCTTACAACTTGAATTACATATTGTTTTTCATTCTTGTGTTTAGCAAAAATGTTAATATATTCCTCGGTCAATTTAGAACCCTTTCCGCGGTATCGTTGACTACTTTTAGATTTTTCAACAATTTTCAAGCCTCTTAGAAGTACTCACCTTCGTAAGCCTCTTGAATAACTTTTGAATAAGTAATTTTATTGTAAATTTGTAAGAGAGCTTTTTTGTAGAGCATTCAATTTCCTACAAAAATATGTATTGGATATTGATTGGATTTGATATTACTTCCTCAGAAGAAAAAAAAATTAAATGTAAAAAGTAAAAAAAAACCCATTTTATTCAAATGGGAAACCTATCGTGTTTTCGGAAAGGTTTAATAATAATATCAAGGACTTTTTTGATTATATATATGTTTTAGGGCATAAACTAAAAATTAAGCTGGCGCTGTATTAACTCAGTGTCAAAATGTTGACACTGTCAAAACATTTATTTGTAAGATTTTTTAAAATATCAATATCAGTATGAAAACTACAGTAAAATGAATGTTTAATAAAAATACTTTTTTATCAAAATTTCCACTTTATTCTTAATGTTTGACGCGTTTCGCTAGCATTGTAGCTTCGTCAGAAATGAATATATTCGATGTTAAAACGCCTATAAATAAAAAAAATTCTACAATAAATTACATAATTTTTGGAAATCCACACATATGCTATTTCTTGCCTGTACAAATTTAATAAAGACGATTTGTTCAGGTCTATTTGGTTATTCAAAAGACCAATCATCATTCTATGGTATGACCATATAACTCTTTCCATCTGCGTGTAATGAAAAATTAGTAGTATTTTTCTCCTGAAAACACTCTTTTTCAATAATGAATCACAAAGTTTAATTTTATTTTCTATACAAATCTACAAGATTAAACTGATGAATAACTGAACTAAACTGATAAATTGCGACAAAATCTATACAAGATTAAGAAATACCAGGAGTGGCGGTTAATAATTCCTAATTTGTTTAAAAGATAGCACTGGACAAGGGTCGGTTTAAAGTCTAATCTCTTCTTTCTTTCAAAATGCCATTGATGTTTAAACGATTTCGAGTTAGCGTCATATTTTTTGTGTGATGAACAAGGTCAAGTTTCGGGTGAGTTTCGAGCCAAATAAAGTACATTTGCTTTTCTTGTTTAAACAAAAGAAAAACGCGAGTGAAAGCCGTCGTATACTTGTGAAAACTTACGGTGACAATGTCCCATGGCAAGGCGCTTGTGGGCGTTGGTTTAGACCATTAAAAAGTGATGATTTCGACTTGAAAGACAAAGAACGCTCAGATCAACCGAAAAAATTTGAAGATGCCGAATTGCAAGCATTGTTAAAAGAAGATATGCAAATTCAAAACAACAAATAGCAGAGAGATTAAATGTTGCTCACCGAACAATTTGTGATCGTCTGCATACCATGGGAAAGATCTCCAGAAGTCAGGAAAATGTGTACCTCATCCGCTGAATGACAGAGAGGTAGAAAAGCAAAAAACGGGGTACGAAGTTTTGCTTTCTCGACATGAAAGAAAGATGTTTTGTATCGGATCGTGACTGAAGATACAAAATGGATATATTTCGAGAACTCAAAACGCAGAAAATCATGGTTTGATCAAGGAATCGTTTCGGAAAGAAGATAATGATGTGCATTTGGTGTAATCAGAAGAATGCCGTAAACAAGAGAGAGAGAAACAAAAAGAGTTAACATCGTTTGCTATTGTCAACAAATGATCAATTTGAACCATGCATTGATCGAAAAGTGACCAGTATGGTCTACAAGATACGAAAAAATCATTTTACAACACGACTACGCTTCACCACACACAGTGAAAGCGGCCATTTGCAAATTGGCTGGTAATTGGTGGAAACACCATTTCTGCATTTGGCTGGTAACTCTTGCCTCACCCACCGTACTCGCCAGACTTGGATCCTTCCGACTACCACTTGTTTTCATCGATGTCTCACGCATTTTCTATAAAACACTTCAATAATTGCGAATGTCGGAAAATGGATTGATGACTGGACCATCTCAAAAGATACACGATGTAATTGTTCGAGAGATGGGGAAATGTGCAGTTAACGAAGGCCTATATTATGAATAAACTATTTTTTACCTTTTTAAGGAAAAAATATCGTAACTAATTAGCTCACTCTATCAGATCTGTCTAGCTCACTTACACTGGTGAAGTCGATCTTTAGGCATACAAAGGTTTTTTTTGCAAAAAGTAAGCAATACTATTTTTTTGTGGAAAGGAAAGTGCCGATTGTTGTACAATTTTGAAATCTTGACTAAATGGGCCATCTTTTGGAATAACGTGCCCGGCGTAGTAATACATTTTTTTTAAGATGAAGTGACAAAGTTAGCTGACGATTTTTTAAACTACGCCTCAATGAAATTTCCATTGTTTGATTTGTGACCGCTATTAATGGCATGGGCAATGGGTTATTTATTATCACGTTATAAAAAATAACACTAAAAAATTGGAAAACTGTATGTACTGTGTATAACTTCTGACTACTGTTGTCTCGTTGGACGCAGTCTAAAGAAGTCAAAAATCTCTATATATACATATATATTGCCGATTGCCTCTCCGAACTGCTTTCCTTGCGTTCGTCTAGAGCTCGGCTGATGACGGCTGAAAGGCTAGAAACCGGTCCCGAGAGACACGTGACGTCGCATGGTTGACAGTTCGGCGAAGGCGATCGGTGGCACCACGTGGAGAATGGGTGAAAGATTTCTGTAATAGTTTCCCTCCACGGTTCCGTTACTCTACCTTGTGGGCATACCTGGTACTATACCCGAGGTTCCATTACATTATCAGATCAAATGCCAAACTTTAATAGTTAATGAACAGTATAAAAAAATATTTATTTGTTTGATAAACCAGTTTGCCTCAAATGAGCTGGGTGCCAATATTAATTAGTACATATTTATTCCCATAATTTATAAATATTCAAGACCTAGTGTAAAAGTTTATCATAATAAATATATTTAAAAAATGCCTGGTTGGATATAATTGGAAATGTTATTTCATTCTTTGATAATAGTTTTTAAAATAATTTTAATATAATGACAATAAAATTGCAAATGTAAACTTTTAACGAGATCTCTTAACAGGCACGTGATCTGAAGAAAAGATAAACTTGACTGTGAATTTTAAACGATTTAATTAATTTTAATCATTATACTAAAACCCATAAGATTTCATCTAGATCGTAACTATTTTAAAATACTATGCAATGCTCTAAATTACTATTTCGAAGGTGGAATATTTTTATTAGAATCGGTGATACAATCAAATTGACCTTGTTAGTCAATTATTTTTATAGACATCAAATTCTCAGAAGGTAAAAAAAAACCTTGCAGTTGTCTGGTTTCTGGGTATATATTTTCTATGAAAATGATATTCAAATCACGCTAGGCTTTTCACATTTAAGCCCACTGTCTTGCATTTCTCATAAAACACCTGAAGGAGAGTATGGTTTTGATATGCAGTAAAATTACTTCAATGCTATACTAAAATATCTAGTACATATTTCATGGCGGTATATTTTTTCCGCCATAAAGGATATTATAAATAAATTATGAAAGGTAGCAAAGTTGCTTATTTAGTGTATTCTGTCCTCAGATCTAAACCTATACAAAGGAATACGAATGTTAAGAGCTATAAAATACTTATTCTGCCAGTAGCCACTTATGGCTGCGAGAAGTGGACCAATGTTTGTAGTATTTAAAAGAAAAGTACGCATCAGTTTTGGTGCTGTGAATGATGGAATTTGGATGGTCAGGTATAACTTCGAATTCAAGCAATAATTCAAAGATATGGATATTGAGACTACATGAGGGTTCAGCGACTCAGACGCGAGAGACACATGGCGAGAATGGCAGAAAACCGAATACCAAGAAAAGTCATGGAGGGGTGCATAGGGATTAACAGAAAAAGAAGCAGACCAAAGATACAATGACAGGACAATGTAAGAAGAGATGCCGCAGAATTATTGCACATCAAAAACTGGCAAGGGGCTGGTGGAGATCGGTACAGTTGGAGGCGAAGCTTGAAGGAGGTCAAGACTCATTGACGAACTGTAGCAAGACACAAAAAAGAACAATATATTAGAGAAAATGAATAGTTATTTTTGCAGTGCATTACTAAAATCCGGGCGGAAGGAATAATTCGTTAAACCATATTTTTACTGGTTGAAAATTTCAAAAAAGTACAAATACTCCAAATAAAAAATAAAATTTTGTAGGAAAAGAGCTCTAGAGTACATTTCTAGAGTACTAGTGCTACCTTCTAGAGTACATTTATTCCATATAATCCCCTTTATTCTGAATCACTGTTTCAATTCCCCTGTTGAAGCGTCCTCACTTCCACTGTAACACTTCCAAATCTAACTTTCAACTATTTCATTATATTATAACTCATCTATTTGGTGAATCCTATAATAATGCCCCATACATGCGCATTCAAAGAATTATACATATCCAAAGAATTCCAGATCATCCAAAAAATTCCTCTCTGAACTGTAATGAGACCAAACAAAGAAGCATTACTGGAAGAAAATCTTTATCCTACACTGCTAGAGCTCAGATAGGGACTCAGAGTAATACCGTAAGCCAGTTCTAAACGTTCATATATGCTAGGAAAAACAGAAGGGTCGTTGGGCCCTCATGAGTTGAACTCACAGGAGGCCTCACTTATTACTCTATTTATGCCATTACACCCTAGATTCAAGAAAAAGATGTCTCCGTATAAGACTGTAACCTGTAACAAGAAGTTGATCCTATACGACAATTTTAATAGACGAAAATCGTGATTCATGCATTCCTGGTGGTTCATTCAGTCATTCATGGTGATCCATCAACGAATATCACAAAACCAAATATCCACACCAAAAAAGGTGTTTCTGTTCATATGGTGGGATCAGCTGGGCATAGTGCTACTGCATTATCTGTGACTCCTTTTACGGATAGGCAGACTACTAAGGAAACATAAGATCAGAAGCCTACAAGCCGCACAAAACTGTCGCAAACATCCTAAAAAACCCCAAGGACAAAGTTAGACTGGAAAATCATGTCATCAAATCACAAACAGACGAATATCGGCCAGAATACAAGAACATAAAAACAACTTAAAAAACAAACAAACCACTTCCGCTCTGTTCCAGCACCATCTACAAACACGACATAAGTTAATTTTGAAGAAGTCAAAGAAATAGCGAATATTTCATACCACAATCAGAAAAATCAGAGAAGCCCTTGAAATAGAAGAAAGGGGTGAGCTAAATACGCGAAACGACGCTCGCAACATTCCAAAAGTATGGAAATCCCTTCTGAAAAAAGAGGAAACGCGGCAACGTGGCGGCGAGGTAGAAAAATCAATAAACGGACGCCTGACAGCGTTGCCGAGCGCTGCAAATAGTCCCGAACTACCTCGATATAATCGCGCAGCCACCGGCCGGCTATAAAAGCGAGCACAACGACCCGTGCATCTCAGTTCGGCTCTTCAGTTGAAGAGGATAATGCTTGAAAATGCCATATAAGATTTTAGCGAAACGTCGTGATTCTTCATAGAATCAACGGATCGACACCCGGAATGATTTAGAAACAAATTCTACCATCCGTGAAAATATGAGATGTAACATACATAATGGAATTTGTAAATTTTGTTATTACATAATAACATGGTAATAACACAACAATTACAAAATAAATTTAATAAAATAGGTTTTGTATAGCGTTGTATTTTTTTGTTCTCTAGTATATTATTTTGTGTGCATGATAAACTATGACTTGCATTGACGTCATTATATTTAATAGTTAAAGAAAAAAGATAATTTAGGAAGTTCAATTGTTAATTGATTTGTTGAATATCGATTGTTGAAAGACCTTGATAAAAATTCTTAGGATGTTTCAGCGTGATCGCAACAATGGATCGTTATAGCATTTTTTTAGATGCGTGTACAAGTCTGTGCCATATTCTTTAGATCGAGCATATTACGCTGCTAAATCCTATTTTGGAATTACCAATCTATATATTCAATAATCTTTAATGTACATATATTTATATAGTATGCCGAAAAATTAATGGATTTTTTTTAATTACAAAAAATAACCATTAGTTATTTTGTTAAAAATATTTATTTTTATTAAATCTAACCTAAACTCGAAAGATTTTTTTATATCGTTTTACGAACAGCGAAGGTCCAGTGAGATGGTGCATTATCATGCATTAAAAATAAACTTGCCGGCATTCGATATTCGGTATTCCGTTATTTTTCCGACATACTGTGTATAACGAAGCCTAACTACGAGGTGTGTAAATAAAGTAATGGATTGGTGGGGTAGTGCTCGATCTGACAATTCTGTTAGTATTCCTTTTGAAAGGGAGATATACTGACATCCGATATGTCTTCAGTGCGGTTTTGGCTTTCCTAGAGTTACTTGGTAATCCGCAGCAATTCTTTTCTTGAACCGATTTTTTTTTGATCCAAGACCCGTCACCATTAATGACACGTTCCAGAATATGATGGCCATCTTCAATCGGATCCAAAAAGTCAAGACCTGTTTAACTCTTGTTGTCTTTTTGATAATGCGAAAGGTTTTTCGGAACCATTTTCGGGCATATATTCTTCATTCCCAATTGATCGGTTAAATTCTGACCGTCAACCGATGATTAGAACGCATGATCCAGGATTTTGTGACATTTTCGACCTTCTGAGAATGCCTTAAACCACCTAAAAACCTGTATCCCTGGCAAAACAGTTTCTATAAGTCTGTTGAATTGCTAGAGACCCCCAAGTGACTCTTGGGGGTCTGTATAAAACTTAACAAACACTTTTACTTAGATCAAATATGGTTAGTCTTATGGCTAATCAAATAAGCTAAATATTGGCAAATCGACCGTTTTTGACTCTATGAAAAAAATGGGTACGTCTATCGATATGATGTGTGGGCCCCTTAAATATTTTTAAGTGATCTTTTACTGAAAAAAATGCTGACACTCCATTTTTGAAGCGGATAGTAACTGATGAGAAAAGGTGGATTGTGTACAACAACGTGCAACGAAAAAAAAATCATGGGAGTTGCCAGGACCAGCGACTGTAAGACGGCATTTGATGGGATTGGAAGGAACCCACACACTTTGAGCTTCACCCACGCAACTAAACCATCAACACTGAGTTTTGAAGCTAAAGGCAGCAATTAAAGAAAGCCGACCAGTATTCGCTAGTAGGCAAGAAGTCGTGTTTCATCATGACAATGCACGATCACACCTTTCAATCATAACCAGGAAAAATTGTTGTACGTCAATTAAGATATTTTGCCCTATCCACTTTACTCATCGGTTTAAATAGAAAATATTTTTAAATGACAGAGGAGGTCAAACACAACCTGTTGACATTTTTTGGCAATAAAAATGCAATATGGATTCATCACTACACTGGCAAAAAGTTGTAAATAATAATAATAACGTATTCAATACGAAACTGCGTATTGGATTGAAGAAGAGAAAAGGGAACATCAGTTTTTAACACCAGGGGACTCGGGTAATATTACAATTAGCGACCGCAGGATAATTTTAAAAATACTTAAGAATTGGACATTGCCTGGGGTAGATGGTATTCACAATTATGGTGGAAAGTTTTCACTTGTAGGCACGAAGTTCTAGCATGGCAAATTCAAGACGCAATAGATAACCTCAGAAATATCTGATAATCCCAGAACAATATGTTGCCCAAGATTTATAAGCCAATTACGTGTTTGCCAGCAGTATATAAAATTATCATCGCAATCACCCAAATCAGAAAACATCTCACGAAATCTGATATATTGGCTTGGGAGCAAAATGCCAAAACGTAAAGAACGAGCACGCGGCTGCAAGAAATTACTGATTATTGGCACAATTATCGCCAAGCATGTTAAATCAAAATATAGAAAATTATCTCTAGCAGGGGTAGATCAAATGGGTATCAAAAGGCTTTTAAATCCATGCCACATTCTTGGCTTAAAGAAATATTATATATCTACAAAATTGATGCCCGAATAATCAATCTTCTCAAGCATCTAATGGAAAGCTGGAGAACCAGTCTGTGTTTGAAAGACTACAGAACTGCTGAGATTGCTATTAGAAGAAGAATATTTTAAGGGGACAGTTTGAGCCCCCTCTGGTTTTGGATGGCTCTCAATCCCTTGAGTCATCGGTGAATAGTAGTGGTAACTGCTAGAGCATCGGCGAGCGAGTGCGGTATTACACGTGGAAAGGGGAAAAATTATCCAATCTCAGAATCTTACATTAATGGACAATGTTACAACAATAGCCCTATGCTCACATGCAACCTCAATGCAGATGAAAGAATAAATAAATAAGAGATCAACAAGACGCAGACCCCAGAGCAAACAATGCCTACTTTATCTCTGGATATCTGTTCCCCGAAACACAGGGAGCTATAATGACGATCCAAGATCAAGTGGTCCTTACTAGTTATTACAAGAAGCATATCCTGAAATAGCTCCAAAATGAATAGCTGAAATAGCTTTTCCCATGAAAACATGGGGAAAGTTATCCACTTAAAGAAAGCTCAGAGAGCCGGACTAGTAAACCAAGATTTGCCTCCTTATAAATATCAACCGCAACCCGTTATTGAAAAGACCAAAATAAAAATTTTATGGGATACATCTCAAATCACTGATTGTAGTGTGGTGCACAATAGGCCAGACATGGTGGTTGTGGATAAGGAAAACAAGATATGTCATATAATGGATTTCTCTGTCCCCCTAGATGAAAATCTGAATAAGACATATAAACAAAAAGTGCAAAAATACCAAGAATTAGCTGATGAAATTCGAGGTAATTGGCATATGAAAAGAGTTACTGTTAAACCTTTTATAATATCCGCGAATGGCCTGGTGCATAAACTATCACTGGTGCACTTGAACGAACTTCACATAGAGATAAGTACCATAAATTGGATGTAGAAGGCGGTCATACTTGGCACAACAGCAATTATCCGTCGTAGCCTTTCGACTTGACACTTAGTCGTCTTGAGCAATCCGACGACAAAAGGATTGACCACAGAAATGTGTGAAAAAAAAATGTATTAAATTCTTACTATAATTCAAAGCAAGTATGGATGAATGAATAATAATTCAATGACACATCAGAAATACTACATAATATGACAATTAGTACACACAGTTAACGCACTAAATAAATGATGACAAACTGTTTGCATTTCTCCTTCATTTAAAAAAATCTTTACCAACTTTCCAGACAAACATCGGTTTTCTATCCAAATTAAACTTTTTATTTTCCCCATATAATGAACGAAACTAACTGTAATCGAATAATATTCAAATAATAGTGTACCTATTTAGATGTGGCCTCTATATTACGAACAAAGTTCTATTTCATAGGGTATCTTTACCGTAAGCAAATGCTATATAACGGGATGAATTGTAGGCTTTCTATCCCCTCAATTCGACAATATAGTGTCTCGGTTGACCCCACTGAGCCCTTTATTCTAACTTTATATGAATTTTGTTAGCCTCGGGGATTAGTCTAGCCATATATCCTTTTGAAGTTCGGATCGGGAAACTTTCTGCGAGAAAATACGACAATACTCTCGCCGCCCAAGACAATTCCAAAAACTCACTGATATTATATATAATTCCCCAGGACAAATCAATAAAAATATCCGAAATGCCTTCTCTTTTTAAACATATATATATATATATATATATATATATATATATATATATATATATATATATATATATATATATATATATATATATATATGTTTTCTTATAGTTTTGCAGAGCTCAGTGTACTCGACCCTGCCAAAAGGACTACCTGCATTTCTCATTGCTCGCCGTTTCTTCATTAAATCAATGGTCTCACTGGAGATTTTTGTTTGTTTGAGACATTTTTCCTCTGGTGCTATTGAAGCAGCCGTTTGAAGTACATTGTTGGCGATTTCTTCATATTGAACTGATATTTCCACCTCCTCTGGATCTTGTAACGCAGCAAACCGGTTTGAAAAAGCAATCTCAAAATCGCTTCCTCTCTCCAGCAGTTTTCCAGAATCCACCTTGCCCTTCTTTGATCTTACCATTTTTTCGCGCTCTTTTCGACAGTCAATCCGAACCCTTGCTCGTACAATTCGGTGGTCACTTCCAACATTAAAATTGTTAAGGACAGTACAATTGGTAAATATTGTTTTATCGTTGGTCATGATGTAGTCAATTTCGCTTGTGAGCCCAGATGGACTTTTCCATGTCCATTTTCTGCTGATATTTTTCTTATAGAATGAATTCATAATATATAGTTCTTGTCCTTCAGCAAAATCAACTAATCTGTCACCTCTATTGTCTCGCTCACCAGTTCCATATGGGCCAGTTGCATTTTCGTCTGTTCTTGTTGTTCCAATTCTGGCATTAAAATCACCCATCAGGATTTTGTACCTACATTTCTCCTTGTATAAAAGCTGGGCCACATCATCATAAAATTCCTCAATTTCCTCATCTTTATGGCTTATAGTTGGTGCATAAGCTTGGACGATTTGAAGCCTAAACTTTTTATTCAGCTGAATGACGCATTGGGCTAATCGGTCGGATGTACTTTCAAATTTTACCACACTGTCTTTCAGCTTTCGATTGATGAGGAATCCTATTCCGCCACATCGGCCATTTTCCGTACCTCGAGTGTAGAGTACGTGTCCAGTTGGTTCCAGTTTGATTAACTCTTCACCCTTCCTTCGTGTTTCACAGAGCCCAATAATATCCCAATGTATGTTGTCAAGTTCGATTAACAGTTCTTGCAATCGGGCCTCTGTTTTCATAGTCCGTATATTATAGTCCGTATATTTGGACCTGAGTGGCAGAGGAAAGCCCAGGACCGTGAAGGTTGGAAGCATGCTGAAGAGGCCTTCATCCTGCAGTGGATCGATACGGGCTGATGATGATGATGATGATGATGATGATGATGATGATGATGATGATGATGATATATATATATATATATATATATATATATATATATATATATATATATATATATATATATATATAATTATTATTATTATTCACGTATGGGCCCTGGTGAACCACGCGAAATACAATTAGAGGCGTTTGTTATTGTTAGCCTTCATATGCGCCCATACTAATTTCATTCTTTCGCTATGACCTTTTTTCCTTTCGTCTTCCTACATTTTTCTCTCTGGCCAACCTTCCAAACGTTAACCTTGTGCCAAGGTCTTCAAACTTTTCAGTCTTCAGACAAGTATTGAGAATGCCAAGTGTGACCTTGGCGAAACGTCTGCACGTTCCCAACAAACGGGACACAAACGATCGGATGTACTCCCGGACTAATAGTCTAATATATATATATATAAGCTTTAAGATGAAGTAGTCCTGCATATCAGAATGCTATGATGGTATTTCCTCTTTATAGTTTAATAGCTTTTATTACTTCGGAAGAAAACAGAGTAGATATCTTGTTCCATCGAAAATTCACTTTTTACTAAATAGATGCAATAAATAATTCTTTGTATGTAACCTCGTAGGTAGAAAATAAGAAATAGTAATAGGTTTCTCTGAGTCTAAAATCCGCTAAAAATTCAATTAAATCAGAAAGTAAGTACCAAAATATAAGTGTATGGTGTCGTTAAAAATAACCGTTTGTAGTAAGAGCGCCTTGAGAATCTTTACTGTTCTCAACATTTAATACTATCGTTTTAAAACTGCAGATGTTGCTCCGAGGTAAAATATAACTTGCTTTCATGTAGTTTTTATGACAAATTAGTTTTACCTCTATAAGAGTTTATGAAAAAGTTTCTAGCCTAAAAATTAAAAAAACGTTTTAATTTTCAAAAAGAACTTTACTTTTCGATATAGAGTATCGTAACTTCAAAACACTTTATTCAATAGGGGTTCTATGACTTTTTGATTCGACTTAGAACGCGTACCGAACAGGCGAACTTGCTCCTTTCAATTCATCTATTGGAACCATCGGTGTGAAACATTAAACTCAAGGAGATTTACCAGTAAACATCAAATTACCTTTTTTAATCCTTTTCATGCGAATTCGTTAACAATGTTAGTATTATCCGGCGATGATTTAATCTAATAGATCACTAAACACCAAATCACTTTTTTTATCTTTTCAACGAGCGTTTCGTTAACCATGTTAGTATTAATCAGAGATAATTCAATCTATTCGATTAAAAAAGATTAATTTCTTGTTGAGCGAAACATTTCTTTGATTTTTGAGATTTTTTCTTTTCAGAAATTCATAATTTATTCACAAACGAGTAGAATTTCGAGTATTTATTTAAGAAAATACCTATCTGGTCGGGAAATTCATACCGACATATAAATGTGTTAATTCTCGACCTTTTTTGACTAATTTTAACATTTATTTATAAAACAGGAAATACCAGTTTAAGCTTCTAAGTAATCTCCCTCACGTTCTTTACATTTTCGCGATGTTTCAAGAAACTCTCGAATCGCTGATTGAAAAAAACTTGGTTGTGTTAATGTGATAAAAGTTATCGAGGCTTTTTTCGACTTATTCAAGAGATGTGAAGCGTCTATAAACCAAGTGATGCTGTAGTGATGGGAAAAGATGAAAATCCGAAGGAGGTAAGTATGGAGAATACGCCGAGAGCGATAAAATCTCCCAACCAACTCGGCGATCACCTCTAGAGTCATTTTTGATGTATGTGCCCGTGAGTTATCGGGAAGCGAAGGGACATCCGTTCATCCTGGACAGTTTAGGACTTTTTTCCATCTAGAGGGTTACTAACATGAATCAGTTGCTGCTGATATTTGACCAGATTAGAGCAACTCATAATGCACGACGCTCAGCTGATCCCACCACATACACACTATTTTGTTTTGCGATTCTGGTTGAAGGCTGATCCTGATTCTAGACTCTCTGGTTTATCATCAAGGATCCATCTTTCATCACAGGTTATATAACTGAAAGGGTGTGACATATTTGAATCTGTAGACATTTCATATGTATCGCCTGACATTTTAACTAAGGAATTTTAAATGAAAGATCGATGCGTGCGGCATTCCATCATCGAAACAAAATGTAGTTCGAATGCAACTATCTCATAATGTATGGATTCATTTGGTGAGAATTAAACCGTTTTATGCCGCCTTTTGTCACTATGGTTGAAACATCAATCAAAAAATAAATAGAAGCTGGAGGAAGTGAAACAAATAAGTCAAAAAATGTTTCATCGACAACAGGAATGCTCATGGCATCGGTTTCTTTTTGTAATTTAAAAGATCTTTGGATGCCCTTTAAACAAGCTAGATTAAACAGGCTAGTAAATGAGCAGAATTGTAGCAAAAAAAAGATTAGTTTCTATCAAGACATTTTTCATCAGGAAATGTTTAATCAGCTTTCATAATATACTAGGACGTAATAAACGTATTTGTGTTTTTTCCTTTGTTTATAAGTAAAGAATTATACTTCAAACCACCAGAGATTTAATCCGATTGAAATTTGTTCCTCTGAAAAATACATTTTCCATCTTCTGCATAAAAATTATTCTACTGCGAAATATTCAGTCGACGGTTTTTAACAAAAAGCATTACAATGACTGAAATAAGTCGCGAAATTAAGACACTTTTAAAATAATATTTTAAAAAAGGTTTCAAAGCGACTGGGTCGTAAGATTTGCGAAGTAGAGGGGTAAGGTGCAGTATCAATCCGTACCCCATAGTTTTAGAAAAAAAGTTCTTCCGGTACCAAGGCGATAATGATTGTTAAAAGATCATGCTGTGTATTTGTTAGAATTTTGAAGGAAAGATTCACTTTGAGTTGGTTCCTGATGGTAAAGAAAAAAATCAGAACGTTACTGAGCTCAATTTGAAAAAGTACATGCTGTGCTGGCCTAAAAATATCCAGCTTTGATCAACCGTAATAAAGTCCTCATGTAGTAAGACCACTCAAGACCACACACTTCATATATGACCACTTCAAAAATTAACGAATTGGACTTTGAACTTTTCTCTTATCCAGCATACAGTCCAAGCCTCGCTTCGTCGGATAACCACTTGTTCCAGTTTGTGTTGACTTCTACTTGATGTATAAATGTTTAATAAAAGACTTTGTGTCAAAATTTCCACTTTATTATTAATTATTCATTGATTTGTCTGTTACTTTGTGCTAGTTCATTTTTAAAGCGAATGAAACATTTTCTTTTTACTTTGCTATCTCACTTTTTTTTAACTATGTGTGACTATAGTGTCGTAAAACAATGTGAGATTATCAAACACTACTTTAAAACTAAGGTATTACAGCTTTGTCCTATGTACCTAATTTTACACTTTTATTGGGGTTAATTTTTTTACGGTATTTTAAATAGTAGGTAATTTCGGAGATCTGTCTGATCGTTTAATAACTATCTAGACGAGTCTTTATTATATTTTAAAAAAATTTTGATGCTATATGTAAAATTTTAAAAGTTGTAATCTCGGGAAATATATGTCCGATATCTATAAAATTGTTCGCAAAATTTAAATTTTGTTTTTGATTCAAAGAACACAAATCTGCGTACCTATTTAAGAAACAAAATTCTAATTTTGCGAACCATTTCATAGATACCGGACATATATTTTCCGAGATTACAAATTTAAAAAATTTACATACAGCGCCAAAAAGCAAAAAATTAAACATTTTAGAAGCGATTGAAATTTATAAATATATAGTAAAGACCCGTCTAGACAGTTATTAAATGATCAGATAGATCTCCGAAATTCCTCACTAGTTAAAACATTGTTAAAAAAATTAACCCCAATAAAAGTGTAAAATTAGGTACATAGGGTAAACAACTGTAATGTCTCAGTTTTAAAATAGTGTTTGATAATCTGACGAAGTTACAGTGCAAGCGAAACGAATCAACATTAATAATAAAGTAGACATTTGGGCAAAAAGTCTTTTATTAAACAAACAATTCGAGACTAAAGAAAAGGAAAAAAAACTGTCTGTGTCGAGCTTTTCGCTTCCAACAACTTATTGTGGTACTGAAGAGGAATATAGTTACTGGTTCAAGGATGGATTGAGATCAACAAAAACAACAGCCTATATATCGAGAAATAATCTCTAGGTAACCACTCTAGTAACATTTCCAGCTACCTTCGTTTTTAGAGAAAAAAATATAATTATTGGTATACCAGGTGTAGCGGTTAATGACACAGTTCGATATGTTTCATTTAGGTAGTTATTAAAACATCTTTTCATAGAAATAGCCTAGCACGTTCAATTTTCAAGTATCTGCTTCTCCTTTATGTCAAGGATTCATTGAAATTATTTGTACCTTTGGACAGGACAATGTCGGAATTACACGACCGCAGAGGGGGCATCTTGACAGTATTCTACGAACCTTTAAGAGCAGTTTTATTGTTCTCTATGGTTTAGTTTGTTTCTCTCTCGTTTACAGTACAGTCAAGTGTTTATCAAGTTCTAGTCGTTGATTTTGCAAAAATCCAGCGGATGAGTTTTATTATATATGCGGACGATTTATTTTAGTCACAAGCTAGATCTATATCCGAGGAAGTCAAAAAAGCCTATCTTTTATATTTTAAGTGCTAGATTGGAGATCAAGATAAAAGTTGAGCTCCTCATGTTTGATGTGTGAGTTGTCACGTAAATTTAGTGCAGTGGATGCATCGCAAGAAAAATTCTATTCAGTATGCTGTTCCTATGGTGTGAAGAGAACCTACTGACCATATAAGTGATTGCTACTTTTGTATCACTAAAACAGAAGGGATTTCAAAAAAGCAAAGGGGCAAAATTCAGTATTCAATTTTACCTTCTGGTTCTTCATAGTCAGGAACTACCGGTACCGATTGCGCCTTTAAACCTTTGTCTATGAAGTAGTAGGGCAACAAAAGAACATTACGGTAAGAAAGATTGGCCTCATAGAACTTTTTTTGAACCCAGGGTCAAGATTCAAAAGGAGTTGAGTTGAGGTTCAGATTGAAGTACCAGTACTTCAAACATAAAATATGCCCCTCTGATTAACCTAGATTTTTTATTTCCTCAATTAAATGACGCAAAACTAAAACAAGACATATTTATAGAACATCAAATAAGGAGCTTCTAGGTGATTTCAGTTTTCAAGAAAAATTAAATGAAAAGGAATTGGCAGCTTGGAAGTGTTTTGTAAATGTAGTAAAAGGATATCGGGGCAATAAGAAATATGAAAACCCATAAAAACCTTATAGATGAACTTCTGAAAGCCTATAAATACTAGGGTGTCGCAGGAACTTAAATATGCATTCAGGATATCAGGACGATGGTAATAAGATACCAGGGATGCTCGAACTCATCTATGTTGGACGACTCCTGCTGGTTTTTAAAAACAGAAAAGGAAAAACAGAAGAACAGAACTGTAGAACAGAAGAGGAAAAAGTGACAGTTTTCATCGCTGTATGATATCTCATGCAATATAGTTTTTATTCACATAATCATCAGTAATACATTTGCATAGAGATTTAACACGTTTTACGTGTTTATATTAAATAAATATTAGATTGTCAAAATATGTCGTCTCCTTTTATTCTAAACTACCGACCTCCTGTAACAAAAAAACTGTGTGTGTTACAGTAAATAACATCATTTTCGGGTTTAGGACTACAACATACTTCATATACACCTATTTTCATCAATGTTACCTCAAAAAACCTTAAATTTATTGATCTATGTTATTCTCAATTTGTTAAAAAAAAACACGTTTAATTTGGGAGGCAGTCAAGTATGCGCCATCGCTACCTGAACATTTTTCGCATTTTTCAATCGTGGATGACCTCCCATAAAAACCGTACAACTGTTGAGGTGGTCCAGATATCTCCGTAATTGTTGAAGTGTTTCATTGAAAGTGCGTGAGATATTGATGAAAACAAGTAGTAGTTGAACGAGGTCAAGTTTGGTGGGTACGGCGGGTGAAACAAGACTTTCCAGCCAAGTGCAGAAATGACTGACCGCTTTCGCTGTGTGTGATGGGATGTTGTCGTATTGCAAAATCACTTTTCCCCGTAGCCCATTCTGGTCCCTTTACGATCAATGGATTGTCAAACTTGATCATTTGTTGACGGAAGCGAACGGTATTAACTGTTTCACCTAGTTTCAAAAGCTCATGTTACACAACACCTTTCTAATACCACCAAATGCACAGCATTGTCTTCTTTCCAAAGCGATTCGGCTTTGTGGTTGATAGTTAGCCTGTTTCAACCCATGATTTTATATCCATTTTTCGTCTCCAACGTGATCTAATGCAAAAAGTATTTCTTTCATGTCATGAAAGCAAAACTTCGAAACCTGTTTATCGCTTTACCATCTGCCTGTCGTTCAGCGGATGTGGTACCCATTTTCCTGCCTTCTGGATATTTTCCATGTCATGCAGACGATCACAAATGGTTCATGACCAACATTTAACCTCTCTGCCATTTGTTGTTGAGTTTGCATATCGTCTTCTTCAAACAATGCTTAGGTTCTGAGGTTCTTTGTCTTTCAAGTCCAAATCATCACGTTTGAACCATCTAAACCAACGCCCACACGCATCTTGAGTTGGGACATTGTCACCGAAAGTTTCCACAAGTATATGACATCTTTAACTCGCATTTTTATTTTGACTGAAAAAGAACAGTAGTACGTACCGCAAATGCTCTTTATTTGGCCCGAAACTCGATATGTTCACCACACGAAAAATATGGCAAACGACAAATTAAAAAAAAAGGATTATTAACCGCCACACCTGGTAAATCATGCACGTAAAAATGAAGTAACCATTATATTATAATGTTGGTCTTAAAGCGCTAAAAATTCTATTAAACTAGAAAATAGATGGCGGATTAAGGGTATATAGCGTCGTAAAGATTACTGCGGCCAATAAAACTGCCACGGGAATCTAAACTAGTTTGAGTATTTTATACTGTCACTGTAAACTTCAGATGTCACACCGGTAAACCTTCTAATTTACGATTTTCGGTGAAATTTTGATTTGATAGCAAAATTTGACTTGTATGTAAAAGGACGCCTTTCTTAAATAAAACCTTGAGTAAAAATTTGCCATGATATTGGCAAATGTAAAAGAATAAATATTTTGTCTGTTAATTCATGTCTGTCAGTAAATATTTACGATAAATGTTAGCGAACACATTTCTGACTGTTGTTATTTTATAAGGTAAATATTGCTTTTTAATTAATTGGGCATTTTTAAACCGATAAATGACTTAATAATAACATGAAAATTATCAATTGATTTCATGATGTACAAGGCGTCCTTATGAAGTTTTAGGATAGATAAAAAAGAATTTTCATGTACGAAATATCCGTTCAATTATTCGTTCTCGACATACATTCTGTGTAAAAAGTACGCAAAATTGTTAACTAAAACACAAAAAAAATTTTTATTCATCAACATTTATTTTGTTCCCTTCAAAGTAGGCCCCATCGCGTACAATACAACTATGTCACAGCTTGACCAATCGACGTCACCACCTCAACCAATTGTTCGTAGGCTGATTGAGGTATGACCTTCAGCGGATTTTTTTTTATGGTCTCAATTGATTCATACCCCTTCCTCGAAGTGATATTTTTAGCTTCCCAAACAGAAAAAAGTTACACGGGGCCATATCAAGCGAGTATGGTGCTTGGTCGATAACATTCGTTGAGTTTTTGGACAACGCACTTGCACAACAATGGCTTTCTGCGATGGTGTAAGATTCATGAATTGTTCTTCCACAAATCTTGCCATTTTTGGCGGATATTCTCGCACAAATGCTTCATAACACCTAAATAGTATTCATTATTTACCTTTTGTCCTTCTGGAAGGAATTCGTAGTGCACCACACCACGGTAATGGCCAGCTGACCTTTATTTTCCAGCGACTTTGAGGCGTTTTTTTAGGTTTCGGCTTTTTTTCGAGGCGCCATTCCGAAGACTGTTGGCTTGTTGCATGTCGTACCCGTCAACCCATGTCTCTTTGCCCGTTACGATACCTTTCATGAAGGTCTCTTTTGAAAACAGTCGTGCGGCGACGCGTTTTATGATCAAAATATAATAACCAAACATAACGTTATAAACGGACTTAAAACAAGTGTTCATCTCCTAAGCCACTTTTCTAAAACTCATACGGCCATTTTCGAACATCAATTTCTTGATTTTGTCAATGTTTTCGTCGTTCGTAGACGTTGAACGTCGACCACACCGAGGCAAATTAACTACCACTTCTCAACCCTCTTTGAACGCTTTATGCCATTCATATGTGCGTGTTTTTGATATGCACGATTCATCGTAGGTCTTTTGCAATATTTTCAGCCATTCGGCACACGAAATTTCATTTGAACACAAAATTTAAAGCAAACTAACTCTGCTCAATATTTTTATTCATAATTAAATCACAATAAACACTTGACGTCGACTAATAAAACCAGATAATGCAAACAAACTAGTTGACCCATCGCGCTCAAATTGGATTTCAATCACACAGCGCAGTGGATCAAATGGACACAGTGCTGCTATCTTACAGTAGAAAAGAAAAATTAAAGAATAATTTACGCGGGTTTTGTAAATAAGAAATTGCGGTCCGGTTACAGGGAATGTAATGTGTACGGTTACACCGAATGTAACAGTGAATGAATAATGTACTAGGGTGTTACACAATATCTGCGTTTTTATTGTACTTAGTTATTTGCTGTTTAAAAAATGTATATCTAGAGATTTATCCTCGAAATGTAGGCCGTTGTTTTCGATGACTTTAACTCACCTTTGACCATTTAAGCGATACAACGATCGATCAATATAACGATGAGTCTGCTCTTAAAACATCGGCATTGAGAGACCATAGACCACCTGGCTTTCCCCTATCTCCCCTCCCGGAACTTTTTAAACGAGAAATGAGCGGTGCGGATTGATACGGCACATTCTCCCTCTACTTCGCAAAACTCACGAGCAGCATCAATCGCTTTGAACCTTAAAATCGCTTGAAGGGAAGTCGGGGCTGTATGCTGAAGTGAAGAGAGAAGAGATTCAAAGTTCAATTTGTTAATTCTCCAGATGGTCAGCTTTTTTGCATTGCTCAGTATCACTTGTAATCAGTACTAAAAATAGGAGAATAGGACAGGATTGTATATATATGTATATGTATATGTGTATATATATATATATATATATATATATATATATATATATATATATATATATATCCCACCATGTCGAGATTTACCATTCGACATGGTCAATTTAAATGGTCATGGCTTTAGTCGTTCCTTTATCCGCTTTTAAGGTCTCCAACTTGAGCCCAACTGATGACGACTTAAGACCAGAAACCGGTCTTGGGAGACGCTTGCTGGCGCTTTGGATGGCGGAGCATAATATGCTCCCACCTTTAAATGGGATACGTGGTTGACCTGTTACTAGTCGGGCTTATCAATCTAGAGCTCTTCGAACTAATGTTCTTCGTGAATCAGAAACCAAGTCAATTCTCGTCTCATCGAACAACATCACGTTATTCCAGTTAGGACTATGATCCACCATTTCTTGAGCCCATCGCAATCTTACATTTTTTTGCTGGAGGGTTAGTTTGGGATCACGTAAAGGTCTTCTGAGATGCAAATTTACCGCTTTCACTCTGCGTGTTATCGTTTGTCGTGCAACATTTACCCCTTCAAGCCTAACAAGCTCCCTTGATATACCACTTGTAGATTCCAGACGATTTCTTCGAGCTCTCGTTGATATCTACCTTTCTTGTGCAGCTGTTGTACATTATTTTCTACCACTTCTGTTATACATCATTTTCTACCACTCCTTTACGTCATTTCAATTTTCGATACAGCACTTTGGGAAATATCTACAATTTCTGTTATATCACTTTGATTACATTCCTATTGTAAGAAAGCAGTTACTCTTGACCTATTAAAATGAGATATCATGTTTCTAGGCATTTTTAAACAGATTGATTGAAAATTGAAAAAGAACTGAAATAATATGTAAATACCAGTATGAACGGAATGGGCAAAAATCGAAAAACCTGTGTTATCAGCAGAACAATGTTTTTGTTATTTTCATTTAAAAACGGTCTAAAATAAATATCCATCATAATTTTTAGAGTATCATAGGCGGAGATATTCTATTTGTAAATATTCCAAACTTTTGGACATTTGGGTGCTACCTCTACGCTTGGTGAACGTTACTTTTGCCGACTTCTGTTCGTTTATATTTAATCTCCATTTTCTTGCCCAGTTTTCAATTTTGTTTAGATGTTGTTATAGGTATCGTCCTGCTACTTTAGGATCTGAATGTGTTGCAATTATTATTTTATCGTCAGCGAATGCGGTTGTAATTGTCATTTCAATTGTTCTTTCATTACCTTGCTGTAGGAGATATTTTTTTCGGTTGACCAAAGCTGGAAATTTTTCAGCTAAAACAATTTGTACTATCTCAAGTTGAGCTGAGTAGAGTTCTAAATGTATTGCCTTACCATCAGAAATCAACTTACGACCTGATCTTCCCCGATATATTCAAGACTTATGTCTCTTTCCCGGAACTTCTTGACAAGGAGTTGAGTGGTGCGGATTGATACAACACCTTCCCCCTCTACTTAGCAAATCTCACGAGCGGAATTAGTCACTTTGAAGCCTTTTTTAAAATAATATCTTAAAGTTGATTGATTACTGATTAATGGCCGAAGCAGGAATGCTTATTTGTGGGAGCAAACAGTTAAAATCGGATTAAATCTCCGAAAAGTGAAGCACAATCCTTAATTTATAAAGAAAAAAACAGAAATACTTTTTGTACAGCCTAGTAAAAGGTCTTTCAAAATTAGCAGTTTCGTTATATCTTGAATAAAACACAGAATTTGCGTTGATTTCAAAAAACTTTTTATTGATAATTGAAGCATAGTGTACGACATTTAAACACGAAATACAATATCTGTCATATAACCACTTCTTGTACCTCCACAGACGTCCATTTTCTTGTCAAAATTTTAGGTGACATTTTAGCATAACTGTAACTCTATCTCACCAATGACTCCAATATTTGTATCTTTTAATTCAGGCATCAATTGTGCATTGTTCTTATAGACCTGCCTTTTCACGTAACCCCAAAGAAAATAGTCCAAATCACATGATTTTAGTGACCACTTAACATTACCGTTTTTTACAATAACTCGTGCAGAAAATTGTCTCAAAAAATTTTTTCTATAAATCAATTGTTTGTTTAGCAGAGTGAGGTGTAGCGCCATTCAATTGGAACCTCATATCCCCCAGATAAATGTTATTCAATTCAGCTCAGAAAAATCCAGTTATCATCTCACTATATAAAACATCATTCAAAGATACAGCTTCACCACCAGCATTCTGAAAGAAATACGGCCCAATTACTTTCCATTTATGCACCTTACCAACAAATACATGCAAATTTTTAGAGAAAAGTATTCTGTTTGTTCTTTGATCCAGTTGACTAATGCAGGACGTTTTGAAGGATTCAGTGGCTTTAGTTTTTGTGTTATTTGAAGCTTATATGTCTAGAGAGCTAAATCTTTTCGTAAAATACGTCATGTTGTGGATTCACTGAGTCCAAATTGTTATGAACGTCGACTAATGGAAATGTCTGCGTTTTCAGCAACACTTTCATTTCACTTCGGCAACACTTTCATACAAGTATATTGCTTTTCTTTTATCTTTCACCGGCCCAGCTTCTTGACATTTTTCAACAATTCGATTGATAGTGCTTTCAGATGGACAATTGTGTAAACCGTAAATATGACGTAATTTTCATTAAACGCCCGTTTCCATAAAATAATTCAAACTTCTTGAACTGTGTACGACTCCATTTTTATAAATGTCATACATTACAATCCTGATATGAAAGTAAACCTAGGCAAATTCACAACGCAATCTGTGTTTTATTCAAAAATTTAAAAAGCTACTAGTAAAGCTATGTAATGTATATATGTAAAAACTATGGTGTTTATACCGCATCACGTGAATACTCAAAGGTCAAGAATTTAACTATGGGAAATTGCATGAGAAATAATTACATTTTTTGGAAATAAAAAATAACATTTATCTGAATGTTGAAATTGTTTTCTCAGCGAATCTTCCAATAAAACAGAAATGTTGACAATTTCAAATTAAAAAAACATACATTAAATATGAAACAAAAATTATCAAGTCAAAATGGAAATAACCACGATAAAAGCAAATAAATTGATATGTCGATTACAAAAATGAGTGAAGCGTATCCACTTAATAATACACATGGCATTTTCAATCAAATTATCTACAAAAAATATTATTAAAAATGAATAACTGATAGGTCAGAGTGGTGGGTTAACATATAGAGCTCTTTCGATATCAGGAAAAATATATCAAAAACCTATCAGTGGTAGAAGAATATATTGTTTATTAATAGTATAAATAGAATTATTATTCGATTTTCAATTTAATACAGGATCATAAAATACTTATAACATTATGAAAAGAAAAATATATTGTTTTGGCTTTTGGCTTACTTAACATTGTAAATTGACTCATTTTTCACCATTAGCCATTAATCGATCGATCGCTCCAAGATCTGTTTTGAGCCTTTTCAAAATTGACTGGCCTCCTAATAAACAGTTTTGCCAACCTTTTCCCTCATCCAACTTTATTCAATGCTGGAGCCTTCCAGCAAAAGCAAGCATTCGAAACTATTGACCGGGATATACTGTGAAAAACAATATTAAGTTATGGTGTAAGATCAAAAGCCTAGAAATGGATTAAGAGTTACTTAACAGACATACATCATAGAAGGACGGTTAGGGGAAAAGATAGGTCAACGATATTTCTACAATATTGGATAAGTGTTTTATTAGTCTTTTTGCGGATGACTCTCATATCTGTGTTTGGATATAATTTGCCTGAAATGGTTGAAACATTGAATAGTGAACCGGCAATACTATTGAAATGGCTATGTAAAAATTAATCGAAAACAAGGGGCATGGTGATAAGGTCTAAAGCAAACTGCAAAATATTTAATGAGATAGGGTTAAAAATAAATATTTATAATTGTGATGTCAAAATTGTAAACGAAATTAAATACTTTGGAGTACTCATTCTATTGAATCCTGCGCCAATTATATTAAATAATATATAGTTGAAACGCTGAAAGATTAGCCCTGCGTCATCAAATGACGTCATGAATTGCATATATCATAGACAATATAGCTTGTACAAAACTAAAACAGTTGTACGTCATCGATGACGCTATCGAAGAACAGCAGAAATATCACTACATAAATTACATAAAAAACTAATCAAATGGAAAGTATTCAATATATATTTTAATTTAGAGCTGGATTCGGTTGTCAGCATATAAGACGTTGTCGGGTTTCAAATTTTTCTTGTTGATATTTATTGCAACGTTTGGAGGTTATCCCATTTGTATCTGAACGTTTACTTTGTTACAATTGCCAGAGTCGCACCTGTAAAATGCGAAATCATTTAAATAGTCGTTGTCAAGAGTTTGTATCATCTTTGATACACTATTATGAACAAGAACGAGACAATAATGGTGTTGCAGCAGCCTTAAGGTTGAGTATGTCCAGAGTACTATTTCACAAAAAGTAGTAGTACTATTTCAAAAAACAATGATATTTTAAAATCGCCTAGAAAGGGTAGTTTTACCGTTTAAGGGTTACCGATACTGCAGTTTTGGATACAAGTTCTACTCGTGACACCAGTTATATCATGTATGAACACAGTAAGTATTCGTAACCTAAGAATGACCGAAAAGACTGTTCTTAAACGGACATGTAGTTTACACGTAGGCACTCACAGTTTAATTTTCATTTTCACGACAGCATGTAAGTTTAAATTCCTTACATGAGCACTTAAAAGAGAAACAACTGTTTGACGGATGCCGTATGTCATTGTGCAACATATTGAAAGAAGTAGGTTTTAAATGGAAAAAAGGTGATCCAAGACAAGGGCTTATGGAACTTCCCAACGTTGCCCTAAAACGTATAGATTTTTTGAAAGGTTATATGAAGAAAAGAAAAAGCCTAGTACAAATTTGTTTTCTTAGATGAAACTTGGATTTTTCAAAATGGTACTGTAAGTCATTCATGGCAAGATAATAATAAGAGGAGTATAAAAACCACCAAAGTTGATGGTAAAAGGTAAGTTACATAAATATGCAATAAATATGAAAAAAAAAATGATTGAACATTTTTATTTTAGATACATCAAATTTCATGCTGGCAGTGACGATGGATTTATTGAGAGTGCAGAGACCATATTTTCGTCAAAAAATGAGCGTATTGATTACCATGGTGAAACGAATCAGAAAAATTTCTTGAAATGGTTTGAAAACCAATATTAAAAAACTTAACTGAGCCATCTTTAATTTTATGGATAATGCTGCCTGCCTATTATAACATGTTAAACAAGAAACCAAACAGCTCATAGACTAAAGTTGGCATTCAAGATTAATTATCTAATAATTATATATATATATAGCATTTTCAATCAAAATGCTTAAAACTAACCTATTAAGAATTGCAGCATTGTACATATCACAACCAAATTTATTATTTTGATGAACTTCCTAAGCGGATACTTTTCAAAAATAAACCAGCACAGAAATATTTAGTAGACAACTTAGCACAACAATACGGACCCAAAGTTTTATATATACCCCCATATCACTGCATTTTCAATTCACCATTCAACCATTTGAACGAGTCATTTTACATGTGCTGAATCTATCTAGAGGTATTAAATCGACGATATTTGCCAGACTTTCAACATTTATTATATTTTTGTTAGTTACTTTGTAATTTGTATTTAATTTAGAGTTGATTTTTTCAATTGTTATTAAAGTTTAAATTGTAAAAATAATTCGCTAAAATAAGGTTATGATAATCGCAATATGGCAACAGGGCAGTCAAAATGTTGATCACGTGCTTAATGACGTGCAACTGTTTTTATTTTGTACGAACTATATGTTTTTTTTCTAATCGAACGAGAGATAAGGAGATTTTTATCTCCAATACGTCTTCGGGTATGAGCACTACGTTACAATAGCGTTAAAGCGGGGTAGAAAAAGAAAGTAACAAATAATTAAAAAAAAATTGTTCATACCGGGGGTTAAAAGTTCATCTATTGAGTTCCGCGGTTCGGTTTTGGTTGTCATTTGAGATGTTTTGATATTGCGTTTCTTAAATTCTTATAATAACTACTGTTATTGATTATTTTATTATCGGTAAGTATTCGCAAATATTCATAAAGTTTTATTTCCTTCAATAATTCTAACATATTCAAAGACATTTTATTACAAATGTTTAATAAAAACAAAATGTATATTGACTATTTCTAAAAACACATTGAAAGATAAACAACCGTTTCAAAATAACAACGGAAATATAGAAGTGCGAACTTTTAAGGTATCTATATTTAATTTAATATTTTGTGTGATTGCAGATAATGTCGGGAAAAACACTGAAATCGCAAGCCCAACAACTTGTGCTCAATGTTTATGAGTATTTTGAAATGGAAAAAAGGAACGGAGAACCTTTAAAGTCTCTTTCATTCATTCAAGAAGTAAAAAATAGTTAATTTGATCACGTTTTACTTATTTTGCATTATCACATTGTAATTTATTTTTTAGAGAGTTGCAGCAGCATTAAAAATATCAACGAAATGAAATCAACGAAAAATACACATTCTATTAAGAGAAGAAAATAACACAATACGGTTATTTCTTCTCCTGCAACAAGCAGACCTCGTGTAAATACCAAAACAACAGACTGACCTGAAGGATATAAAATGGAAGTTCGAAATACCTTATACAATATATACAAAGAAAGTAAGTCTTTTAAATATAATGAATACATATGCATTGTTTGCCAGTTGTACCATATATGCCTCTTAATTTTTCACATTCGCACACATTTTGGCTTTACAATTTATTAGAAAACTGTAAAATGTTGAGCAGACACTTATCTTACTTATATCTAGCACACATATTTGGCATATCCTGCTATTTCTAGTAAATAATAAAATATCTATCTAAAATAGAGTATCAAAAATTACCAATTTTTATCAAAACATTCCATTACCAAAAATAAATCAGCTTGAGATTTACTTTTATATACAGTATACATACAAGTGTGTTGATTAAAACTAGAATACGATATAGTTTAATATTCAAAAAACAGTTTCATAAACTAAAAATACAAGTATAGCACTTACTTATGTCTCATAACAACCGCAACTAGCAAAAGCCTTAATATGGAATTAAGAAGAAAGGAAATTGTCAGTATAGGTCGTACATCACTCAATACTCTCCTAAAGGAGCTGGGCTTTAAGTACAAAAGGGATGACAATAGATCATTAATCGAAAGAAACAATATTTCTGATTTAAGAGCTTGCTTTCTTCGCAAATATATGGAAGATCGTAACAGCACATTCAAACGCAAAATTAACATGCTAGATAAGACCTGGATTTATTCAAAAGGAAACCAAATAAATCATGGCAAGACAGTGATGTTAAAAGTGTCCCAGCCAGAAGGATATGATGAGAAACGTTTTATGGTCGTTCATGCTGACTCTTTGAAAGGATTTGTTCAGGGTGCAAAGTTAGTGTTCGCCTCAAAATCTTTGACGTCCGATTACCATGGTAAAATTGATAAGCTAATAAGAGAACATGGCAGTAGCCATGCAGGCTACTGTATGTTAAGTATACTAATACAGGCATGAGCTAATAAGAAGATAAACTATATAAATAATAAATATATTGGTAGGGATGGATTTAGTGATGAAAAAGTACAAAATATATAGAAAGAAGCATTGGAACAGTGTAATGAAGAAGTGTGGGAAAAGTGTGTAGCACATACAGAAAAATTGATTGAAGACTGGTGTATATGAAGAACAACGCACAGTCAAGTTGAGCCTATAATAATCAATGCAAATGAAAGTTCCTCGTCTCTGATGAAGATATATAATTATGTAGTTAAGGTGTTTGATTAATGAACTTATTAGTTTACCTAATTATTTAGATATAGGAAAAATTATTTTTATTTATCTATTATTGTATTTATGTATTAAGTACTCAGTATTAAAAAATAGTTTAAACAGCTGTTTTTGTTTGCTTTATATACAAATAATTTATAATTATATGAAATATTTGAAATGGTATTTGTAATAAATGTATAATGCAATTGTTAAAGGGCCTGTATATTCCCATACCTTGGTAACGTAATATAAAAATTGGTCTCGACACTAATATTTATAGAGTAAATAAAATGATGACTTTGACCAATAATACATTAATTTAATTCATTGACTACTTTCCTAAAATTTAGCGAAAACTTTACAATTTCGTGACACACACACTCGAAATTTTACGTTAAAATACCGATTTATAACATGTATCGTGAATTTAACTCATAAACATAAATATCCGTCTTTTGAGGCAGCAACCACGTCCATTATGACTAATTTGACTAATAACTGATGACGCACGGGTAATCTTTCGTCGGTTCACTTGTAGATAGTTATATCTATTTAATTACACTAGCCCCAAGGGCAAGGCGCATCACTTCGAACATCATTGAATCCTACTCCCTAATAAATGCAAAATTTTCAGCACAGTATTTTATTTCTCTAAAGTAGAGTGAAGGTTAGCTCTGGTACATTCTATACGGGCCTTCGTATTTAATTTCTATAATTATATATTGCTTTTTACCGTATATATATATATATATATATATATATATATATATATATATATATATATATATATATATATATAGGGTGTTAATGAAATACTCTGCCAGACTTTTTTGGCAAATTCAAATACAAAAATACAAACATGGGTCCGGAAATCCTTCGTTTTCGAGATACAGGGGGTTGAAGATTTCGTTTTTTTTTCTTTTTTAATTTATATCTTCCACATAAAGAAAGGTATTGTAACCAAATTTAATACACATCATCACCCCTCCGGTTGTCATAATCTGAGAGAATATCAAGTCTTACAAGCAGCCAGTGGTGGAGTTATAGGATTTTGCTACTAATTAATTAAAAAAAAATAATTAGTACGGTCCTGTTCAACATTAGCCTTAAATGCATTTTTCAACACAGAATATTCTTCACTACAAAATCCATCCCACCAACTCCATCTAACCACTCCATTATTTCCTTTGGATCTCGGTTTTTTGGCATTCTCGCCATGTGTCCCGCTCATCAGTTTCAGTCAGCCCTCGTACCTTTTAAACTTCAGATTATACCATTAACATGATGTCTGGTCAAGATCAGATCCCATCTATTATACTACGCTTCCGATTTTTTATATATGAGAGAATGGGGTCACTTTAACAGTAACTGTTTCGCATAGTAGGTTGAAGTTCTCTAACAAACAAAGAATCAATGTCAAGCGGAACTAATATGACAAAGCCTTTCTACGATAAGTCCTAATACGAGAATCAAAGCCACGACACCTTGGTTAATGGTAATCTTGATTTAGAATAATTTCAAAGAGAACCAGGTATACCCAATAAAGTCTAAGCCAATATTAACGCTTACTTTGTGCTAAGTCTTCTGTCTATATGACGAATAAACTATTTAAACGATTGTTTGGTATATGTCAAAGCGGTATCGAATAAAAGCCACAAAAGCGACTTGTGTTTACAATGAATACACGACTAAGTGCAATTTATACAAACCAGATGACGACGGGAGACTGAGACGAGGCAATTGCCGAGATAAACTGTGAAAGGGCGAAGAGCGAGTTGTTACCAGGTTCGTACAAAAATGATATATCGATAAACTCCAAGAAACACACCAAGAAAAAATTCCGTTGTGTGGGCTGTATGTGTTGCATATAGTGTGCGTACTTGGCAATGTGGACGCTCTGGCATACAAGGTTACAAACAAATATTTGGCCGCATAGCACGCACACGAATCAGTTGTCGGTTTTCTCCCGAACGTCAAAGGAATTTGCGGCGCATAAGATTTGTTGAAGTGAAATTCATATTTTTAGTTTCAAAAAGATACCTACGTGACGTGGCTGTATTGAAATTTGTTATTTAGTAATTTATTGTATATTGAATAACTGATTATAGTCAAAACACGTCCTAGCATATTATTATGTTAAAGAAATGTGCTTAATCAAGAAAAAGAACAAAGAAATAGCAAGAAAACTATGACCAGAACTTGACCTTGACCTGAACTTGAACCTGACCTGAACTTAACCTAAACAAGTCTTTATTGCAGCCAAAAGTGTCCTGTTTTGGAAAAGAATGCTAAACAAAACTTCTATATCCAAAAATGAAAAGTCCGCTTCTGGTTTTAAGGCAGCAAAATATAGAGTTAAACTGCTACTTTGTTCTAATACATCTAAGACATTGTCTAATTAAGCTACTTATTCTTTACTTTATTGAAAAATCAAAACAAGGACAGCCTACCAGTGTTTTGGCGATTAAAAAGAAAGCGTGGTTTAGAAGTGTCATTTTCTGTGACTGGTTCCGGGATTGTTTTGTTCCTGAAGTTGAAACTTATTTAAAGAAACATAATTTAGATTTCATGATAGTTCTAGTTTTGGACAATGCTCCAAGTCACCTTCGTGAGCTTGAAGCTATGTATCCAAATATAAAGGTGATATTTTTGCCTCCAAACACGAAAGTCTTACTCCAACCTATGGACCAAGGAATAATCCAGGCCTTTAAGCTCAATTACAGTAGACAAACCTTTAAAATCATACTGGACATCATGGAATGTGACCCTAATATGAATGTTAAGCAATGCTGGAAGAATGTTGACATAGCAAAGTACATTATTAACATAAAAGAATCATTGCAAGAGCTGAAGCCCTACACATTGAAATCACGCTGGAAAAAAAAACTGTGGTCTGATCTAACTGTCGGTGATGATGAAGAATCCGTGCAAATTCAAACATGAATTGAAAACATTGCTCAAGTTACGAATGCATAGGAAAAGATAGTTTCAAACAGATAGAATCAAGTGACATTCAAGAGTTACTTAAATCGCAAGGTGAAGATTTGACTGAAACCGACTTGGAGGAAATTCTTAATCCCCATTCCACTCCATTGAAGAGGAAGCCTCAACGAACACTGAACTGGTGACATTAAACTTAAAAAACCTAAGCGAAAGTTTACGAAAGGCAAATGGGCTTTATGGCTTCTTCATAAAATTTATCCGTAAAAAATTACTAAATTGTTTAAAGCATTACTTTAAAATTGTTAATATTGTTAAAAAATCCTTTAATTAAATTGCTTTTATTACGTATGCTTTTTTTATTTTGTAACCTTGGAATTTCACTTTTCACGGTTTCTGTATTCGTAGCATATTTACAGAACGTATCTTCTGCGAATGCTTTGACTATAATATAAAAATTGTTAAGCATATTCATTAATTCATCAAACATTCTAATCTTCCAAATGGCTTAATCTATTTATAATAAAAAATGAAGAAAAAAAATCTATATCTTAAAAAATTCATATTCAATCATTTTTCAAATTCAATAGTTCCAACAACAATCGGCGAATTGCGCCACTCGTATTCGACTAAGAGAATATTGAAAAATTAAAAATACATTCATATTTTTCATCTCTACCTTACACAATGCGCGGCCGGTCAGGTTTAAATTGGATCTGGGTTCTTTTTTCCGATACACAGTTTCCGTCATGTGGCGTTTTTATTATGTCGGATCTATTCGCTCGTCTAAAATAACGATAGCATGATGAATAATGGATTTAGAGAACAAAAAATAACAAAGTTTCTTTTCATCGAGACTCAAAGTCAAATGCAAATTGAAATATAGCAACAGTTAGTTACTGAAAATCTGAAAATGTAGTGGAAATGTCGGAATTGATAAAACGTTAGTGAATCTGTTCAATTTAATATTCTGTGTTATATATTGCAGGCATTACAAATCGACTATGCAATAAGCTAGACTCATACCAGCCTCGAGAATAAGCTGGCTTCAGGACAGCCTATGGCACTAACGACCACTTTCAAGTATTGAAAAGCCTCATAAAAAAGTCGATGAAGTATAATAATCCTCTAGTGTTTATCTTTATAGATTACGAGAAAGTATTCGACACGGTCAATCAATACACGATTTTAACAGCTCTATCAGATTGCATTGGCTACTGCCACACTGCACTCATCAAATACATTTATGAAAACTCCACTGACAACATAGACAAATTTGATATAGAAAGAGGTGTTCGCCAAGGCGACACCATTTCACCCAAAACTTTTCAATACTCTACTTCAAGACATCGAGAAAGTTTTTAACATTTACCCGTGGGACGCGAGGGAAATTTGATACTGAAAATTTTGTTTCGTTGTCGCACCTGGTACATGAACTAAATAAAAGTATTTATTGATATTGTATACAGACCACATGGTCCCGTAAATACCAAAGATAATTTGCTAGAGTTAAATGGCATTATTAAAAGGCTATTTCTTGAAATCGATTCAATCATTGTTTTGTTGACATACCAACTACAATTACTGAAATAACAGTTTCTATCCGATGTAATCTGCGTTGACAAAAATGTTATTAACTGCATAATTATAGACGTGCGTGGAATACCAGACCGACTAATAGTTTCTTGCAGGATTCAATAATTATAATATTCCTGAAGCTGTAATGCGAAATTTTAGTATCTTTGATATAGTTATGTTCAGTTATAACGAACGCTAGAGAAAATACCTTACGATAATAAAATTCTTGCGGAATAAGTTAATATAAAGATTGTCTTGAATACTTAGAAATGTTTTCCGAATAGCAGATATAAGATGTTGAAATGTCCTGGCGGTCACATTTAAAATATGTTTGCGTTTTTTGGTGCAGTTTATGTTGCTTGCTATGTATGTCGTTTATGTTGCTGTTTTTGTTTAATTTTGTTATCATATACTACTATTGGTAAACTCTATTTTAATATATATATATATATATATATATATATATATATATATATATATATATATATATATATATATATATATATATATATATATATATATCTTCGACAGCAGTAGCTGAGTGTCATCACACATTGGATTCCACAATCTCATGTGGATCTCACAACAACCTGCGTCTCCGCCTAAGTCTGAACCTCGAGAGACGAAACATATGTCATCCAATTGAAGGAATAGGTGGGGCTCCTTCCCGGTCAAGCAACCAACACAAATATATATATATATATATATATATATATATATATATATATATATATATATATATATACAGAATAACCTGAAGATAATGTCAACATCCCTACAGAAGACATGGAGAACGCCTATACAACAGATTGGTGAATTCCAGATAGACAACGTTGCGATCTCACACTCAGAACAAAGCGAGATACAATATGTCCAAGTCCGCAGCGGCGCGAACATTGACTCAGACCACTACCTAACACGAATCAAAGGCAAGTTCATCCCAAGGTGATTCATCAGAAGAAGGCACACCTACAGAAATTGTACAAGAAAAAGATCAAGGAATCCAATATAACAGAGGAATGGGAAAAGGAACAGATAGATACATGGGAAAAATTCACAAATAAATGACACAAAAAGCACAGGAACTGATCCCATTTAAAAAGAACACAAAACACCCTTGAATGCGAAAGTGCATTGCAGCGACGCAAACGCAATCTTGAGGATAGAATTTCAATGGAAGGGGATACCGACTTGGAGGTGGAACGACGCGTAAATTGTGACTGGCAGATATTTGGCAGGGTCAACCTAGTGTTTAAGAACGAACTACCACTTTGCCTGAAAAGAAAAGTCTCTGATTAGTGTATTCTGCCCGTTATGACATACGGAAATGAAACCTGGACACTCACATCGCAGTCAGTTCAAAAACAGGGTAGCACAGAGGGGAATGGAAAGATGTGTGCTTCGTATTACTAGACGAGATAGAAAGTCCTGCACATGGATCAGAGAACAAATGAAATTGAGTGTAATCAGTGGAAGAATAAAGGAATTGAAGTGGAGGTGGGCAGGCCATGGAGCGAGGCGATGGGACGAAAGATGGACAAAGGCGATCCGGGATGGGATACCGCTTGATCGCAAAAGTCCACGAGAAGACCGAAAATACGATGGACAGATGACATCATTAAGTATATTGGACTCAAATGGCAGAGAAAAACTCAGGACCGCGAAAAGTTGGAAGCATGCTGAAGAGGCCTTCAACCTGCAGTGGGTTGGCACTGGCTGAGGATGATTATAATGATGATTGACTGGGGACGAGCCCCACCTACCCATGTTGTTGTGTGTTGCATATGAGATTGTGGAACCCAGCAGTTGGGTATATGACACTCAGCTAGTGTATCACACTGGACGAAGTCTAAAGGAACATAACACTGAATACATACGCCAGTCGACGGGGAGTCGGCGATATTATGGGTTGTTGACTGTGAATAGAGTCTCCCTATTCCGGACGAGTGAACATATGTCGGAATATTGAACACTGAAGAATCTGAACATCAAGAGATGAAACATGTGCCTCCCAATTGAAGGAAGGGGTGGGGCTTATGCATTTATTACAAATACAATCAAACGGTCACCATGTGTTTAAGATTTTATTAAGATTGATTTTGTTATTGTTAAAGATTTGAAAAAATCAGGTGATCCAAAAATAACCAGAAAAAAAAGGCCATGAGAGAAAAAATGAATAATCGTTTTGTACACCAGGTTTTGAGGATCCTTTTGCTACATCTGTCGTATAAAAACCAGAACCATAAGATGTCGATTACAACAGTAGTAACCTATATGGTACAGGCTACCCAGGAAACTTTCATTTTTAAGTAAACAGAATATAAAGCAGCGGTTAAAATTTGGAAAAGGAAACTGAAGATTTCCAACGTAAGTGGAGAAACATTTTTTTTAGCGATCGATGAAACTAAAATTAATTTATTTGGTTCCGATGGTTTATTTGGTTCTGAGGGAGATGAATGGCAGTACTCTTTCCATCTCTCCATAATCTCATTTTCTTGAGTTAGTAAATTTCCTGCTTTGTTCTTGATCGTCATCGTATTGCTGTTTTTATTTCTATTAAAATTTTTCAATTTGATTGATATTGGTGTTTCATGTGTAATTGCAAGGACTAAATTATTGATTTAAATAAATATATTGACCTTGTTATTGATGTGTGCGTTTGACGTAAAAAAACATGTTCGTACCAGAAGTTGGGAAACCTGTTTATTATTGTACTATAATCGATCAAATGTCTGAAGTATTGTTTCATATTGTTAAATTCTGTTTTACTGTCAATTTTCTAGTCAGGACGAGACGACATGGCATCGCACACATAAAAGCAATTAAGTTAAAGAAAATCGCATTAAAAGAACCACTGTTGTATCACTGCAAATTATTTCTTTCAGTGTTCAGCCAAGAAATTATTGGGCAACCCTCGTAATGATATGCAGAAAAAACTCATATACCAATTATGGCATATGCTCGAGAATTATTATAATCTTATTTGGCAACTAACAAACCATGGTTTCTGGGAAACATTTATTACCGCAAAAATAAAGAGTAAACGTTTATTCATTCTCCAAGCTACAAGATAATTGCAGTCCAGGTGTGAACATTACCCTCGAGGTAAAACTGACAGCCGTAATCATCTCGAGAATGAAAGATGCCGCCCGTTTTTGTGTTAGTGAAGCTTTTTTCACCCCCATTACCAATTATAATGCATCGTCAGAATGACAGAAAGAAGAAATAATGCTGGGAACCTAGCAACAAAGTTAATGGAAATAAAAATGTTCGTGTTTGCATAGTGTTAAATTTTCCAACAGATAAAAATCTGAGAAAAACTTGTAGTTTCACTGTGTGTACCTGTACATTCGTTGCTTTTTCTCTATCGTGTTATTTTTCGCCGTTTTAGGGAAAACATTTGGTTTAGCGGGCAAAAATAGATGAACTTTTGGACTTAGCGAAATTAAAATTAATCAGATCGTATTTTAACGTGACGTTACTAGGTTAACTTCTTACGAGGATAGAGTGAAAAGTCAGATGTTCATAAATAGTTTATTGAATGTCGATGTGGTAGAACTAGGACGAATTACGTTCCGCGCTCAGAATGCCTCGTTGAGGTTATTATTGAGGAAATGGTCAACAAAATCCATCATATCGTTTTAGTAAGTACAGGTTAGAGAGATTGGTGAGATGATAAACATCTCGGATGAACGCATTTGGACACGAGATAGCTACCAGCTCGATGGGTGCCGCGGTTGCTCCCTACGGACTAAAAAACAGAATCGAATGACCACTTGAAAGTGGTGTTTAGACATGTATATTACGCGTGGCGGTTAATATATCTTGATTTTTTCTTTAAATAAACACGTTTGATTTGGGAGAAAGGCAAAAAATGGTTTATTCAAAGTATGCGCTATTGCTAGCTGCACATTTACCCATCTCTCTGGCAATTTGTCAGATGCAGCCCAGTCATCAAGCCATTTTTCGACATATCCGTAATTGTGTAAAAGTGTCTCATGGAAAGTGCATGGGACATCGATGAAAACAAGTAGTAGTCAGAAGGGGCCAAGTCTGGTGAGTACAGCGGGTGGGGTTCCCAACCAAGGGCAGAAATGGTCAGAAACCGTTTTCGCTCTATGTGATGGGACGTTGTCGTGCTACAAAATCACTCCATTAACTCCGTGTCTAGCCAATTCTGGTCGCTTTTCGATCAATGCATGGTTCAAATTGATCATTTGCTGACGGTAGCGAACGGTGTTAACTGTTTCACCTGGTTTTATGCAATGCACAGCAGACAATGCTGTGCTAGACAATGCAATACATTTCCAAAGCTTCATTCATGATTTTATAGATTTTGAGTTCTCGAAATATATAATTTTTTCGTCGTCAGTCGTGATCCGATGCTAAAAAGTTTTCTTTCATGCCGAGAAAGCAAAAGTTCGCACACCGTTTTTCGGTTTTCCATTTATTTGTCGTCCAGGGGATGTGGTACCCATTTTCTTGCCTTCTAAATCTTTTCCACGGCATGCAGACGATCACAAATGTTTGGGCGACCAACATTTAACCTCTCTGTTATTTGGGGTTGAGTTGTGTATCATTTTCTTCCAACATTGTTTGTAATTCGGCATCTTCAAACTTTTTCGGTTGACCTGGACGTTCTTTGTTTTTCAAGACGAAATCACCGCTTCTGAATCGTCTAAACCAACGCCCACAAACATTTTGCATTGTTTTCAACACGACGGCAGTCACTCGCGTTCTTCTTTTGATTGAACAAGAAAAGCAGTAGTGCCGCAAATGCTCTTTATTTGGTGCAAAACTTAACATGTTTACCATACGAAAAAAATATGACGTTAACTTGAAATCGTTTAAACATCAATGACGATTTGAAAAGTATTGTCGTACCAAGAAAATGACATAAGAGATTAGTCGGTGAACCGACTCTCGTTTTCAATGCCATCTCTTTTAAAAATTAAGAATTATTAACCGCCATACCTGGCAAAATCCGAAGCAGTTTCTGCGGAGATTCGTGACTGTTAATGAAACTTGGATTCATCACTACACAACAGAAATGAAGGTGCAGTCAAAACTACAGATTTTACCCAGTGAACGTGCCCTAAAGAAGGCGAGGCCGCGGACCGGAAAGGTTGTCATGACCCCTCCTGTTTTTTGGGATTCGCAAAGCATTATCTTCATCGACTAGTTGGAAAAAGGAAAGACAATTACAGGAGAGCTGTGTATGATACAATACACAATACTAGACAAATTCATCAACATTTGATTTAAAAAAAAACTTTTAATTGGCTTGTATCACTACGATAATTTTCCCTATTTTCCGAACTTGGCCCCATCCCACTTTTTTTTCCTTTCCAAACACGAAAAAACAGCTAAAAATAAATTCACATCAAAAGAAGGGCTCATCGCTACAACTATTTTGCAAAGTGCGACTTATACTTTTTGGAAGACATAAAAAGAAAAATTATCTGTAAAATCAGTGTATCAAGCTAAAGAGAGATAAACTAACAAGAGATTTTTTGAAAAATAAATTGATTTTCTGTTTAAAACAAAACATTTCATTCAAAGACTTTTCAGACCTTCCAGGAAAACCTTTCTATTTGGCTCTCCTTAAGTCTGAGCCAATAATCTTCTTGCGTTAAGATATTGCCAAATGAATATTTCAACAATACAAAACCAAGATATTTTTTATCCATAAAATTGTGTAAAATTGTGTAAAATTTCCGACCACTTCGTTTTATGCCCGCAATTGTCCGAGTTATGTTGCCTTCCAATTCATCAATAGTTACTGGTTTATCAGCACAGACCAAAGGTTTAACACAACTCCAAAGAAAATAATCTAAAGGCATTAAATCACATCAGTTTGGTGGCTAATTAACAGGTTCGATCCTCGAAATAATTTTCTCACCGAATTGTTCTGTCAATAAATCGATTATTGAGTTGGTTATATGACATGTGGAACCATATCTCCTCCAGATCAATACCATTCAAATTCAGAATTAAATAACTCATGTACTCAAATAACAAAGCCCAATTTCCTACGATCGGCAACCAATTGATAAATTTGGATCTTCATCAACAATGTCACAAACAGCGACGATATTTTCTTCCAAACGCACAGTGTTTGTTTTGTTTTTATTTTAATATCGAGCAGTGTGAAATGAGTTCAAAATTTGTCGATAATTCGATGAATACATCGATCGGTTGGGCATGCACGAAGTGATGATTCCATGATGATTTGCCAGATTACTGAGACACATATTTGCAGACTTGCACGAAAACTCACAGTTCGTTTGACACCGACCCCTATCGAAAGTTCGGACACACTAAAAAATCACCCTTTAGACCTTTTCCATTCCACTCCATGCCACGCCACTCCACAGCACATGTCGTCAACATATTGGTCCCTTTCACACTTGAAAAGTTGGATTTTTCTGTTCAGTCTGTTTTTGCCATCGTCATGGATTATTCGACTGAAGAGTTGGTTGGCATGAGTTTAATTGTCCTTCGAAGGTTAAGAAGGCGCATGAAAAAAAAATTTTTGGGTGGTGTGGCGTGGATGGGAGTTGCGTGTATGTAGCGCCCGCCTGATGTTGATCTCGAGTGGAACCCTTGTGGCTGAGTATAATTGTGTGGCGTGGCGTGGATAGGTGTGTAAACCCCCATCTACTCCTGTGTACTTGGTGTGGCGTGGCGTGGAGTGAATAGTGTGAAAGGAACCTTAGTTGCATCAGTTACATCGTTAATGTTATTCGTATTACATTGTAAATCACCTGGTAATTGATTTTAAAAAGTTTCTAAACCAAAAATTTGAGGTTTGATAAAAAAAGTGTTACTCGAAGAATTTTAACAAATCAACACACTAAAGGGTGTCCCAATAGATAGTTCGGGATTTCCTTTTTAAATAAAACCAACAATTTTAGAAAAATAACATGCCGGTTTATTTTATCTGCCATATCTCTAGGCAGTTATGTTTTAAAAATAATTTTCTCCAAATGTCCCACATGGCTGTTTCTACAGATGGCAAATTCTTTGCGTAAAATTGTCAATAACAATTTCGCAGAATTGAGGTTCAATTTCACCAATAACTTGATGACTGTTTTGCTTTGCAAAAAGAATGTAAAGGTTGTTCTGCAATCACTCGAGGATTTTCATTTCCCCAAATTTTACAATGTGAGGTGAAAATGAGTTTCGTCGGACTTTGTCTCTATTTTTTGATAAAATAAATAAACATGTTATTTTTCTAAAATTGTTAATTTTATTTGAAAAGGAAATCTTGAAGTACATATTGCGGCGCTATTTATCATCTGAATGTACGCGGATGTTTTAAACAGCTTTTTGATGGGTACTGGCAAGTTCACTCCGTCAACAGCCAGATTTTAAATCGATTTTAAATTACTATGGCCATCTAATAAGTATGGAAATATGAAACCGGAATTTTTGTATAGAAAATACATGTTTATTGTATGAAAGTGATATAAAAAATTATACGAAGTATTGCCTATCGCTATGTATTTTTCAAATCTGTCTCACAATTTGTGGATGCCATACTAAAAAAACTGTGGCTCTTTTGGGACAAATCAATCATCCAGCCATTTTCGTACATTTTCGTAAGAACTGAAGCACTGCTCAACAAGTGCGCGTCTCATGGATGCAAATAAGTACTAATCGGACGGAGCCAAGTCTGGTGAGTAGCCTTATGCGAAAGTATTTCCCAACCAAACGCCTCAATCGTTTCCTTGGCCAGTTTTGTTGTGTGTTATGGTGCATTATCATGAAGCAAAATACTTTTTGGTGCCTTTTTTGATATTCTGGTCGTGTTTTCACGCAAAACTTGATTCAAATCGATAATTTGTTGTTGGTAGCGTTTAGTATTAATGGTTTCGATAGGTTTTAGCAGCTCATAATAGATTACAAGTTAGTTACCCATAATATTTTACGTTTAGGATTCTCAAAATATATCCATTTTTCATCGCCAGTCGCAATTCGATGGACTTTCTTTTGTACGTGGCCAGCAGCATTTCGCAAGTGGTTTTTCGGTTTTCCTGCTGTCCCTCATTCAGTTTATGTGAAAACCATTTTCCCATCTTCTGAACCTTTCCCATGGCTTTCAAACGTATAGAGAGGGTTTCTCGTGTGATATTTAATTGATCCGCGAGTTGTTGTTGGGCTTGACCGTTATCCTCATTCAACAATGTTGCAATTCGATGTCTTGAAACTTTTTCGGTGGTTTTCCGCGTTCTTCCTTTCTCACGTCAAAATTGCCACTTTTGAATTTTTTAAACCAGTTACAGCACTGTGATTTACCAAGAGCATGCTCACCTTAAGCTTCGACAAGCATTCGATGCGATTCTACATCAGTTTTCTTCAAATGGTAACAGAAAATTAATGATGTCCGCAAATCGTAGTTTCCAGGCACAAAATTCGGCATGTTCAACACTATTACAAAGTATGCTGTTGTATGAAACTTATATTATGATGTCAACAAGGAAATAGCGCCAAAGACGCGGTTTGGCAGTAACTGTATTGACAGCTATGGGCAAATTCCGGTTTCATATTTACAGACCTGGTATTATAAAGAACCTGATAATTGCATTTCATCAAGTCAGGGATGCTTTGGATAGTAGTTAGTTCAAATATATGGAAAGAATTATGGAGAAAAATAAACGCAAAACGCGATTCTACGAACTATTCAATCCGTCCTCGTGTTTCCAATGAGTAAGAAAATTTCTCAGAAACTTTTTTTATCCTATAAACCAGATTTATTAAATTAAAATTATTTTATAAATTTAAATGCGGATTAAAGGAAACTTTAATGGTATAAGACATGACGGTTTTTTTGAAAGGATGTTTTGGTAACGAAGAAATAGTTATAAAATAATCTACCAGAAAATGTATCATTTCCCGATTTACATGAAGGCATTCAATCATCGACAATTTTACAGTGTAAGTGAGCGATTAAATGAATAATTTACATTTGCATCAATAATGAAAATAGTGAAAAACTAAGTTGGTAAAACTACATTAACATATAGCAATAACTTCTAATGTTAAGGACTTATCTAACTTTTTTCCCGTCGTAAAAAAATTGTTCCCTTTACTGCACAGAAACATCGATAACACAAAGTGAACTAATAATTGGTAGTCATAAAAAAAATCAGTGACATATTTCAAAGATAATATTACATCATTATATCGTGATTTAAACATAATTGATTCTAGCTTACATTGTTGATCACGACTTCCTTGGCTAAAGCCAAGCAATACCGTCCAGGATATAGCATTTAATTCGACCGTGCACGTAATGTCTTACTTGAGAAATGTCCAATTTCCTAGTTAATTATTTAGAAAAACAAGTCTTAATCATTTAAGATAATTTAGATTCTTATACCACATTAGGTATACGGAAAACATTGTTGCGTCAAGAAGATCCCAGGTATAGTGCGTTTCAAGATATATCGTTGACCAATTGGCTGCAATAAACTATTAAAAACGCCCCAGCAAAGTTGCAAGAAACGTAAACAGGGCCGGACCAAATAAAATAATAGGTAAAAAGATAAAATTAATTTTATCCCTGGTTCTCTTTGGCATTCTTTTCTTAAACAGTGCAGTTTTATAATTTCGATCGTATTTTTTGTTATTCCGAACGTGCTAAAAATATAACGTTCTTGGTAAGATGATGATTATTGTGCCTGCGGCAGTGCTAATTTTAAAGAAAACATTTATCGCCCGATACTATGCAAATCATTAAAAATGTGTATGTTTCTTTGTTGAATAGGGGGCTTAATGTAAATGCAGCCGCAGCAGAAACGTTTTCATTAACGAAAACTCCGTTGTCTACAGTTAAAGATATTGTGACGAAGCCAATTAAAGCTAAAAATGTGCGCAGTGATTCTGGTAAAAGCAAATGTGTTGATAAAAGCGACAAAGATTTAATTCGAAGCAAAGTTTATGCTATGTATGAAAAGCAAACTGTGCCTACATTGCATTCGCACTGCAACAGTGACTAAGGAAAGATGAACATTATTTGCAGCAGGTCTAGCCTCCGGATAAATATTTTCTCAAATGGCTTTTGCATATGGAACCATTAATAAAAGACAAATATTAATGGAATCACAACGATTGCGACGATGGAGGTTTGACTACTTAAACTCTATCAAAAAATGCAGATTACAAAATCGTCCCATTATGAAATTTGATGAAACATGGTTCGATACACATGATATGCTAGCAAAAGGATGGGATCAAGATATACATCAAGAAAATGCCAAACCAAGGCCCAGCGAACAAGGGAAAAATAATTAAAATTTTACATGCTGGTTTCGAGGATGGATCTTTGGACTACTGGACTACTACGACTTGGATTCAACATTCATCTTTGGACTACTATAATGACACCACATCAGAACTTTTTGAAGATGATTTATAAATAGCCTTTTGCCCAATGCGCCTAAGGAAAGCGTAATTGTAATTGACAATGCTAGTTATCATAACCGCCAAAAAAATAAAGTTCCTAATGCAAATAACATTACAGCAAATAACATTACAACAGAATTATATGTTAAAAAACGATATATACGTCGAAAATACATATAAAAATGTGATCTTCTAGAAATATTAAAGACATTTAATATTAAAAAGAATTATGTATGTGATAGCATTGCAGCCGATATGGGACATACGGTTTTACGCCTTCCCCCGTATTACTGTATTTTTAATCAAATTGAGAATATGTGGCATCAGGCAAAATCCAATGTTAGAGCAGAAAACATTTCTTCGACTCTAAGTGCAAGTGCTGCATTACAAATTAATTAGGTGCTAACATTAATTAGGAAGGTTGTAGATAGTATTCCTAAAGAAAGTTGGATAAATTCGATAAACCATGTTATTAAAATAGAAAATTCCTATGTATCATTTACTAATAATATAGAACCACTTATTATTAATGTAGATCAATGTGACAGTGAGAACGAAATCGAATTAAATGTATAATTAAATTTAAGTTATAATTTTTGTTATACTAATAGATAAATTTATTTATTTATTTATTTTTATTGTACTAATAAATTCAAAATACACAAATCAATAAACAATGTTTTAGTCATATATAATACTAATAATAATAATAATAATAATAATAATAACACTGGGAAACAATTTGAAAAATAATTTCTGTTGAGTTCGATATTTAAGCTGTTTTATACGTAAATTGGCATGCTAATTCCAAAACTTTATTTAGTTTTTTTCCTATCACGTCAAGTTTTTTTTCTACAGTTGTTGCGCATCCGACTAAGCTTGGCGAATCACAGAAGTCACTACTGCTCTCCTACCGGCGAACCTTCTTCGACCTTGGAGTGGGTCATTCAGTTTCTTTGCGTGAAGAATATGGCGACATAAAGAAAGTCATTGACTTGTTGCAATATAACATGCACCAATGGATCATCTGTGTTGACCTTAAAATGGTCTGTTTCCTTCTTGGCCAGCAACGCGGGTATACCAAGTATCCCTGTTTTTTGTGCATGTGGGACAGCAGAGCTCGTGAGAAGCATTGGGTACAATCGAACTGGCCGCCAAGATCTGACCTAAGACCTGGTGATTCAAACAAAACAACATTTTATTTCCGCCTTTGCATATAAAACTAGGTCTCATGACGCAATTTGTTAAGGCTTTGTCAATTGAAGAAGACTGCTTTAAGTATATCATTTCGGCATTCCCTAGCCTGTCATATGAAAAGATAAAGGTTGGCGTGTTTGATGGTCAACAGATTCGGCAACTCGTTAAAGATGAAAATTTCACTGAAACAATGACCGAACTTGAAAGGAATGCTTGGTTGGCTTCTAAAAATATTGTTAAAGACTTTCTTGGAAATACACGAGCCCCGAATTACATCAAAATTGTTCAACAACTCTTGGCGAGCTTTAAAAAGCTTGGTTGCAATATGAGCATCAAACTGCATTTCTTACATAGTCATCTTGCTAACTTCCCAGAAAATATTGGTGCTGTTAGTGATGGATAGGATGAGCGATTCCACCAAGATCTAAAGGTTATGGAAGCGCGGTATCAAGGTAGATGGGATGTCAGTATGATGGCTGATTACTGTTGGAGCATCAAGCGAGAATGTCCACAAACTGAACACTCCAGGAAAAGCTATAAGAAGAAATTTTTACCATAATATCTTTTATTTATTTTTTGTATAAACTCAATTTAACTTTTAATAGTATGTTAACCTCTGTATGAATAAAATATTCTAATCTATTTGGTTAGATCTCACCTTATTTCCTTTCGTATGTACACTTTTACGGTAAAATGAGGGGTATGCTGTAGCTTAAGAACTTGACGTGATAGAGAAAAACTGTGAATATTTTTGAATTCAGAGATGAAAAATTAGTCAAAAATAAGTCACAGATCCAAGTCAACAAAACTGCTGTTTCCCAGTGTAATTTAATCACAATTGAACAATATTTTATGTTTCCCAAAATTATTTAGAATTACTCAGATTCGAGAAATGAATTTTCCGAGGATTCCCTGTCTCCAATTTAGTTCTGTCTAGCCTTGAACCCTTTGTCTACACTACTAAACAACAGTAATATTGGATATAAACTTAACATGAGGAATCCAAGAAAGCTCTTTCATCTACTATATATATATATATATATATATATATATATATATATATATATATATATATATATATATATATATATATATATATATATATATGTATATGTATATATATAGATGACCTAAAATTATATGGATAAACTAGAGAAAAGTTAAACTCCTTGATAAAAACGGTCGAAACATTTAGTAGGGATATCAGCATGTCATTCGGACTGGATAAATGTTCTACCGTTAGTATACAGAAGAGAAAGGTTCAGAGTCAACATTCAACATTCTGTAACATTCAACAACTGGTACCAGAAGAATTCTACAAATATTTAGGAATATCCCAAAAGCGTATACTTGATTATAACCAGTAAAAGAAGGACTTTTCCACTCTGTACCAAAAGAGACTAACAAAACTTTTAAACACCATACTGAACAGTGGAAACCTCATCAGAGCCATCAACGATTGGGCAGTGCCAACTCTGACATTCTTTTGACATTGTTAAATAGTCAGGAATTGACCTTTGATGAACTTGATAGATTCGATGACACGCCGAACATTATAACAAAGTTCCAATGCCTGTATCCAAACTTATCTACGAAGAGACTATACATCCCAAGAAAGTTGGGGGGGTAGAGGCCTTGTAATCGTAAAAAATATCTGTGTCGATCAAGAAAATAGGATGAGAAAACAACTCATTGATTCAAACAGTACGTTAATAAAATTGGTTGCAAATGATGACCGGGCTTTTACCCCACTAAACCTAAGTAAACAAAACCGTATTGATAGCAGAACAACACTCACCGATTGGATTCGAGAATGGAAAGGACAAACATTGTCTCTAAAGTGGCTGACCGATGGACTCTTGTACCCAGAAACAGAAGGTTTCGCGATATCTATTCAAGATAGGGTAACAAGAACAAAGAACTATGAAAAGCACATACTGCATTAGGACGTAGTCGATAAGTGCAGGAAATGCGGTACTCTGGGGGAAACAATTGAGCACCTTATTGGCGGTTGCCCGGCCCTTGGTCCTAATTCTTATTTTGGGACGGCATAATCAGCTGGCAAAAATTATACATCAGCAAATTCCAAAAAATACTCGCTATTAGAAAGTGCCTCCTCTATATTATAAGTACTCGCCTTCTCCTGTACTTGAATAATCCGATACCATTCTTTACTGGAACAGATCAATCACTACCGATCGAACGGTTGATTATAACAGGTCAGATATTGTTCTAATCAACAAAAAGGAGAAAAGGGCTTTTATAATTGACATAACAGTGCCGCTCGCTCGCAACATTAGAAAAACTGAGATGGAAAAATCCACAAAAGTATGAAAATCTGGCATAGGACTTGAAGAACCAGTGGAAACTGAGTAAGGTAGATGTAGTGCCCTTCGTTATGCCCGCCGAAGGCCTGATAAGTAAGAGATTTTTTTCAAAGAACCTCGAGAGCCTTGGTGCCTTAAGATCGATTGCCATAGTGGGACAACGTGCCGTGCTTTTGCAGACGTGTCACATTGTTCGCAAAATATTATGCTAGGGTGAGAGGAGCTGAATTGCTTTTTCATCTTGGCATTGGAATATCAAGCAGCATGAGCTGATATTCTACATTAAGGATAAGCAGAATAATAATTTAATCATAATTTAACAATATTTTATTCTTCATAAAATTATTCAGAAGTTAAACCACTCCGGCTATGGCGTCTTTTAAGAAACTAGGATTTTTTTTATTGAGATTTAATGGGGCACTTAACATCATACCGAAGGGCAGCGAAATATCTTGAAACGGACTATACCTTACTATCTATGTTAAGCTCCACCAAATGTTTGTTTTGGCACTGGAAATTATATGATAGAAAGATATATCTATACTGGGTATCAAAAACAAAATTATTAAATATTGGAATCAAAATAAAAATATACTCTCTGAATAGCATATTTTAAACACAAAAACTGATGCAAGGTGCTAAAATGAGTTCGTACGCCACGTCGTTTCAGGCAATTGTTAACAAAACCAATGGCCAGTACGACTTCTGGATAAGATGGTTTGAGGATCAGAGTAGTGGATGAGTACGAGGTTTCGATCATCTTAAGGTATGTCCACACTTACTCAACTTTTGGTCGTCAAGACGCATGCACCTGTTAAAAGATTTGATGCATGCGTTGTTAAACGAGAGGCACGTGAAAAGGAGGAAGGAAGTGAAATTATGAAGCACGTGAAATTTATGAAGCACGAAGGGACGCAAAGTTTGCGCCTTCGCTTTCGACTTCTTGATATAATCTGCAAGTTTTTGCAATAGTTCACAAATTTAACTTTGATTAATTAATTAAAATTCATTTAATTTACAATTAAATTAAATTTAAAATTAAATTCAATTTAATTTAAAATTAAATTCAATTTAATTTACAATTAAATTCAATTTAATTTACAATTACATTCAATTTAATTTACAATTAAATTCAATTAAATTTAGAAATTAAATTAAATTAAATTTAAAACTAAATTAATTAAATTAACTAATTTATAAATGCTACCAAAAATGACAAACTATTATGGAATAATTAAATTTTAAATAATAGTGAGTCTTCTTTGTATATATAGTTGAATAAAGCCTATACTAAAACATCCTGTACGTATAGTACATTTAACTTAAAAGTGGTAAATGCCAAAATCTACTATTAAAATGTTAAATACACATTTTACGTTTGAATGCCTACCTGAAACTCAAAGTCTTTATAGACGTCCATTGTGGAAATGTCAGCGTCTGCAGCTACCAGCCGAGGACAAGTTTCCAAGTCTTTGTTTTCGAATACCTGACGGACTGTCCCTGTAGGCGAGTAGGGCTGGCCATTTCTTTGTAGAGCAGACGCCTCTTGGGATACCGCTGAGTTAGGACTTCTTTGTACGTCGGACGTATAACTGGAAATGAAAATATCGTCATAATACTCATAAATTAAAACGACATAGTAAAAGAGATAGAGAGAGAAAAGAAAGAGAGAACACAAAATTATATAGAAAACGCTTCAGTCTCGACCCTTCCAATTAAATATTATATATTACTCGTCTAATGCATGAATTCATCCAACAGCTTTTTCTACCTTATAAAACTGAACAAGGAATGAGAAAAACAGGAAATCCAAATATCCCGACTGGCATAGAAACGTGAATATCCAGTACATTGATTTTTTTTGTAGAAAGTTTATTTGGTGAAGAATATTATTGTGTTCTGACGATTACTGCAGTTCAATCTACTAGTTAACCTAACAATAAGCAAATGTATGGGTAGTGAAAATAATATGAATGACGATATTTCTCAGTATGGGAACTTTTACAATAATGTTAAGATAATCAATCCTTCTATTGGAACCTTTGGTATGAAACACTAAAATCAAAGATGTTTACCCCTAAACACAAAATAGCTCGTTTCTAATTTCTCGACGCGCGTTTTGTTAACTATGTTAGCATCATCAAAAGATTATGACAATGACAATGAAGGGATTCAGTAAAATATTATAAACCGTGAAGTTAACAAAGCGTTACACTAAGAATTCAAAAAGCTAATTGTATAGACTGATGACGCTAACGTGGTGGGTAAAACATAAGTGATTTCGTTTTTAGTGATATATCTCTTTAGAAGGTATGAGCTTAATGTTGTGATGTGTAGTGTAAGGTGTAAAATATCTAACAATAACAAACTAACACTTAGTGCTTGTATTGAAAATTCAATAAGGAATGTTTTAGTCTAGTAATACTAGATGTGTAAAGTAATGGGCCTGACATATTACAATTTTTTTATTCAATTGAAATTACCAGTATACATTGTCTCCTTCAAAGTTATTACCTTGAGAAGCAACTTCAACGTTTTGTGCGTTAAAGACGGTTTGCCCATTCTTCATACCCGTACTGGAACTCATACTGGAATCGCTTTCAATTACTCGGCTACGGCCTTTTCAATATTCCAAAATGGTGCCTTTTAGGGTTAATTTTCAATCTTAGGACACGGAAAAGTCACAAGGATTCAAGCCTGGTCTGGCCTGGTAAAACTTTTACTTTCCATCGTGATAGAGCACCCAAGTGTTCTTGATGGTCGGTTTCACAGGAATGGTCCTTTTTCGAAGCCTTTCAAGGACCTTTCGATAAAAATGCTATTACAGTTTGACAGTAACCGTTTCCTATCTGAAGGTAGTAATATGCACCACCTCCTTGTTCATCAAATATATACACTCTGTGCTTACACTCACTGATGATCCATTCTAGTACCGTTCGCATGAGCCAATCAGAGCGGTCGATTCGGCGTTCCACGAGAAACGGCCAATCAATTTGATTTGCAAGTTGCAACCTGTTGGGCAGTCAGCCAGTTAAAATGTGCATTTTTTAAAATTGTTTTAAAAATAGTATATTTTAGGCAAGTGATATTATTTTTCATAATTTAGTTACATTATCTAATCAATTATATTTGTAAATATTTGTATCGACTTTTATGGCATTCTTTTAGGTGTAAAATTTACGAAAGCCCACGAGAACCTAAAAGTACCGTCAGTGACTGTTGGTTTCAAAATTTAGGGAATTTTATGGTAGATATAGATAATGAATGTAGTTTCCTTTTCCTTATATTTGGCGATAGTTAACTTTTAAATTTAAGTTCAAATTGATGTTTTATTTGTTGTAGATGTACTGAAATGGATATTTAAAAAAATACTGCTCTCATGGAGAAGTTGGAAGACCTTCCAAACTGTGACGATAAGTCTGATGTGGATTTTTCAGAAGAATAAAACGAATGATGTTTAACTACCTACACTACTACTACTATCTACTTGTGATCACAAGTATCATCAAATTACTAAGTCTAATGAAGATAAAGGATCAGTCCTCTTAAAAATAAGAATGAAAACATTTCCAGCAGCGAAATATTCAAGGTTATTACAACTAATGCTAATCCTGGGAATATAAAAGCCTGTATCAGTGATATCAGGACGGTACAAGGGGGAATCGCTATTAGATGTGCAGATCGGGACTCCTTAGATAGGGTTAAATCTAATTTAAGTGAAAAACTAGGTAACTCCTACAGTATAAATTTAGCTAAATCTTTAAATCCGCGTCTTATTATTAAAAATGTGATGATAACTAATAGTAGATAATATTTTGGATTTGAATGATTTATCTGAATTTGATCCGACTGACATTAAGATAGTCACACATTTGAAGTTTCATAAAAAACTCATTTAGTTGTAGAAGTTCCTCCTTTATTAAGTGTTGTTACAAAAACAATTTTTGTATATAGGGTCGCAACGATCTGCTGTCTATGATTATTTGCGGATTGTAAAATATTATAAATGTTGTGCATTCCGCCATTTTGAGAAGGACTGTAAAGTAAAACTAAGCTGTCTTATGTATTTCGGTGATCATATGAGGAATTCCTGTGAATCTGATGCTTTGGTGTGTATTAATTGTGTAAATCATAATAAAAAACTGAAAATAAATTTGCCTGTAAATCAATCTGCAAGTAGTAAAACGTGTTCAATTTACTTATATTATGAATCTAGTTTAAAGGATAACATTTTGCGGCGGTTGTTGAAAGGGACCTAAACGAAGCCCAACCCTTACCTCCTTCAAATGAAGAATTACCACCAGAATATTCTACTGATCAGGTATCTACATCGCCGGTCCCTAGTCCCAGACCCGAGATTGATCTTCAGTCATCAAGTACATCCTTGCCGAGAGCGACTCGATAAAAGGTCAAACTAAATTGTAAGTGAAAAAAGTAAAACTTAGAAACAAATTTACCTGAATATTCAGCAGATATCGAAGTAGTACAAAAATGTATTGCTCACTTGCCACGCCGATTGATATTTTTAGTATTCATTGACGAAATATTAGATAATATTGTGTAACCTTTGCGCTACACAAAAAGACAAGGTGTTGAATCTAAAAAAGGAAAACCTTTTAACATTTATAGGCATACTTTTCTAAATAGGATACAATACTTGACCAGCTTGGACAGACCATTACTCATCGACACCTGAACTAAACAATCCACTTTTATGCAAAACCATGTGAAGAGACAGATTTGCAATTATTAAAGCATCTACATTGTAATGATAATACGCAAATGCTTACGAACTGCAAGAACGAGCTGTACAACATAAAACCAGTGGTGGATGAGCTAAACAAAAAAATTTCAAGAGTGTTATCATGGGTCCCGAGAAATGAGCGTGGATGAGTCGATGATCAAATTCAAGGGTAGGTCTGTACTGAAACAAGAGGATACAAGTTGTGGTGTTGACTGAACTGATAGATTTTATAAAGAAATTTCATATTTATCAGGTTCAAAATGTTTAAACTGCAACTTAGGGAAAAGAGTCGTTTCAGAACTGACCGAGCAAGAATGGGGAAAGGGCAAAATTGTCAAAATTGTCAATTGTCAATATAATAGCTTGGCACTTCATTTTCGGGTTGTTTTAAATACCTATAAACTCACAAGTAATGACACGTTCACAAGTCACCAATAATGACACGTTCTGAAAAATGAGGGTTATTTTTAATCGGTCTTAAAAAGTCAAGACATGTTTCTCTGTTCTTGTTCTTGCGAAAGGTTTTTCAAGCGCAGATTTTCTTCATACCAAATTTCATTATTAAAATAAGATGAACGATTGTGTGAGTCAATTTCAACACTTTCCCGATCATTCGGATCATCAACCGACGATTATAATGCACAAGATCCCAAATTCTAAGGACATTTTCATCACCTCTTGCAGTTAAAGACCTTCCGCTTTGAGGTTCGTCTTCTTAAGGATGGCTTAAACCATCTGAAATCTTAGACCTTTGACAAAACAATGTTTCCATAGTACTGCTGAAGTTTGAAAAAAGTTTCCGCCAAACTGTGCCCTAGTCTGAAATAAAACTTAATAGCGTACAGTAGCTCGAAATTGTTGTCACTCATTTTCAGAACACACTAGAAAAATCCCGTTTGCAAAAATAATCACTATGGGCCACCAAGTGTCTAGTAAGTTCAAACTCAGGATGAAGACGCATCAGATATAAGCCTGTCACCCCTCCAAATGACAAGCTAATAGTGTTGGTTTCAGTCTCATGATTTTGTTAGCACGCATCGTCCATAGCTTCAGATTGGATTAATTTAATATATCGATCCGGTTAGAGGCCAAGATTGGAGGAGATCAAGGCTCACTAACGGGCTGTAGTACCGCAAGAAAAAGAAGAGGTTTAACATAACCACACAAAAATAATCCAAGAGCGTGAGATCACATGATCCTGGTGGTCAGTTGACATCACCATTTCGCGAAATAACACATCCAGGAAACTAGCGATAAATCGATTGTCTGGAGAAATTTGTAACAAGTCGCATCGTTTTGTTGAAAGAAAACATTGTTTATATCCACATTTACCAATTCAGGCCAAACATCTTTTGTTAGCATATTCCTATAACGTTCGCCATTAAAAGTAACATGATTTTCATCATTGTTTTTAAAATAAGATTCTATAACTCCTTCAGCTCATAAACCCCAACAAACAGTGACTTTATGTGCATGAAGAGGTAATTCCTGAATCATTTGGGGATTTTCATCGGTCCAAATCCTGCACTTACATTTGTTCACAAACTGATTAAGCCCGATCTGCGCTTCGTCGGAAAAAAAAATTACGCCAGAGAGGGTTGCCTTTCAACTGCTCTAGAACCCAATTCGTGTATCCTGTATCATTCGGTGGTTCAATCAATTGAACATTGCAATCTCTGAGTGACATTTTCAGTGTTGCCGCTATTAAGTTTCAAAGTTTCGATACCCTTATTGGAAAACCCTTTATAAAATACGCTATACTGTAATCTCCATAATGCCTACATTACATGTATTGTTACATTCTTATGAACATTTTGTAAGATTCTTATGAACTGCATCCGTATTTTTTTGTAAACGATCAGAACTAATTATAACTAATTCAGATTTATGAATGACTTTTTTTAACTGACTAACTAAATTTAACTGACGTAGCGGATACTTAATGGAAATTCATTTTAAATAAATAAGCAAAGATTAATATCTAAAAATTTCCTCTATATTTAAAATTGTAAACTGTTTAGCATAGTTTGTATTATTGAAAAAGGCAGTCTGTGTCGAAACAATTGTTATACATACTTTTTATATCTGCTTTATTAGGCTGATTATAACTATACACTACACATGATTAAAAAAATAAATTTTTACGAAGCAACCGTTTCCATAATAAAGTTAAACAAATTACAGAATTTGTTCTAGTCCAAAAATACTTACTGAAGGACTCGTTATATCAAATAATGATTAAATTTAGAAGATAATAACAACCTGGGCCTTTCCCATGTCAAGTTCTTGAGGAAGCTGATCCAAAAATAGCATATGGTAAGTAATAAAATGGAAAATGTTTTGTGTTCTTGTCAGTAGGCGTATCTTTAAGGGTTCCTGTCAATATCTGTATATTTTATGATGTCTGGAGTGTTATTCGTGTAGGCTGTTTTGGGATATACTATATATGTATGTCTGCTTTTAATATCTGCGAAGCTCTAAATATATTTTAGCGCTACGTAAGACCCATTTGAATACGTAAGTGACAGTTATGCTTTTCAGAATACGTAAATTCATTTGAACACTTTTACAAAAATAAGCATAGTGAAGTAAAAAAAAATAGAAAGTAAAGGTGGTAGGTATAAAAAACATATTTTATTGAAAGTAAAAAAAAGTATTGTAAATATAATGTAGGAGGTATGCAAATAAGATAATAAGACTGGTGGCGTAGCGTTCGATATGGTAACACTGCTGACTTCCCCTTCGAGGAGGAGACAGGGTAACATCTGATACGTCTTCAGTATCAGTTTAAACTCCCTGGCGTCACTTGGTGGTCCGTAGCAATACTTTTCGTAAACCAGAATGCTTTTCGGGAACTTTCGAAACAATGTTTAATTCATTTTCAAAAGGTCGAGATCCGATTGAAGATGAACCTCACAGTGGAAGGCCTTCGACTTTAAGAAGTGATAAAAATGTCTACATAATCCGAAACCGAATCCGATTGATCGGGAGACAGTTGAAAATGACTTAGACAATTGTCCATCAGATTTTGACTAGTCAATTGAGAATGAAGAAAATCTGCAGGAAATTGTTGCCGGAAAATCTTTCCCAGGATCAAAAGGACAACAGGAGGGAAACGTGTATTGACTTTTTGGAGCGACCTTCGTTTTCTTGAAAGTGACATTATAAGTAACGAGTCTCGGAATTTTGAATAAGACCCGGAAAGGAAGAGCCAGAGCTAAAAATGACACACTCTATCCTTCAAAGCCAAAAGGTAAAGAGCATTTTTACGGAGCAGTTTTTGAAATAATTCGAAAAACCGCCATTCGTGTGAGACCGGGCATCAAGAACTCCCAGGTGCTGCATCAAAGCGATGATTGCCTCCGCAACCCCCTTATTCGCCAGACTTGAGTCCTTTCTTTTACCAAAAATGAAAATCCACCTCAAAGGATACCATTTTGGGGCATTGGAGTATATTGAAAAAGTCGTAACCAGTTGAAGGCAATTTTAGTATCTGAGATCCACTGCTGCTATGAAGAGTGGACAAATCGTCTTCAAGAAGGCAATGTAGACTTGTAATGTAAATTGAAAAAATCAGTCTTATACTTTTTTTATACATTTTATAACAATATTTTAATCAAAAGCCACATGAATAATAGAAAATGTTTACAATATAAAATTTAAGTTTATTATTAAAGAGAAATTTTATATTATTATATTAATATAAAATTTCAATATTATATAATTATTATAAGAAAAGGGTTTCTACTTTAATGCTACTTGAACATTAATAATGGATTAATTTAACAATATAAAACTTTTATTATAAATAAAGGTTACTTTCGAAAAATAAAATTAACATTAGCAGGGATATGCTTATTTCCTATCTTGCTGTCGTATTTGCATATGCACGATGAAGTTAATAGTTAATTCCATTGCTGGTTGATATTATAGTTCATTCCTATTGTTCTCAGTACAATTCCCAAATGATAATACAATGCATACTGATTTGAAAAAATACATATTACAGAAGCAGTGAGTGAAATTAAACTAGGCTTGGATGTAGATATGTCATCATAAAATGAAAATCAACGCTGAAGAATTATTCAAAGTAATCCTCTTTAGCATCGGGACATTTCTGAAATCAAATTTTGTATAAACAAATAGCAACAAGCTATTTGTTTTTTGGAATATTACGTCCTCATAAAAGTTTTCTGCCTTTCTTCACTGCTTTTGAGATTTATTTATGAAAAAACTAAAACAATCTTCGAAGTAATTTCCCTTACTTTCAATACACTTTCGCTATCTTTCAGGCAACGGTTAGTTATTGAGACATTTTTCGAATAGAATTGTCAAGCGGTTATTAACCAGATGATGTTGAAGGAATCGGAAGAGACGAAAATCCGAAAGGACCAAATCTGGAGAATACGCAATGTGCGGTAAAATCTCCCAGTCGAGCCTTGATTTGAAACAAAATGGCTTCCTTTATCCCCTTGCCAGAATGAGGCCTTCTTTCCTCCAGAGTGTTACAACACCAATCAGTTACTGTTGATAGAGGTCAGCAATGACGGTATGACCAAATTGAACTAATTCATAAAGCATGACGCCCAACTGATACCCACATATACACAGCAACACCTTTCTGGCGACCCTATTTAGTTATGTTGTACTCATTGATGGCTCATTAAGATTAAACTACAATGCTCGCCTCTTTGGATTATCTCAGATGATCCGTCTTTCGTCACAGGACACAATATTATAGAGGAAGTCCTTTTTCTTGAATCTGGAGAAAGATTTTTTTCAAGGATCTATTTTTTGGCATTCCCAGACGTTCTGCATCTTTAAGTCAAAATTTCCAGTTCGGAACAGTTACAGGTTGTGTTCGAGAATGGAAAGGACAAACATTACATGGAAGGTATCCTAAGTCACTCGAAGATGACACCGTTGTTGAGCAATTGCCTCTAAAGTGGCTGATCGATGGACTGTTGTACCCAGAAACAGAAGGTTTGGCGATTATTCGCCTTATTCAAGATAGGGTAACAAGAACAAAGAACTATGAAAAGCGCATACTGCATTTCGACGTAATCGATAAGTGCAGGAAATGCGATACTCTGGGGGAAACAATTAAGCACCTAATTGGCGGTTGCCCGGCCCTTGCTCCTAATGCTTATTTAGGACGGCATAATCAGCTGGCAAAATTATACATCAGCAAATTGCAAAAAAATACTCGCTATTAGAAAGCGCACCTCCTCCATATTATAAGTACTCGCCTTCTCCTGTACTTCCGATACCATTCTTTACTGGGACATACCAATCATTGCTGATCGAACGGTTGATTATAACAGGCCAGATATTGTTCTAATCAACAAAAAGGAGAAAAGGGTTTTTATAATTGACATCGCAGGGCCGTTCTCCCATAACATTAGAAAACCTGAGATGGAAAAATCCACAAAATATGAAAATCTGGCTTACGATTTGAAGGACCAGTTGAAACTGAGTAAGGTGGATGTAGTGCCCTTCGTTAAATCGTCTGAAGGCCTGATAAGTAAGAGATTTTCAAAGAACCACGAGAGCCTTGGTATCTCAAAATTGATTGCCCTAGTGCACCGTGCTTTTGCAGTCGTGTCACATTGTTCGTAGAATATTTTGCTAGGGAGAGAGGAGCTGAATTGCTTTTTCATCTTGACATTGAAATTTCGACCAGCATAAGCTGAGGTTCTACATTAAGAATAACCAGAATAATAATAATCATCATCTTTATTTCAGGAGTATGTTAAATATACATAAAACGAAATAGTGCCCAATTTTTACATTGATATTATGTACAGTTCTAATATCCTATATAATCATCAACACTATAGGACTATAAATGTAATAAAAAATTGAACAAGCATTACATATATATATATATATATATATATATATATATATATATATATATATATATATATATATATATATATATATATATATATATATATATATGCTTGACCGGGAGGAAGCCCCACCCATCCCTTACATTGGCGGGCACATGTTTCGTCTGTTGGTGGTTAGATTCATCAGGGTACCGACATATGCTCTCTCGCCAAGAATAGGAATAATAACCAATACTCATTATGGCGGAGACGCAGGTTATTGTGCGTTCCACATGAGATTGTGGAACCCAACGGTCGGGGGTGTATAACTCCTGACTACTGTTGTCTCATTGGACGCGGTCCAAGGAAGTAAAAAAACATATATATATATATATATATATATATATATATATATATATATATATATATATATATATATATATATATATCCGATATGAATCCGGTATTGTCTGGCAACGCTGGCAAATTATCGAAATTCATTATCAAAATCAGTGTTTTGTGCGCCAAACTTGTAGAGCACTTCGTGAATTTGAATTTCGTGATATATTCACAGAATTATCGACAAATTCCGAACGCATTTCACGATGGTCGATATCAAAATAAAAACAAGACAAAAACGGTGCGTTCCAAAGAAATTATCGCCGTTGTTGCTGGCAGTGTTGACGAAGATTCAAATTTATATATTCGTCGTTGTTCGCAAAAAGTGGGGCTTTGTTATTCGACTAGGTCGAAAATGTTGAGATTTTGGTCTGGTGCCTAGATCCAAGATCCAACTTGTCCAAGAACTCAAGCCGCAAGACCATCGTTTGCATTGTACTTTCGGTAAATGGGCCCAAAATTAATTGCAACTTGACCCAGAATTTAACCGCAAAATGTTGTTCAGCGACGAGGTTCATTTTCGGTTAAATTTTTACGTTAGCAAACAATATTGCCGCGTTTGGAGTGAAAATAATCCTTACCTTTGTATCCAGAAAAATGAGCCGCATGGTGCGAATTGTACGCCGGTGGCATCATTGGGTCTTATTTCTTTAAAAATCAAGCTGCAAAGCACGTTACCGTTATTGGGAATCATTACACAGCGATGATCAATGGTTATTTAATTCGGAATTTGGATGGTATTGATCTGGAAGAGATGTGGTTCGAACAGGCCGGATCTATATGTCATACAGCCACCGTAACAATCGATTTATTGAGGGAACAATTCGGTGAGAAAATTATTTCGAGGAACGGACCTGTTAATTGGCCACCAAGGTCATATGATTATCGCTTTTAGACTACTTTCTTTGGGGTAATGTTAAATCTTTGGTGCCGGTAATCAGCAACTATTGACGCCTTGGAAGCCAATATAACTCAGACAATTACGAACATAAGACTCCATTTGCTTGAAAAAGTGGTTGGAAATTGTAGATGTGGCGGAAATTGTTTTCATGCATTAATGCCATTCAATGTTATTTCAGTTATTTAACAAAAAATAAATAGTTTCAAGGCATCTAATTTGGTTGTTGTTTTAATTGAATTTAAAGTACGGACACATAAAAAATTCACCCGCATCATCAATTCATTCAATATATATATATATATATATATATATATATATATATATATATATATATATATATATATATATATATATATATATATATATATATATATATATATATATATATATATATATATATATATATATATATATATATATATATATATATATATATATATATATATATATATATATATATATATATATATATATATATATATATATATATATATATATATATATATATATATATATATATATATATATATATATATTAGGTCTACTGGAAAGTTCTGTCCATTTTTAGAATAAAACAAATTAATACATTTTTCATACCTTCAATAAACTTCATTGAATAATATACTTTCCATCACTATTTATGACTTCTTACCAGCGCGAGGGCAATTTGTATATCCAATTTTAAAAAAATGCCTTATCCCTAGAGACGAAAAATTGAACCAGTGCTTGTCTGATATCTTCTTCGTTTTTGAATTTTTTGCCCTGCAAAAAATTTTGTAAAGACAGAAACAAGTGATAATCGGATGGTGCTAGGTCCGGGGAGTATGGTGGATGCGACAGAATGTCCCCGCCTAGCACTGCGAGTTTCTGACGAATCCCCAAAGCAGTATGATGTCCGACTTATTGAACATTGCCGGACTCTTTTCTTGAAGTGCTGTTTTTAAATTATTCAATTGCTGACAGTACCTCTCCGAATTTAACAGTTTGGTTTCAACAGCTCAAAATGTATTGGTCCTCGAATGTCCCACCATATACACCACTTTATCTCAGGCCCAACTTCGGTTTAGAGATGGAGGGGGAAGGTTTTCCGGATTCACAATATGCCCTTTTTCTTACGATGTTTTCATAGATAACCCACTTTTCATCCCCAGTTATCTTCCGGTTCAAGAAGATTTCGATTTTGTTCCGTGCACGTGCATTTGCTGACTCAAATTCTTCTCACCTAATTCATGTGACAGCCATCTCGAATATTTCCACACAAATCTTATTTTGCGAATATGGTCCGAAATGGTTTGTTGAGCTGAATCAAGCCTTTCCGCAATCTCCGTTGTTGTCAAAAAAGGATTTTGCTCTAACATGATTTTGACAGTATCGTCGACTATTTAAGATGGTCGCCCAGAGAGTGACTTATCACAAAGGTCGAAATCACCTATTTGAAATTTTTCGAACCATATTTTGCATGTTCTATCAGAAACTGTACCTTCACCAAACACTTTTAAGAAATTTCTAAGCATTTCTTCCTTGATGGAATTTGTACAAAATACAGTGGCGTAAATAAACTTTATCAGTAGCCATGGGTACACGATTGCATCTCACTTGATACTAACATGAATCATCTTCGTTTTAGTTCATTTGCTAGATCAGTATGTCTACATTCAGTAATAAAAAGAGGGAGCCAAAAATGCGTAAAATAAACATGCGCATACTTGTTGAAACATGTAACTGGAACGGTAAACTAAACAATATTTAAAAAACAGAATTAATGAATATAAAAAAAGCATTAGAAACTTAGAACCAAACGTAACTGCCCTTTCAAGGCATGCTATAGACAATGAACACAACTTTAATTTTAACGACATAAAAATCCTAGATTTTGCAAAACAATATAAAAAAAGAAATATAAAAGAAATGATTTATATAAAAAAAACATATAATACCATTAATTTCAGAAATGATACAGATAATTTAAGTTGTATATATAAAAACATTATTAAATAATACATTTTCATATTTTTTTATTTTTGCATCTAATATCATTCCATATAACAAATTCAAAACAATTAGGTTATAATAAAAATCAAAAATTTAAAGGTGAAAGAATTGTTAAATATTTCAAAGTCAAATATGCCATTTAAAAATTTTATACAAAATTATCACATATTAGTTAAAAAAATTTAAAAATTAATTGTTTAATTTAATATTGGTAGATTTTTAAATGTAAGTTTGTGTTTTTTATAAAAGTTATATGTATTCTGAGGATGGTTCATTGTTGAACCGAAACGTTAATAAAAAAATTAAAAATTAAAACTTAATTGCTGACCGAAAGTCCCAATAAATAAAATAATAATAATAATAATAAACCGTCAAGAGAATATATGTAATAAAATACACAATCAGTACAATAAACAATCACACAGTAAACATTATATATATTTTTTGGTAGTATGTCACTGTCATGAAAATCTATTGTTGTCAATGTAAGTATCGTTGACATATAAAAAAATATATTGACTTTCAGTCGTTACTTTATATATTACAAATTAATATAATTTATTTTTTAGTTTAGTTTTCAAAACGGGGGGAGAGTACCCTCCGAAACGTTAACGTTAAAAGTTTGTAAAATTTTTTATAACACTTTTATATCTTTAAAATTTTGTTCGTTAGGCAAATTTATTACAAAAAGAATCACTGAGAAATTTGTGTCCGTTTGGTTTTTTTGTTTTTACCCAGTGATTCTTTCTTTAACTAAGAACAGGTATTTTTGATATTTTTTGAGTTTTAGATAGTGGCGAAAAACCCAAATAAAGGAAAACATATATACCAAGCTTCTTCGGCCACATTGAATGACGCAGTAATGGCAATAACCTAGAAAAATTGGAAAATGACTGATGGAGGGTTCTAAAGAACGTGGCAGACCTCCAAAACGATGGATTTCTCTCCAACATGCAACCAAGAAAGCCAAAAAACAACGAAAGAGAACGATGTAGTGCAAAAATACCTCGAACGAAATGAGGTCACTATTTTTCTGTAAAGAAGAATCCGAAGAAGAAGATTTACTGCTGACGTGCAAGTTTTAACATGGATAAGTACACGCCAAAAGATTGTAGTAAAATTGTTGTAATTTAGATTAAAAAAAAAAAATTTGATTATTGAAACTCACTGTGAATTTAGGCTAAAATACTTTAACCGGTGCCTCATCAACCGACAATTTATCGTTTATTCAAGCAATTTCAAGAATTCGAAACAGTTGACGATAAGTTTTGCATCAGAAGCCTAGGAACAGTATGAAGCACGGAAAATATTGCACGTGTCAAGCTAAGTGTGGAGGAGTCTCCAGAAACGCAGATTCGACCACGTAGGGTACAATTGAGAATTTATCCACGCAGTTTCCGCTAAACTTTGAGAAATGACTTGCACATGTTTCGCTGTAAGATTTAAATTGTTGCCTACAAAAAAAATAATAAGTCATCATAAATCACTTCCATCAAATTGACAATTTTCAAATAAAATTGAATTGGCGGCCCCAGATTATTTTTATGAGGATTCTTGAAGAAAAAGGTTTACAGAAATAAGCCCCAAACAATACAGCATCTCAAAGACAATATTCGTTGCTTTAATTCCAGATAAATTGATAAAAGTTATAAAAAATTGGTTAAAAAGGACATAAAGTTGCATAGCTGCTAATACCTCACATTTGATTAGCATAATTTGTAAAAATCAATTTACTTAAATATAAAGACGAAATACACATATTGTAGGAAAAAAGTCTGTCTTATTTCATTTAAAAGTTACAGCTCAACCATCATGGCTTGGCCTCCGAGCTTTGGCTGCGCAGTAGCCTAACGCCCGAGAGCTCATTCGAAGCAGGGCATTCGTGGTGTTAACATCAGTTAAGTACGCTCCGCTCAGAAAATTTAAAACTTGTGATATTGTAGCGTTCAAAAATTCTTGATCGCTACTGGTAGGTTTGTTTCGGGCGAAATTTTAACTGAAAGAGCTCCTGTATCGTTAGGACAAGGCCAAGACAGTCTAACTCCAAATCTACAGGTGAGCGGACGTTTTCGCGCCTTACCCTTCCGACAGAGGTACGTAGGTTTGCTGGCCAAGTCATGCTTGGGTTGATTTTTCTGATATTCTTGTAGAGAGTTTTACGACCCGGCAGTGTAGAATCCGATCAACAGAGACCAGGCCATTGAAAGACCACCTATTTCAGAGCCCAACCATTGTGGAAACCTTACTCTTTTTGGGTCCACATGGCACAGTAACCGGTTAGTCACATCGAGATTATTTCTGGACCCCCGCATAGGGATACCGGATTGCCCGTAGTCGTACGCAGGGTTTTTGGACACCTAGTACGGGATAGGCAAGAAGAAGAATATAAGGAAATAAGGCCAGATGAACACATTTTTATTATATTTGCATGTACTGATACAGATCATAGTTACCATTTATTTAAATATATTTTTACCATATTTTCATATACTGATAAAGATCACAGTTACCATTTCATTTTTTTATTATCTAATTGGCATCTGACCATGTTTGGTTACCCTTGGGTTATATATATTTCTTTTTACTATTATCAGAATAGAGGTAATAATCTCTAATAAATAAGTATAGGGGCTTAGAGACCAGCTGGCGTAATCTAGAGCGATTTGTCTCATTTTTTATTTCTTTCACGGTAAGGTTTAGAGAACCACCTTCCCTAAACCTTCCTGTGTCCTGATTTGATAGTTTCATTTTTTTCCATTTTTTAACGTACTTTGTGTCGTTTTTTTTTGTGAAATACATGTGTAAAATCTATTAAACAGTTTTATTTAAGTTAGACGTCTTCCTGGTTCTAGGGTCCTTTCTAAATATCAGATAAATTAACGAACCGGGTGGCGCTCATTTTGTATCGTAGCTTCATTCTGTCTTGTACCTGCTTCCCGGTGCTCCCGGCGAACAGCTGCCGTCGCTGTGATCTGTATTTCCTAATTTTGTTCTCAAAGGAGAAAATATAGGTCACAATATTTTGTGGGTTATTAAAAGTTATCAATCTTAAAATGCCGTTTACACATAAAGTAAAAAACAAAGTATTAAGTGGACAAAGTCGTGAGATAATTAGCAACTTATTCAATTTTATGCAAGCAGAAGCAGTAGCTGGAGAAGCTACTATTCTTCTAGAAAAGGTAAGTTTTTTAAAATTCCGAGTGATGGGTATAGATTTTGGTATTAGAATTTTATTTATAAGTTCAAGAAGGTGTTGCGGCAGCAACGGGCGTTTCCATTAGAAATATTGGACGAATTAAAAATGAAGCGAAAGAAGTTGAATCAGCCCATGTCACAAAATTTTCAACTCTCAATAAAAAACAAGTTAAGAAAAAAAATCTTGACGACGGAGATTTGGCACATTTGCGAAGAACGATTGTTAATCACCACATAACAGAAAAGACGTTCCCTACATTAAAGACAGTTCATAAAAAAATTGTAGATGATATTGGCAACCAGATTGGCTGTTCAGAATCGTTACGTAAAGAAATTCACAAGATTAGTTTTCGATGTAGAAAATTTAAGAATAATCAACGGATAGTAATGGAATGTCAGCCCATCAGACTGCTTAGAATTGAATTTCTTAGAAGAATGCGTCAGCACCGGGAAGAAACTCAATATATATGGACGAGACGTACATTCACGCATCACACACCCATGAAAAGGGATGGAGCGATGAAACTTTAGAAGTCTTACAAAAACCAATAGGAAAGGGACCAGGTTTGATCATAGGATACGCAGGTGGTGAAAATGGGTGTGTTCCTAATGCCTATATTAGATGGAAATCAAACAGCACAATTACGACAATTACAAAAATTAGGTTTAGGAGAAATTTATTCCGAATTTGCAACCGAAAAGTGTTGTGGTAATCGACAACACCCCATACCATAACAAACAAATGGAAAATGCACCAACGTCATTGTTAAGAAAAGCGGAAATGCAAGAATGGTTACAGCTTAGAGGTATACCATTTGACAATAAGATGTTAAAACCACAACGTTACAACCTTATAAAAACCCACAGACCAAGACACAAGAGATATGAGACGAAATTTTTAATGCAAAAGATCACGATGTATTGCGATTGCCACCATATCATCTAAATCTGAATCCCATCGAATTGGTTTGGGCAGAAATGAAAGAATATGTCGCCAGAAAAAATGTGAATTTTAATTTTAATCAAATGGTTAATTGTGACAACAGTCTGTGACACAGTGTGACAACATTGTGATGACTTCTTTGAGGAATTCTCAGCCGACAAATGGAAATCTCGGTGCGAGTTAGCAAAACGGTTAAAGCAACAGTATATTTTGAAGGAACGAACAAAAGATGCGGTAGTGGAAGAAATCATTATTAATTTGGGCGATTCTGATTCAGAAAGAGACGAAAGTATTTTTTTCCTTTATTTGTATTTTTCGTCACAATCTAAAACTCAAAAAATATTAAAAATATCTGTTCTTATGTAAATAAAAAATCAATGGGTCAAAACAAAAAACCAAACGGAGACAAATTTCTCAGTGATTCTTTTTTGTAATTTGCCTAACGAATAAAATTTTGAAAATATAAAAATGTTCTAAAAAAATATAGAAACTTTTAAAGTTAACGTTTGGGGAAGTTATCTCCTCCCGTTTTCAAAACGATCTAAAAATAAATTATATTAATTTCTACAAATTCTGAAAAGATAGGAAGTAAATATATTTTTCGTGTATATCAATGATACTTACATTGACAATTAGTTTTTAATGACAGTGACATACTACCAAAAAATATATATAGGTGAGGATTACCGTGTTATTGTGATCACGAAAGTCATGGGTCGGACCTAGAGGAAAGCGATTTATCAGGAATAGAGGAATTGAATGATGGTAATAGTGCTCGAAACGTAATTACTGAAAATACTAAAAGTTATGTTAATTTGTAATGTAAACGTGTCTGTAAAATATTATATGAAATTATTACCCTTATTTAGATTAAGTAGTCATTTAGATATAATTAGTTCACTATCACTCATATTTTATTTTTATTATGTTAGATCTAATGCATATGATAATTAAGCTGCATCCCTAAGACCCTATACGTAACAAAAAAATTACCTGTTTGGATGTCAATAAGTCTCTATTGTTAAATCTAATCCAGACCCAATTTAAAATAGAGTAAATTTGAACAAATAATTCTGCTTTAATTACCATTATTAATACTTAATTTTGAAACTGACGATTACGCTTCTTTTAAACACGCGTCGTTAATTATTATTAACTTACTTAACTAAACCGTTATTTAAAAAAATTGTTGCATGGACTGTACATTCGAAGAACTCTCCGTTCTCTGTCTCTGTAAGACATTGACTCTCTCTTTCTTTTGCATTTCAGATGCCAAGCTATGTTGGTTGAGCTGTATAAATAATTAAAATGGCACCGTGCTACTTGCCCCACCCGTTACTGTTTAAACTAGTCGTTGATATGAGTATATGCTAAAACTACAACTTTATTTTTAAATTTTTTAAAATATAATGTTTCTATACATCGTTGAACATGTCCTGTTTCCTGGGAGTCTCCATAATTCATTTCAAAACAAGCCCGAAATAATATAACAGACCTGAACATTATGCCGGTGCTGCGTCCACAAAGGAGGCCCCTTAGATGTACGTGCACCGGCTTTTGCATAACACTGGCATTGGTCTTACCTGGTGTAATAAATGCACAACAACACGGTGGCCACCACCGCCGACAAGGCGAAGCCTTTGGGGCTCGGGCGTCGGCATATCCGATTGGGATTCAGCACGGTCATGGTTGCAGCGGTCGAGATTTATTTTATCCGCATGGTTTCGTCTTAGTGCTTTCTGTGGTTAAAATCGACGATCGAGACCAAATCTTCATCGGTTAATGGGGGTGTATCCGTAGGTTAATGCCATCACCTGAAACAATACAAAAAATCTGAATTAAATCTATTTTGTGGGAAGGAAATTATTATTACTTTTTGTTACGAAAAGTCTTGCGTTAATTGTTCAGTAATATTTATTATTTTTCGTCGAATATGATCAATATCAAATATTTATTTAATTAAATGTAAAAAGTAGAAACTTTTTAAATAAAACCCGAAATATTTATTTATTCATCCAAATTTATTTTGCCTCCTTCAAAGTAAACCCCATGGGCGTGAGCTTAGCAATCCCACCCGAAAACCAATTGCTGGTACGAAACCTCAAGCGAGATGTGTAGATAGAATAACGAGACTAATTTTTTTATTCAGCTGAAAGTACTTTTCTACATAGTTTCCTTCAAAGTAAAGAGTCTTTCAAATCGGACAGTTTTATTAAATTTTCGAATAAAACACAGAATTTGCGTTGATTTCAAAAAACTTTTTTTAATAATTGAAACATAGTTTATGACATTTAAACATCAAAGACAATATCTGCCAAATAACCACCTCTTGCAGCTCTATAGACGTCCACTGTTTGCCAAATTTTAGATACCATTTTGGCATAACGGTAACTCTGTTTCACCAATAATTCGAATAATTTCATCCTTTAGTCCAGGAATCGCTTAAGGATTGTTCTTATAGACCTGGCTTTTCACGCAACCCCAAAGAAAATAGCCCAACGGTGTCAAATCGCATGTTCTTGGTGACCAATTAACATCACCGTTTCTTGGACTAACTCGTCCAGGAACTTTCTCTCTCAATAAATCAATTGTTTCGTTTAGCAGAGTGAGATGTAGCGCCATCTTGTTGAAACTACATATCCTCTACATGAGGGGTCTTCTAACTTTTCAGCCTTATGGCCTTATTGATTACTCCTGTAAGTTCCAAAGGCCAAAACCGTTTTAATTTTCTTGTCATCATCTGTAATTTCTAAACTAGTCACCGAGAACGCGCCCTAAACGAGCTAGTAGTACTTAAGTAGCAAAGTAAAGCGCAGTAACAATTAAACATTCGTGAATAACCTCGTTGGTTCGAGAATGTTCTGGTGTATTCCATTCACTTCGAAATGGCAGTAATTGGAGTATAAAAGGGCTAACGGCGCGACCTCGAGTCAGTCTGCCTAGGGAAGGCGAAAGAAGCGAAACTGTCTGTTGTGGAATAAAGTAGTGCGTAACCCCGTTTAAAAGACATCTTCGAATCGGACAACGCCCATACGTAACAGCATTTTAATTTGACTTGTTTTTGTGTGTGATTTACAAGGATGGAAAAGAAGCGAAAAATAGATAATGAATGCAGAACACTCAAAGATCAATAGAACTTTCGATATTTCATGATTGAGTCCAGTAATAAGACGCTATGTTTTGTTTGCAATGAAATCATAGCCGTTCTCAAAGAACATGACATTAAACGTCACTGTGAAACAAAACATTTTCAATTTTCAAAATTGCTCAAACTATACAGGAAGTTTGCGGACAGAAAAATTTTAAGCTTTAAAATGCGAATTAAAATCGCAACAATCTTTGTTTACGAAAGTCAATACTGAACAAAAGGCTACAACTCGTGCCAGCGTTCGTGTGGTTCTTGAAATCGCAAAACGTGGAAAACCATTCACCGATGGAGAAATGATCAAAGAATGCGTAATTGCAGTAGCTGAAGAAATGTACCCCGAAAAGATAATTTACCTCTTCGGGGCACATACCTAATCTCTTTAAACCTGTCAGTTTGTCAGCAAACACCGAGGCTCGGAGGATACAAGACATCGCAGAAAATATATCATCTCAAAGAACTGTCTGACAAAAATAGACATCTTGTTTGTCTGGCGTTGGATGAGTCAACGGATGTGTCAGATGTTGCTCAGGTGTTGATTTTTATTCGAGTAGTAGATAAAAGCTATGAAGTGTATGAAGAACTTCTTCATATTGATAGTATTCACGGCACGACTACTGGGGAAGATATTTTTAAGGGAATTGAAAATGCCATTAATAAGTATCAGTATTACAACTGATGCAAGCAAACATATGTGTGGTAAAAATAAAGGAGTGGTTGCACTTGAGTCAAAGGCTGTAGAAAATAATGGTGTTTCAAAACCATTAGTCTTACATTGTATCATTCATCAACGGTCCTTGTACGGAAAATGTTTGGATATGTCTGAAGTTCTAAACCCAGTAATGTCAGTTGTTGACATGTTTTCATCAGATCCATTGGACTGAATCACCGACAGTTCCGCGAGTTTATTGAAGAGATTGGAGAATATGACTTACCATATCATACTACCGTACGCTGGCTCAGTTGCGGAAAAGTCCTTCAGCGCTCTTTTTGAACTTCGAGCAGAGATCGATTTTTTTTTTTAATGAAAAGCATCGCCCTCTTACCGAATTACAAAATAGCGAATGGTTGGGAAAGTTCGCATTCTATGTCGATTTGACAAAACACATGAACGAACGGAATCTCTGAATTCAAAAATATTCACAGTTTTTCTCTATCACGTCAAGTTCTTAAGCTACAGCATACCCCTCATTTTACCTTAAAAGTGTACATATGAAAGGAAATAAAGTGAGATCTGACCAAATAGATTAGAATATTTTATTCATACAGAGGTTAATATATTATTAAAAGTTAAATTGGGTTTATACAAAAAATAAATAAAAGATATTATGGTAAAAATTTCTTCTTATAGCTTTTCCTGGAGTGTTCAGTTTGTGGACATTCTCGCTTGATGCTCCAACAGTAGTCAGCTATCATACTGATATCCCATCTACCTTGATACCGCGCTTCCATAACCTTTAGATCTTGGTGGAATCGCTCGCCCTGTTCATCACTAGCAGCACCAAGATTTTCTGGGAAGTTAACAAGATGACTATGTAAGAAATGCAGTTTGATGCTCATGTTGCAACCAAGCTTTTTAAAGCTCTCCAAGAGTCGTTGAATTCGTGTATTTCCAAGAAAGTCTTTAACAATATTTTTAGAAGCCAACCAAGCATTCCTTTCAAGTTCGGTCATTGTTTCAGTGAAATTTTCATCTTTAACGAGTTGCCGAATCTGTGGACCATCAAACACACCAGCCTTTATCTTTTCATATGACAGGCTAGGGAATGCCGAAATGATATACTTAAAGCAGTCTCCTTCAATTGACAAAGCCTTAACAAATTGCTTCATGAGACCTAGTTTTATATGCAAAGGCGGAAATACAATGTTTTTTCTGTCGGCAAATGGCTGAGTTAAAATGTTTGGATCACCAGGTCTTAGGTCAGATCTTGGCGGCCAGTTCGATTGCACCCAATGCTTCTCACATGCTCTGCTGTCCCATATGCGGAAAAAAATAGAGATACTTGGTATACCCGCGTTGCTGGCGAAGAAGGAAACAGATCATTTTAAGGTCAACACAGATGATCCATTGGTGCATGTTATATTGCAACAAGTCAATGACTTTTTTTATGTCGCCATATTCTTCATGCAAAGAAACTGAATGACCTATTGGGACTGAACCGTATACATTTCCATTATGTAGGAGAACACACTTCAAGCTACGCTTTGAGCTATCTATAAACAATCGCCATTCAGTTGCATTATAGTTAGAAATGGCCAATTCTTTCATTAAACCTTCTACGTTCTGGCAATATACAAATCCGTCATTATTTCTGAAGTACTACCTAAATTTACTTTCTCTGGATCGATAGTAAGTGACTTTAGCTCCTTTGTCAAGCAAATATTTTTCGTGCAGTCTTGATGCTAATAATTCCGATGCTTTTATGGATAGTCCCAAATCTCGTGTTAAATCGTTTAATTCATGTTGATTGAATTCTTTACGAACAGAATCATTGGAAACTTTGAATTCTTCGTCGGTGGAGTCACTTCGATCTTCACTTGATTCACATTCGTGTATTTCTAAAGAAGGTAATTCTTGAAAAACTGGCACTGGAATTTCAGCTGAATGAGGCACAGGGCGTATAGCTAACGGTAAACTAGGGTACTCAATTTTATGTTTGTTTTTCTTGTTAAATCCTGATCTTTTCACTATGCAAAAGTAGCAAAAGATCTTTGGGCTCTCGCCAAACCATTGATATACCAAACGAAAGTTTATTACGTGTTCTCATCGTCAACATTCGTAAACTCTCTACAGACTGCTTGCACACATTTTCACTTTAAAATAAGCAAAATAGGCTTGCCTGACAAATGTACTAATATTAGTCCGTTGAATAGGGATGGTAAAACTGCCACATATATAACAAAATTAATCAGGGCTGTTTAAGCACTTACGACGAAAACTACCAGAGGCAAACATAACGAAAATCTGTAGTTGTGTATGTATACTTTGACTTCACTATATCACAGCGACACAGACTTTAGCATCTCAGCAGTACATTAGCATCTAATGCGTAACTGACCGAACTAGTTTTGGATGACGCAACGTCACTCACGCCCCCACTCCTAGGTCGAAGAAGGTTCGCCGGTAGGAGAGCAGTAGTGACTTCTGTGATTCGCCAAGCTTAGTCGGATGCCCAACAACTGTAGAGAAAAAACTTGATACGTGATAGAAAAAAAGTAAATAAAGTTTTGGAATTAGCATGTCAATTTATGTATAAAACAGCTTAAATATCGAACTCAACAGAAATTATTTTTCAAATTGTTCCCCAGTTTAATTGGTACAAGTAAAATTGGTGCACAACTACCAAGTATTGTCACTGGAAAACCCGTGTGTGGACACCCCGCGGTTTCATTCACGTTAATTTAGTTTTTCCATTCCTTACGGATTTCCAGGATAAAAATCATGTATGTGATTCAGGATATATAAATTCCAAACATTGATATACATACATATACGATACGCTTTACCCCAACATAACTTCCGAGGGTGAAACCGCGGGATGTTCACTAGTTTATAATTTAGTTAGATTCATTTCAATTATTTGTTAGTTATTATGCTTAAGTTAAATTTTCTGTCTATTATACTTGTCATTAAGCTTTACCCATTAGCTGTCGCGAGCCGGATTGATGACACTGGTGAGCCGGATTTGGTCCGCGGGCCGTAGTTTGGAGACCTTTGCTCTAGATCAATATTATTCAATTCAGCCCACAAAAATCCAGTTATCATTTCACGATATCGAACACTATTCACAGTTACAGCTTCACCAGCAGCATTCTGAAAGAAAAACGGTCCAATTACATCGCTTAGGATATAAAGGTTTCTCATAAATCAATCGTGCAATTTCCTCACCCCAAATGCGGCAATTTTGTTTATTAACATAACCACCAATTTCAAAATGTGCTTCATCTGAAAGGATCACTTCTTCAGCAACACTTCCACGTACCATATCAATATGCTCTTGTAAATCATTACGACTATATATTGCTCTTCTATCTTCACTGAACCATTTTTATAAAATAATTCACCAATTTTAACGCGTTGTTGTATTGTGTACGACTCCATTTTTATAAATATCATACATTACACTTCTGACCTGAGACTAGACCTTGGTAAATTCATTAGGTTTTATTCAAGAATTAAAAAACCGCTCAATTTGAAAGATCCATCAATTGCTTTGGAAAGCCACCCAGCACTAAATACGGTTTGGCCACTCTTCATAACTGTATTGGAATAGATACAGTTATGAAGACAAGATACGGGAATCGCCTTCAGCTGGCCGGTCTTCAATGTTCTTCAGTGTCCCAAAATGGTCTCATTTGAGGTGAATTTTCAACCTTGGGAAAAGGAAGAAGTCGAGTGAACGGAGTCACACTGATGTTTTTGCTTATTAAAAACTTGTTAGTTGAAATCGCAGTGTAGCAAGGAGGATTGTTTGTGATGCATCACGTAGGTGTTCTTGGTGTTCGTCTCACACAAATGACAAATCAGAAAAATCAAAAAAGCAAATCAGCATACTTTTGATCTTTGATTTGCTTATTTTGACTTTTTTGGCGGTGGCGAAGTTGGGTTGTGCCGTTCCAGGATCTGGCTTCGTTTCCCAGACTCGTCACTGGGATGATTCAAGAAAAAATATTGCACAAGTTTCCTTCGAATTATGCCCGGATCTGAAGCAAAACTTGACAGCGCGTCGTTGCTCGAAATTGTTGTTACTCATTTTCGGAATGAACTTGAAATATTCGGTTTGCAAAAAGAATTGTTACGGACAATCAAGAGACTCCCGGGAGTTCAAGTTCGTGCTGGAGATGCGTCAGATGTTGGCCTGTCATTCTTCTAGGGGCATACCAACAGTGTTGCCAGATCGAGCTCTGCGCCGCAAGTCTGATTGCTTTATTTGTACGCCTCGTACACAGCCTCGGACTCGATTGATTCAATACATCGGTCTGGTTGGAGGTAAATGTTAAAGGAGGTCAATGTTCATTAACGGGCTGTACCACCACAAAAAGAAGAAAGAGAAAGAAGAAGAAGAAAGTAAACATCTCTAACTGCAACACATTTAATAAAAAGGTTTTCCGGTCTTTGAATCTTTTTTTATTCCCGACTTCTGATATTTTCTTCAAAACGTCAGCGAACTTTCTTGAATGACTTCTATGGACAGAAAACGGCCTCCACAAAGTGATTTCTTCAATCGAGGGAACATGAAAAAGTCACAAGGTGTCATATCTGATGAATATGGTGCTTGTGGAAAAATTGGCGAATTGCTATGGTGCACTATCGTGATGAAAAATACGTGAATTGCTTTGTCACAAATGGAGCCACATTAGCTGTGGTGTCTAAGGCGACAGCCTTACGATACGGCAGTTAATGTGGAGCGGGTTCGATTCCCGTTCTAGGCAAAAAAAGTTTTTCTAAAAACAAAAAAATCTTGTGGATGTTTCTAGATAAGAGTGTAAAATCTGACAAGGAATCACCTCTCAGTCACGCCAGTTCAAGGTTGGGTAAGGCCGGATGCCTTCTGAGAGGTGTTCTACGTTGGTCACTCGTCAGTCGGTAGGCTTCTCGAGATACTTTCGGTTAAGCACAAAACCAAGGGTTGATAGCCCGAGGGGGGTGCTGACCGGGGTTTTCAGTAGCTGATGACCGTGGTTCGGAACCCACGTTAAGCTGTAGGTCCAGTCGCTAAATAGCCTTTTCAGTTGCTGATGCGCCTCTAACCCCAAAACTTTACTTTACTTTGTCACAAATCTGGATATTTTATTTCGAATATACTCACGCAGATGAGTAATAACGCTTAAATAAAATATATTTATTGATTGTTTGACCAGTTGGAACGATACCTTTTTGTGTAAAACATTCAACCTGACCTTAATTTTTGATCGTACAAAACACATTCCCTCAGAAACTTTAACACAATTTAAAAAATCAGTGTTTTCGGAACATGACGCGAAGACACAGAAGACAAACCTACATTATTCTTCAAAATTAATTGACTTGATCTCAGTGATATTCCAGTAATATCTACAATGTCTGTAATGTTTATGCAGCGATTACTCAGTACAAGATTCTTTATTTTGGTAATGTTTTCTTCATTGGTTAAGGTGATAGGTCTTCCGGAACGAGATTCATTTTCAACTACTTTTCTACCATCACTAAAGTCCTTGAATTGTTTCGTTGCCCTTCGGCAAAATGTTAATTGCTCCAATAAATTTCAATAAAAACAGTCCTAGTTTCTCAAAAGGTGCCAGAGCCGGAGTAGTTTACCTTCTGAATAATTTTGGGAAAAATAAAAAATTGTTAAATTATGATTAAATTATTATTATGTATGACTGAAACATTGTTTATTGATTTATTCATAAAAATAAATAAATTAATTAATTTATCTGTTACAGTACAATATAAATTATAAGTTAAATTAAATTATATTATATTCTTCTATATTATAAGTAAATGATATATCGGAATCTTCTATTTTAATAAGATGATTAATCGAATGTATGCAACTTTCCGTGGGAATACTATCCACAACCTTCCTAATTAATGTTGCAGCACTTGCACTTAGAGTCGGAGAAATGTTTTCTGCTCTAACATTGGATTTTACCTGATGCCACATATGCTCAATTGGATTAAAAATACCCATATCGGCATCAATGGTATCACATGCATATTCTTTTTTAATATTAAATGTCTGTAACATTTCTAGATCACATTTTTTATATGTATATTCGAAGTATATATCGATTTTTAACATATAGGTCTGAATTTCCAATTTAGTGTTATTTGCATTAGGAACTTTATTTTTTTTGGCGGTTATGATAACTAGCATTGCCAATACAATTACGCTTTCCTTAGGTACATTGGGCAAAAGGTCATTTATAAACCAATCTTCAAAAAGTTCTGCTGTGGTGCCGTCATGGTAATCCAAAGATGAATGTTTAATGTTTTTCGAGGACAACCGTAAACAATTTGAAACTCATCCATCCTCGGAATCAGCATGTAAAATTGTAATTCTTTTTCCTTTGTTCGTTGGTGTTTTGGTTTGGCATTTTCTTGATGTATCTACCCACCCTTTTGCTGGCGTCTCACGTGTATCGAACTGCGTGTTCTGCTGCAAAGAATGTTGGTTTCATCTTTCCTTAGTCCCTGTTGCAATGAATGCAATGTACGCACAGTTTGCTCTTCATTCATAGCATAAATTTTACTTCAAATTAAGTAAACACATTCGCTTTTACCAGAATCACTACGAACTTTTTCGGCTTTAATTGGCTTCGTCACAATATCTTCAACTGCAGACAACGGCGTTTTCGATAATGAAGACGTTTCTGCTGCGGCTGCATTTACATTAAGTCTCCTATTCAATAAAGAAACATACACATTCTTGACAATTTGCTTAGTATCGGGCGATAAATGTTTTCTTTTAAAATTAGTACTACCGGAAGCACAATGATCATTATCTTGCCAAGAACGCCACATTTTTAGCAGGTTTGCAATATTTAAGAAAATAATGCATTCTAAACTAAAATATTGCGAAACTACTTAACCAGGTATAAAATTAATTTTATCGTTTTACCTGTTATTTTATTAGGCTCGGCCCTGTTTACGTTTCTTGCAACTTTTCCGGGTTTCGTTACGATAGAGGTTGTTAAAAATTTATTGCAGCCAATCGGTCAAGGATATATCTTGAATCGCACTATACCACTTTTTTTTTTGACATAGCTTCATCGCCATAATACTGTCGAAATATATTTAAAGCATCAACTCAAGGAATCCGTTTTTGTTACGGAATTTAATGTACAATTTTTGCTCAGTAAATCTATCCGCTTTAAAAAATCGAGGAAATTTTTTTTTAACAAATACAAAAGATGCCATAATTTCTAACAAGCGAAATGATATCAAACTTATGTCAGATGTAAAGGACAGTCATACTAGCTAAAAAAACAAATAGTCATATCGATATGTAAAAGATGGTACTTTTTGACCAGGTAAAAACTAGAATATTAGAAGTCATTCAGTAAGCGATATTACCTGAAACATGGGAAGAACTTAAGTTATTTATTATCAGGAAATAAAAGTATCAGTTATTTGAAAATAATTTGAGTCTGATGAAGCTACAAGTAAATTGTCCAAAAAATACTTTAGAAAATAGAAAAAAATTAAATAACTAACTGGTTCGTCCAATAGATTTAGTTAAATCACATGATAAAAATATATTTTTGATTAAGATTTGATAAACTTAAGCTAATTTCAACGCAAAATGCTATAAAAGGTCAACATAAATTTGTGTTGAATTTAAAAAAAAAATTAAAATATTAAATATATTTGGATGGTGTATGTTGTCTAATTAAAATTTTACAAACTTTGAACTTCTGAATAAGTAGACAATGTCTAGACTATAATAAATATGAACCATCAACAATATATTAGCATGTTTAAATATAGCTATAATAATTTTTTCTAATAAATATGCTGAATATGAAATAACTAAGAATAACAGTAGCAAAAGTTATAATGGTATATGATATATAATATCAATTCTCATATCTCTTTAAATTGAAATACGTGAAAAACAGAGATTTTCAGCAGATAATTAAATAAATTCTTTGTAGTCTCTTGACGTCATGTTTCCTTAACCATGTTAACATCAGATCACTAAATACAATTATTTTCTAAATTAGAAAATACTTCTATGCAGATTTTAACTATCAACATGAAGCGTGTAAAAAACAAAAATTAAACGAAAATTAACCAAGTATTCCATTAATAATCGAAAAAAATAAATATACAGAATAGCAGGATCTTCTTTAGCAGGTTTCTTTTAAAATTCTTCTATTTGTATCATTTTATATGCATCTAAAATGGATCTCCAATAACAATTTGCTAAAGAAAAGTATCTCTGCCTAAACCTGGATAAAAGTGTTGCACTGCAGATCTTCACATGTTCAATTTTGTTTTCAACTAAAAGTTTATATGGCACCCACATAATAATAATTTTATGAATTTTGTGTATAGACCAAAATAATGACTAAATTAAAAATGTGAATTTTGTCATGAAACTTAGTATATGGGGTTAGAATAACATACTGAACAACTTTTTCTAATAACTTTTTTCGATATATCTAACTAATATATACGATATCTAACTACAATATACGATAAACTAAATATCGAAAATTGACCCTTTTTGTGAATTCGTAGTAGGCTTAGTTTAAAGTTCAAATTTCAGTTGAGTATCTTATAAAACTTCACCCATCAATCTGTCTGACTGCAAAAATTCAAATTTGTATTCATAGCTAAAATGGGGGGGGGGTCTTCTTCTTAAATGCGACACACTGTATATATATATATATATATATATATATATATATATATATATATATATATATATATATATATATATATATATATATATATATATATATATATTATATATATATATATATATATATATATATATATATATATATAT